>SJYO01000233.1:4120933-4547349 GCA_006410555.1 Capra ibex | reverse complement strand
CTCCATCGTGAACCTATTGTTCTCTATGATACATTGATAAATCCCAAAGGGACCACCGAATCTACCATTTCTTAGACGGACGCTACGTCTTCCAGGTCCAATCTAGAGACGCAGGCCTTCTAGGGAACCTTTTCCCTTACCGATGGGTGAGATCATGAGAACGGATCTCTCAAGGTGCCTGTCTCCTCGGACCAGGTACCCCAATGTTTCTCAGTCTGTACTGACTCGTCGATTTTGAAAGTGAAAAGTATACATTAATAATTTTTACTAGACCGTCTTTACATCGTAGTGACTGAGTCACCTGTACTGAAACCCGTTTGAGACTCTCTATCACCTCCTGTCTCCTCGGATGTCAGGTGCCCCAGACCTCGCCAAGATGTCAGGTGCCCCATCTTTTCGTAACCTATGCTGAATCACTGACTTGGGTCTTGTCGTTGTCTCTATATAACCCAGTTGGTTTTGTAAGTAAACCCAAAAAGGTATTGTAGAATGTCATTTCGGACTTGTTTGAAAAACCGGGTGGACTCTTAATAGTTGTGTCTAAAAAAACACTGGATAAAAACTCAAATTTTTTTCGTCCGATTACATATTGATTAAGTGAAGCGAGATGTCGTCTTTGACTGTGTTGTGACATTTAGTTGACGTGAGGTTATTTTTAATTTTTTGTCTTTTTAGTCCGCTGTCTTTGGTGCATTAAGGTAGGACAATAATTTATGCGTAACTTTTTTCAGTCCTTCCTATATGTGGTTTAATAATTCATTCACCACTTTTGTCCTCACTAAAAATACAAAACAAGACGTTTAGACATCCAAGACTGACAAGATATTACATGTACAAAACGAAAACGTTATTATTTTTTTTAAGTTTTTATTGCATTGTGGAAGCTCTACTACCAGACATCACCACTGTAAATGTTAAAAACAAAGACTTTATTAACTCAAAGGAAGGGGGTCGACATTAAGGACCCCGACTAGTTTACACCATGGGAAGAAGGGTACTTAGACCCTTGAAATTTAAAAATAAAAGACGTTTTCGTCTTCAATCAAGACCGTAGTCAGTTAGGTACTTTTATGTTACTCCAACGAAACCCAGAAAGACAAACAACATTAGAATAGTCTACCCTTACCGACCGACCTAAAGGTAGCCTAAACCTCCCCTACAACCCTGACTGAAGTTCCGACCCACTACCCCCACGTAAAGTCTCTAGATTCCTTTATAAGAGGTCTCCAAACCGTTCTCCGAGAGACCGTCTAAGCCCACCACTCGTCATTCTGTGCCACCCTTCTTAATCGTAGAAAATTATTTCTTCCTTTGTTGGGTGAGGTCATAACGACGGACCTTTTTAGGGTATCTGTCTCGTCGGACCACCCCAGCGAATCTCAGTCTGTCCTGAGTCTCCTGTGCTGAATCGTTGATTTATTGTTGTTGTTACCTTCAGTGTCCTCGTTCCGAGTAAGTCCAACCGACAACTTCTCGTAGACTGGACGACAAATATCCCCGTCGAGGGGTAGTCCCGGTCTCCCATACTATCCTCTCCCTCGTCAATTGGAGGACAAAGATTTTTATCTAAAACTCCCCTACACCTGGTAAAAATTCCGGAAATAACCTAAGTAATGTTATAACGAAGACGGAATACAAAACGAGACGAAACAAAACCGACACTCCGTGCACTCTAGAATCGAGGGAGTGGTCCTTGACTTGGGCGTAGGGGACATAGCCTTCCACTTTAACATTGGTGACCTAGCGGTCCCTTGAGGGTCACCACTCAGATAAACTGCTGTCACTAAGGTCCATCACCTTAGTAGAGACACCCGACCCCTCTATGGACAGCAGAGGGAGGGTAGACGGGATAAGATAAACATTCACTGAGATGGTAAGTAAGTGAGTAGACGAGTTCAGTTTTTAGACCCTTAGTAAGAAGTAACGGAAGGGGGAGATGGTACGTGTCTTTTAGAGAGTGGTTCAAGATTAAGACAAAGGTTTCATACAAAAGGTAGACGGTAGAAAGAGAAGGAAGGACCGGAACAGAGTCGGAGGTAGTAGAGAGTGCACCTGTTTACGTGGTCGGAGGGGTTCCGTTCCTAGGAATACGAGACTGAGTAGGGGGTATCAGGTAAGGGGGGTAAAGACGTCCCCGTAGAAAATATTTCACATTTACCCTAGTACAGGGAGGGACGTACGTTGTCAAGCGACCGAAGAGTGACGGGAGACTTGTGTTCGATGAGATCGGATCTTCCGAGACCCACCCGGGTGGGGACGGACGGACGGACGGACGGACGGACGGACGGACGGACGGAGAGAGACGGGAGGTGAATAGAACAAAGAGGTCGGTGTGGCGAACGGGGGTAACGGGCTTGTTCGGTTGGACAAAGTGGTGTCCCGGAAACGAGGACGAGAAGGGAGACGGACGTTGTAGAAATGGAACACCTGAGGAAGGCGGGTTTATAGTGGAGGGGTCTCTCCGAAAAGGACTAGTGTCCGAGATTGGGAATTGGAGGGGGTAGTGAAAGATGGGGTGGAGGTGAATCAAAAAGTTTCGTAACTAGCACCGACTTTACTAGAAGTAAAGAGTAACAGACAAAGAGGGGATGTTACCTTCAAGATTTTCCTCAACAAAAGAACAGATTGAGTAATCGTGTAGGGGTAGGCACCTTGTCCCGGACAGTGTATCATCCATGAGTCCTTCCATTAAGTGAACAAGTAAGTTGTGTGTAGACAACTCGTCTAAGAGACATGGACTAACACATGTTAATTAGGGTAAATTTTGAGTGACGTGATTGAGTCCGTCTTTAATAATAGGAACTAAACATCCCTTCCATACTTTAAACAACTCACCTTCACTGAACGAGTCCCTGGTATCAATCATCCAAACTTCGACGTTAAGGTCGAGTCCAGAGACACGGTCGTTAACACACACACGCACACACACACACACACACACACATACGCGCACGTGCGAGTCAGTACAGGCTAAGAAACACTGGGATACCTGACATTGGGTGGACGAGGAGACAGGTACCTTAAAGGGTCCGTTCTTATGACCTTACCCAACGGTAAAGGAGGAGGTTCCCTAGAAGGGCTGGGTCTCCAGTCGTGGGATAGAGGACACAAGGGAATCATATCCTTTTTAACATCATATACATCTCAAGGGAAGATACACACCAAAGTTCGTTGGGGTTCCAGAACCTTATATAGACGACACTTATTCCACATGATGACATAAGTCAATTCGACAAGTTCTCCTTTATTTCTAAAGTAGTGTGTTAAGTAACACTGTTTTTGGATCTGATAGGGTGAAACGAGTTTCCATTATACTGGCATATATAGAAAATACTACGATGCAGAGGTTTACATGAACAGAGATGAACCAGCATCTCTGTACCTTCCGTCAACACGTGTTTTGGGTGTCACGAGGAGGGGAGTAATAAAGTGTACGTTTAATATACGTTTGATTAGTCACCAGACAGCTTTATTACGATACTCGGGTCCACCGGGAGTCCTGTCAATGGAGTTCTAGTCTCCTTCCTTCCTCGGTGGTTCCCGGAGTCTGAGTGGCTCTTCCCCGGCTACAGACTCACGAAGTCAAGGTCCTCGTCGGACACTTTTCCCCTCCCCTTTCGACTCTGGTGGTAAACGGACTGGGTATAATCTTAAGTCAATGACCCCTCTTCCCGAAGGGTCTACCGCGATCACGATTTCTTGGACGCACGGTCACGTCCTCTGTATTCTCTGCCCAAACTAGGGACCCAACCCTTCTAGGGGACCTCCTCCCGTACCGTTGGGTGAGGTCCTAAGAACGGACCTCTTAGAGGACTGTCTCCTGGGACCCAACTGTCTCAGTCTATGTCGACTTCGTTGAAACGTGTTATAACTCCTCTTCCCTGTGAGAGATCACCCACAACAGACGAGAAGGGTAGGACATAGGTAAGGAGGAAGGAGACCACTGTCGAGGGACTAAAAACGAAACCCTGTCAGTAGACAAGGGATGTTACAATTATGACCCAAGACCCGACCCGACCGGTTTCCCGTCTCAGATGGAGGCGACGGTGTCGTTAACGAAACTCTTGACTGGTGATTGGGTACGACCAGGTTCCTGAAGACGATCTTTATAACCCTCACTTTATAAGAGAAAAGAGGTCGTTTTAATCGACCACTGGTAAAAACGGTGGTGAACCACTGTCGGACGACCCTTTACTTCGGACATAGTCCCTCTCGTCTCGGTTCTTCTCTCAGGCTCAGGATTCCTATAGTAAACTCGTGGACCTAGATGCACACAGACTTTGGGGGTCTGAAAACTTATTAAACTCGGGTACTTGTTAGGGGATAAATACCTGAAATACTGTAGAATTGTTACTAGGTCCTCTTTCCATTTATTTACCGATAAATTACTTAGGGAAAATAAGTGATACAACCTACGATATAGGGTGACTTAAGGACATTGTGGGTTCTCCGTTCCCGGTAGTGTGAGGGTAAAATGTCTACTACAGGAACTGTTAGTCTCTTCTGTTCGTTAGACGGGTTCCCGTGCGTCAATTGTTAGTCGGTTCATCTTAAAGTCGGTCCAGAGGGACTACGGTTTCGAAGACAACAGAGGTCATGGGATGTTTCGAGCCTTTCAGAACGGGACACCTCAGAGTGGTGGGGGGTAAGGACGTATAAAATCTTTCAGACACAAGTCGGTAGTGGGTCGACATAAAGGAGGTCGAGGAGATGAACTCTCCGGGTGTCCACAAAGGTCCTTTTACTTTAGGTGCAAAGGTTTCGTCATTGTGAACAGTTTTACTCCGGTCCTCTTTATTCGTCGCACGTTTGGAGTCCTCGGTTCGAGTTCCAATTCTTCCTGTCGAGACACGGTCTCTCTTCCGTCTTTGTCCGTCCTTACACCCAGTTCTGAGTTAAATTCGTCTCACTTTCACTTCTTCGCCATCTCCGGTCCAGCCTTACGCCCCCAGTAGTGCAGACGAGACCAGTAGAGGGAGTGAGAGCTAGACGCACACACAGAGAGAGAGGGAGAACGGAGGAAACCACAGAAAGACAGAGAGACTGTCAGAGGGACAATGATACAGAGACGTGGGTAGACAGACAGAACGAGATGAAAGAAAGAGTCACAAAGAGGGAGGGAATGACACAGAGAGACACAAAGGGATAGAGAAAGGCAGAGAAGGGGGGTAAAGACATAACGAGAAGAAGACACACGGGGAGACAGAAAGAAGGAGAACGAACAACTCGTGAATAATATAAGAAGTTTCGCAAGATTTGTAGTGTTGTGTATAATTATGTTACTACACCGACCGTTTCTTATCATTAACCTGAATAAAATGGTCGGTCCCTTTTGCCGATTTCAGACTTCTCAAGATACGAACGGTTTCCACTCGACGTGAACTTTCCGTCGACGGAGTCGGAGGCTCGGGTACAAGGATTGGGGGTGGAGGAGACGACCCTAAGTTTGGGTCCGTGCCTAAGGTCTCAGAGGACCGTCCTTTACCGACTACTTCGGGGTTCCTACCCCACACTTCTTCAACTTCACCCAAAGGTTGACAGTTCCTTCCGGTCCCTGTACCCCACCGACCTCCGACCTCCGACCTCGTCTAAATAGTTGACCGTGACGGGTCAGTACTTACCTGATCCTATCCCCTCACTGGACCCTACACCTCCAAAGTCACGGTTTCGACCCAGTGACGTCTGTTCGGCTTTACCAACTAGCTAGTGGGATGCTGCACACCAGAACCCACCCAGTGAAGTAGAGACTCGTGGTCAAAGTGATGGACGTTTTACCCCTATAACATGAATGACACGGGATAAACCCCAAATTTACCCTACTTACTGGTGTTTTCGAACCTTGAAACATTCCAGTAACACTTGAGTGTCCGTGGTTCTAACCTACCCGTCCTGAAGGGGTCACCAGGTCACCTATTCTTAGACGGACGGTTGCGTCCCCTGTACTCAAGCTAGGGACCAGGTCCCTCTAAGGTGTCCGGTACCCTGTTGATGACTCGGACGCGAGCTCGGTGTCGATGACTAAGTGTACGGGATCTCAGACACGAGGGGTTGTTCTCTTCGGGCTTGTGGTGTTGATCTCTCACCGGGCACGAGTGGCGCTAATCTCTTTCGTCTGAGCGTCGTTGTTTCGGTTTTTTCTTACCTACCCGTCCGGGGAGGAGGGTACGGGTGGCCGGGTGAATGAACAGGTTAGACTCGAGAGGTTAGTCAGACAGCCTGGACCGTGGTTGTTGGTGTCTTTCCAAGTTCAAGACGTTTCGTTGTTCGGTCCCTCACTTCAGGTGACTCGGTCTTAGGACCCCGAGGCGTTTCGGAGATTTTGGTCTTCCAGACGAAGTGCTTCCGGGTCGTCTTCTCGGGTGTAACGACCCAGTCTGGGTATCTTGGGTGCCTTCCCTCCTCAGAAGGAAAGCGGTTGAAACACGAACAATACTCAGGACCTGACAGTTTGTTAATAGTAAAAAGAGGGGGACGAAGACCCTGGTCAAGTCTAAGGGTCCGGAGAGGGTACCCGACATCCTCTGTCCGACACTCCATCCTCAGGTCCGGTCGAGATAAAGTGTAAGTAAATAAATCAGTAAGTTGTTTGCAAATGAGTCTTTTGGTTCCAAGGGTTGGAGTCGAAAGGACAGGTGACAGACACACTGGAACCCACTGGGGGAGTCTTGGGTGACTTAGACGTTTCACTCCTTTTACCCAGAGTTGAACTCCAACCTGTCTGGACTCATGGACGAAAACCCCTGTCAGACCGGGAGTGGAGGTCACCGGTTTCATCCACGGTGGTTTACAAACACCTCACTGTCTCACTAGTTTACTTACTTACATGTTCAGTTGGTACCCTACTTTTGAATTTATTCACTTCCTAATTTACGTGTTTCCTTCCTTATTTGTTTCTGCCCGTACCTACTTATTCACTAATTACTTACTTTCTTGTTTATGTGTTTCTTTACTAGGTAACTTGTTTCTATATTATTTACTTATTACCTTATTTACGCACATACTTGGTCGTTTCTATGTCATCTAAAGTTCAATCGTCAACTTACTTATTGACTTACTGATTTATTTACTTACTTGTTTGGGTGTTCACGTATTGACTTATCGGTTTCCATACGTACTTGTCTAACCTTTATCATGTGGACAAAGTTCGGTTGGTGTCTTACTTATTACCTTACTTCTTCAGTCTTCTGTCACCGAGACCTGTGTGTCACGTCCAAACTCAGACCCATCCGAAATGTGACCAGGGGGACCGAGGACCCCGTTACGAGACTCGGGACAGGTCCCGACGGACAGACGAGTCTGGGCCCTAGTCGAATGGTAGAGTTCGTCCTTCTCCCCCAGGTTCCTCCTCAAACCCTCCTACCGTTTCCGGACCCACAGGTCCTGTTTCTACTCCAATTCCGGCAACCCCAAGTGCCACTCAAAACCTCCGTTTCTCCGGGTCTACTTCTCGACGTAGACGTACAGTCCCTTGTAGAACCGGTGGACGTTGGGTGTCCCCTACTGGCTGTCCTCTCCGGTGACTAATTTTTCACAGATTTACGACTCGCGACTTCTTAACTACGAAAACTTGACACCACAACCTCTTCCGAGAACTCTCAGGGAACCTGACGTTCGTCTAGGTTGGTCAGGTAAGATTTCCTCTAGTCGGGACCCACAAGAAACCTTCCTTACTACGATTTCGACTTTGAGGTCATGAAACCGGTGAAGTACCCTTCTCAACTGAGTNGACTCGGGACAGGTCCCGACGGACAGACGAGTCTGGGCCCTAGTCGAATGGTAGAGTTCGTCCTTCTCCCCCAGGTTCCTCCTCAAACCCTCCTACCGTTTCCGGACCCACAGGTCCTGTTTCTACTCCAATTCCGGCAACCCCAAGTGCCACTCAAAACCTCCGTTTCTCCGGGTCTACTTCTCGACGTAGACGTACAGTCCCTTGTAGAACCGGTGGACGTTGGGTGTCCCCTACTGGCTGTCCTCTCCGGTGACTAATTTTTCACAGATTTACGACTCGCGACTTCTTAACTACGAAAACTTGACACCACAACCTCTTCCGAGAACTCTCAGGGAACCTGACGTTCGTCTAGGTTGGTCAGGTAAGATTTCCTCTAGTCGGGACCCACAAGAAACCTTCCTTACTACGATTTCGACTTTGAGGTCATGAAACCGGTGAAGTACCCTTCTCAACTGAGTAACCTTTTCTAAGACTACGACCCTCCCTAACCCCCGTCCTCCTCTTCCCCTGCTGTCTCCTACTCTACGAACCTACCGTAGTGGATGAGCTACCTACACTCAGACTCACTTGAGGCCCTCAACCACTACCTGTCCCTCCGGACCGCACGACGCTAAGTACCCCAGTGTTTCTCAGCCTGTGCTGACTCGACTTGACTTGACTTTAGGATAGAACAGGACCAGGAAGTCCTCGTGAAGGTCACAGAAGGATGACAACAAAAACCGTCACGACCTAGAAGTGACGACGTGCTTGATGAAAAGAGACCAACACCACTCACCCCCGATGAGGGATCAACACTGCGTGTCCGAAGAGTAATGTCACCGAAGAGAACAACGTCTCGCGTCCGAGCCCCGCGAGCCCGAAGTCGTGACGCCGAGGGACCGAGCTGTCGTGTCGGAGTTATCAACACCGCGTGCCTGAGTCGACGAGGCCCCGTGTATCCTAGAAGGGTCTAGTACCTAGTGACTTGGATACAGAGAACGTAACCGTCCGTCTAAGAAACGGTGACTCGGTGGTCCCTTCGGTAACGAAAACCTTATTTAACATTTCTGACATATTAAGTCGTGGACCGTAGGACGGTTGGAGTGGAGTACGGCTGGGGGAGGTGGCGAAGATGGTGAACGGGAGATTGAGGTGGGTGTTCCCTGAAGAAAAGGAGTTTCGGCTGAGCGACAGAAACATAAGTCAAGTCAAGTCAAGTCAACGAGTCAGCACGGGCTGACGCTGGGGTACTTAGCGTCGTGCGGTCCGGAGGGACAGGTAGTGGTTGAGAGCCTCAAGTGGGTTTGAGTACAGCTAGCTCAGCCACTACGGTAGGTCGGTAGAGTAGGGGACAGCAGGAGAAGAGGAGGACGGGGGTTAGGGAGGGTCGTAGTCCCAGAAAAGGTTACTCAGTTGAGAAACGTACTCCACCGGTTTCATAACCTCAAAGTCGAAATCGTAGTCAGGAAGGTTACTTGTGGGTCCTGACCAGAGGAAATTCTACCTGACCAACCTAGAGGAACGTCAGGTTCCCTGAGAGTTCTCAGAAGAGGTTGTATGTAGTTGAGTTAATTAGTTAGCGTCGAAATACTCCACTTCGGGAATAATGACGTAAAATACACACTCTTATGACTCTATATCCGTCTTGTCCGAGTCCTTGTATTTTGATCATTCATTCCCGGCCTCAAGTTTGGGTCTATCTAGGGTCCTTCTCTAAATATTAAGTTTTGTAGAAAAACCTACCTTATTTTCATAGGACTTTAATTGAAATTTTTAACGTGAGACGAGAGAAAGACAGATTTTGAGGAACGTGAGAGACAAGGGAGAGGGACTCACAAATAGGACACAAGGAGGAATCGAACCGAGAAAGGGAAGGAAGTTCGGATCTCTCGTCATCTCCCAAGTTCCTCCTTGTTTCCTCTCGAAACTGTTGTGGGCGTAGAGCCGATCGGAGGTCAGGAGGAGGTCCACTTGAGTGTCGGACTCATTTTTCTTACGTTGACGATACGTTTACTTCAAAGGGAAAGGGACTGGGGAGATACACAACGTCGAGGAGGTGTGGTCATGACAGATATATCTTTAAAGACCTTCACAGTGACAATTTCTCCGATAATACCTGACTTACAAATACAGGGCGGACGAGTCGTTTAAGCATATGAATTCGGGATTGGGGGTCCCACCCGAAAAGTCCACCGAGGTACCATTTCTTAGACAGACGGTTTCGTCCTCGACGTCCTCTGGGTCCAAACTAGGGATCTAGCCCTTCTAGGGGACCTCCTCCTTTACCGTTGGGTGAGGTCATCAGAACGGACCCTTTAGAGTACCTGTCTCCTCGGACCGTCCGATGTTAGGTACCTCAACATTTCTTATACTGTGCTAACTTACTGAAAGTGAAAAATTGAATAGTGTCAGACTCAACAAAAAGAAATAACAAAGCCCACAGACTCGTTAGTAAAAGAGAGAGAGGTGACCTACCCTCGAGGTCCTCCCGACCTTATGCCAGACTAAACGACCTACGGGACGTGTCCCGGGGTCTTTACGTCACCCGTGAGTCTTTGATAGACAACTTACCTACTCGGGAGTCCTAGATGAGAGTGTGGACCAGTGTACTCACGAACCCCGGAAAGAGACGTGACCCCTACTCGACGTGTTTCGATACAGGTGTCCGAGTCCGACCCAACGGAGAACTAGACCTGCCCCCGTCGAGAGTCGTCTCGACAAGAGTCGAGGGGGGTCCGGAGGAGTACTCTACTGATTTCCCCTTGTTCAGGAAAGAGTGGACCCCATAGTCCCAAGGTTTCTTAAACCAACAGTCCGCCTTGTACCTAAGGAAACCTTAGACATCACTCCCTCCTTCTCTTTTCCTAGAACCTTCTAATACAATATGTAACCCCCCGTTTAAGATATACTCCCCACTCTCTTACTCACGTATTTGTTTGGCACCGGTCTAGTGCATACTGGCTTCTTACGACTGGGTCTTACCAGTCACTGACGGTCGAAGGGATTGAAAACGTGACCTTTTTAGTCTATACGAAAAGTTAGGTTAGTGTATTCTACAGACCGAAGACAATCGGGGTGGAGGTCGAACGGGTATAACTGTTGGAGACATTCTCGGATGGGTCGCGGGAGGGAAATAAATTGTACTTCGCAAGGGTGGTGGTGGTGGTGGTGGGGGCGGGGACACACGGTAACTCAGACGGTTTCCGTTCTCAAGAGTAACCCTATCAGAAACAAATAGAGGTGTCCCCCTGTTCAGTCCCGAGTCGTAGGGAAACTACGGAGATATCTCCCCCTCTTAGACCGTAGAGAAGACTCTCGTCGTCTCCTCTTCGGGGCACACCGACCACTCGTCCCACTCAGGGTAACGGGGATCTGAAACCCCTCCTACCAGTAAAAGAGTAAGATATCTACCCGTTTGGCTCCGGGTCTCGTCCTGAGTCGGTGTCCATACCTCTGTTTCTGGACCTCCTACTACTGGTATTACCACTATGCTACCTTTCTCACCTAATGTCTGACCGAGTGTCGTCCCTGAGTCAGTTACAGTCGACAATAGTAATCCTGAGTCCCCTGAAGGAGGTGTGAGTATTTGGGCACGACCCCGACGGGTTCATTAGTATCGAGTAAGTTGGAAGGAATGTGGAAAACCTCCTTCTATGATAATAATCACAAAATGTCTACTCCAAGAATCTCCGACTTATTGGTTGGATTCCAGTGACCGTACCTTTTTTCCCCTCGACCCCAAACTTGAGTCCAGACCGACTGAGGTCTCAAGTCTGGAGCTACAAGGACCGACACTCGGTTCTGAGTCTAGGTCTGGTAGATGACGTGGGAGAAGGGTTTAAGTGAGGGTAGACCGGAATGGTACAGCAGAGACTCCCAGTCTAAGTCCCGAGATCGGAAGACTATGTGCTTGGGCCGGCACAACTTTTTTATGAGTCTCTACGGGTCCATGTGGTACGCCAGCACCAGTCATCCTTTCCGGTCACGACCGCCCCGTTTCCCACCCCCCGACGCCACCCGGTCTGACTTTTTGAGTGGGACACCCGTCTCCGTCGTCTCACTCGGACTCGTAGGAAGTTCTTAATGTTAAGCTACAGAGGGAAGGTCCTTTTTTTATCCGATTCCTATGCTTAGGGTCTAAGTGTCTCCTCTTTCGGTACCGGACTTTGATTGTTATCGTAACGTACGGAGGAACACGATTAAAGATTCACAAAGGGGTGGTTCCGACACACCATCTACTCTAACGGACGTAACATGTTCTCTCCTACGACTTCAAAGGGTCCACCAAGTCACCATTTCTTAGACGGACGGTTACGTCCTCTGCGTCCAAACTAGGGACCCAACCCTGCTAAGGGGACCTCTTCCTTTACCGTTGGGTGAGGCCATAAGAACGGGTCTTTTAAGGTGTCTCCTCAGACCACTCGATGTCAGGTGCCCCAGTGGTTCTTAGCCTGTGCTGACTCACAGACTCGTGTGTTTGTGTGTGACTCCGAACCCCTCCACTTCACCGAACGGGTTCGAGTGAATTTTCCCACTCACGGTCTCAGTCACTAACTTGGGTCTGTAGACCTAAGACCGTTCGTGTAAGAATTGGTACGGTACCAGAGACGGAGTTTGAACGTTTATTCACGTCTTTAAGAGGATTTCCTTGTTCCTCTTAAGACAAACAAAAGTGAATAGTTTAATCGTTTTATAAGTTCTCTCTCCATTTAACAAAATTTACACACACATAAAATTTGACTATGATAGGTCAAAAACCACTCTCATAAGTACCCGAGGACCCCTTATACAAATGTAAAGACTTCTCGTTAAACCGATGCGTAACGTTTTTTGTCTAGTAAGTGAATCGACTTTTTGTTATTACAACTCAATATTTTATCGTTTAACAGTTACCTATGTATACAATCTTATGATAAATACATTTTAACACGAAATCAGTGATTTAGCACATACCGAGAAACGCTGGGGTACATGATATTAGGCGGTCCGAAGAGACAGGTACCCTAAAAGGTCCGTTCTTATGACCTTATCCAACGGTAAAGGAAGAGGTCCCTTAGAAGGGCTGGGTCCCCAACTTGGGTCCAGAGGACGTGACGTGCGTCTAAGAAATGGTTGAATCGATACTCCCTTCGGTAAATACATTTTAATTTCCGGATCTTTTGTATGATATATTCTTAATAACTGTGGTCTCTATCTCTCGTTTTCATATTTTTGAGTCCGCTCTTCCTGTGTATCCCTGCAGTAGGCGCACTATGGGACTCCCCATCTTCCAGGGGTTCCCCCGGAGTCGATAAATGAAGATGTTATAAAGTAGAGTTTTTTATAATTTCAATTTATACTGTTTTATCATTGTGAAGATTTTAGACCCATCACCCATACACTATTACACATTATAAGAGGCACGGCAATTACTAGTACTGTGGGTAGAATATCTCATTTATAGTACTCGTTGAGAATTTTTATCGACGTTTTTTCTGTTTTTTATTTTTATTGTCCACCTGAAAACATGGTTGGTCCTTGGTAGAGATTATATATAGTGATCAGAGACTACGACCCTCCCTAACCCCCGTCCTCCTCTTCCCCTGCTGGCTCCTACTCTACGAACCTACCGTAGTGGATGAGCTACCTACACTCAGACTCACTTGAGACCCTCAACCACTACCTGTCCCTCCGGACCGCACGACGCTAAGTACCCCAGCGTTTCTCAGCCTGTGCTGACTCGTTGACTTGAGTTGACTCCACTCTTTTCGTTCACTTCTTGTTACGTTTGTCTAAGAGTCATTTTGATCTACCCGAAAGCACATTCACATATACTTACGAGACGACGACGACGACGACGATTCAGCGAAGTCAGCACAGGCTGAGACACGCTGGGGTCTCTACCGTCGGGTGATCCGAGGGGACAGGGACCCTAAGAGGTCCGTTCTTGTGACCTCACCTAACGGTAAAGGAAGAGGTTACGTACTTCCACTTTTCACTTTCACTTCAGCGAGTCAGCACAGACTGAGGATCACTGGGGTACCTGACGTCGGAAGGTCCGAGGAGGCAGGTACCCTAAAAGGTCCGTTCTCATGACCTCACCCCACGGTAGCGGAAGAGGCTATACTTACGAGTCCTGGTCTAATTATGGGCGGTACCGACTGTCGATAGTGGAGACCCGTCCTCGGGGCTCACCCCCACCTCCCCCCGTCATTTGTCCTGTAAGAGTAAACGATCCCTATTAGTCCGTAACAAAATTAGGAAACAAGGTAGAATAGTGAATTTAAAACAATGTTCATATGGTAAACCAGGTCGGTAAAGTGAAGGTCTTTTATTAGTTTGTACCCGTCTCTGGGTCGAATGTTCCTATAAGTACCGTCGAGACCAATGTGAACACCTTTTTTACCTTTCTCGAGTCTGTAGGGTTCTCCCCCGTGACAGACGCATGGAATAGTGTTCGACAGGTGACTTTCTGGGTTCTTGGTCAATTTCCTGATCCTCTCTTGTAAAGTAACTATCTGCATATGGAACGTGACAACATCGAAATTTTCAACATTTTGTACTGAACATATGTATGTATACAAATATATACAACAAAAACACACATAAACAAAGGTCCGGATGTACACACATAAAAACAAGGACGGAGAAAATGTACACACCCACACACACACATTAAAAGACACAGATTCGTCTCCTTTCCTAACCGCCCAACCTCTTCACATTAAACACACAGCTGTATGTCCAGAGTCAGTATAATAATCCCATTGAAGAGAAAAGAAGGGGGGAAGAAAGGGAGGATAAATAAAGAAGACGAGGATACACCAAAGATGTAAAAGAAAACCTGTAATTTACATAAAATCTCTTTTGTTCGTTTATCATTTGTCTGTGTGGTCAACACCTCCCTGACTCCATGTAGACCTCCCCTAAGTCTTTCACCCTGTATAAGATCAACTCTACCCCCTTCAGACGAACCCCGTAGCGTCGGGTCTGGGTGACCTCCTATTCTTCTTCTACGGACCCTTCTCCTCCCCTTCCTCCTCTCCTCTCAGGTCCGTCTCCCTTACCTGTCCTACTTCTGGGACTCCGCCTTTAATCGACTTCACAACTCCTCCACGTTCCGGTCACTCGGACCAACCTCCCATCTCTCACTCCCCCTTTCACCGTACTTTACTTTGATTGAGTGAGGTAGGTAGGTTGGTAGGTAGGTAGGTTGGTTGGTAGGTAGGTAGGTAGGTTGGTAGGTAGGTAGGTAGGTAGGTAGGTTGGTTGGTAGGTAGGTAGGTGGGTAGGTTGGTAGGTAGGTAGGTAGGTAGGTAGGTAGGTTGGTAGGTAGGTAGGTAGGCAGGTAGGTAGGTAGGTAGGTGAGTAGGTTGGTAGGTGAGTTGGTAGGTAGGTAGGTTAGTATGTAGGTAGATAGGTTAGTATGTAGGTAGGTAGGTAGGTTATGTGTAAATGTCTTGTGAATAATGTGTGGTTCGTATCAAGATCCACGACACATACCATTTCTTGTTTCGTTAGTGTCGGGGAAGAGAAAGTGGTATAACTCCCTCTGTCCGAACACTGACACCAGACACATGTACTCATTATTCACGACGACTCTTTTTATTTCGTCCTATATCCCCTCCTCCTCCCATGACGAAATCGTTACCACCAGACCCTCCCGAAGAGATCCCTCTCCTATGAACTCGTTTCTGAACTTCCTCCCTTCTCTCTCGACGACAGTTATAGACCCACTCTCGGAGTACCGATCTTCCTCGTGTTCACGTTTCCAGGACCCCTCCCTCGTCAGTATCACGTAAAGTCCTTGACGTCCTTTCAGTCACACTAACCTCGGTCCTCTTCCGTACCTTCCACCTGACCCCTCTCACCACTCCTACCTATCCTTCCCCCACTCCAGTAACATCTAAACAAAGGTTCCTACTACCCTTCGGGGGTCCACACCCCCAAGATTCCGTTACCGCACTCCCACATACTAAGAACTATACTCAGAGTGGAAGTCGTCGGGTAGGTCCAATAGCCGACACTGAGAACCTCCACGGTGGTCGCTCATTAGCTGGGGTCGGTGAAACAGATCAAACCAACAGTGATCCCCCTTTCGTCTACCTGGTACTCGACCGAGGGGTACCGTCGTAGAGACCTCGGACCCTACGTCAGTCGTAGAGGATTTCCATTTATGTCTGGACGTCACGATTAAGGTAAGGGTGACGGAGGTTCCTCGGGAGGAGGGACTCGCGGGAAGTTTCCTTTTGCTCGGGTGTGGCGTGTAAGTGTCTTTGTAGTTGACGAAGGGCACCGATTTCGGCTCAGTTCCTTGTCTTACTGAACCCGAATTTAACTTGAGACACACTGGAACCTGTTCAGGAAAGTGAAGGAGACTCGGTGGACAAAAGTAAACATCCTACCCCATGATGATTGCTGAAACGTCTACCGGACATGTACCATCCCCAAGTTTTCGGTCTTCCCCAGTAATAACGTCACTATTGTAGGGTCCGACTCGGGTTTGACCGAAGTTCAGACTAACCAAAGAGACAAAGGTCGTAATTAGTTACTCCTAATTTACTTATAACCAAAGAGGAAATCGGGACGACAGGGTACAATCTCCCTTATTTGACTCAGAGTCTTATGCATTAATCAAGACCTACCGTTTCGAGCACTCACTGTTCCGACCCTGAGTTTGGTTTTAGAAGAAGGACGGGCCACTCCGATTTGGGTCCTGGGACGTTGACACAACTTATGTGGGTCGTACTCGAGACGTGGACCTCCCCGACCCAGTCACGGGCCTTCTTCCTTTACATAGACTTTACCTTTTCATGGTTCACGTCCGGTGTGATCCGAGACACCCCTCCACCGGGACCATCTTCAAACCCCGTGTCCGAGACCTCATCCTTTTGGACTTAAACCCAGTATAAAGACGAAGAATGACCGGGACACTTAAACCCGTTCAGTACCGACAAAGGACCACATTTAAACCGTCTTTTGTCACTAGAGTCACGCCGTAACCCTCCGGTTCTCCTTTGTAATGACGACCCATGTACTGTATGCAGTACCCATGTACTGTGTCAACCGGTCTACCCAGAAGGACGTGGAAGACGTTGGGAAGTGTCAAATGGTGCGTGTACCCCTTTCTCTTCTAACACAGGTAAAGTTTCTATACCTTTGACTCAGGTACTCTTCCCTTCACTGGTCGGAGTCTAGAGTCTAATCGATACATAGAGACCGAAGTCCCCCGACACCCATGAACAACAAACATCCCTTTGGAACATCCCAAAGAGAAGGTAAATTGAGGACCTGGACGATGTTCCTGGACCGGGGTTCGCTAGACTACGATTAATGGTAAACTTTTATTGGACGAGATGAATAAGAGTGGGTTCGGGTCCGGACGGATCCTTTGAACGACTGAGATAGTGTGAGAGGGATAGAGGGAAGATAGGGTTGAAAGGGGAGGGAGAAGATGGGGTTGAAGGGGGAGATGGAAGATGGGGTCCAGTGGGGAGGGGAAGGTGGGATCGGAAGAATCGGGACGGGTAAAGAATGGACCGTCACAGACCTTTATTCCAACGTCGAACCTCCTGTGTCATGATCAGTGGTGGAGCGTCTAGAACCCTCTTATTTTCTCTTCTAGTCACTTCCGAAGGATGTCACCTGTTACAGAAACCCTTATTAATAGACATGTCCAAAACGAACAGAACTTACAAAGGAACTTTTAGTACATCGATGAGTTGGAAGGGAAAAGGGAAACCGGTGGTCTTTCGAGTCTCAGGTTGTATATCGAACCTTTATCATCGACATATACTGACATACCCCCGAAGGGTCCACCACGATCACTGTTTCTTGCACGGATGGTTACGTCCTCCATGTTCTCTGTACCCAAGATAGGGACCCAGTCCTTCTAGGGGACCTCTTCCTTTATCGTTGGAGGAGGTCAATAGAACGGACCTTTTGGAGTACCTGTCTCCTCGGACCACCCGATGTCAGGTACCCTAGTGTTTCTCAGCCTGTACTGACTTGTTGACTCGTATGTATACTGACATACTCTACGTTAGACGTAAAATAAAGGATGAGTCTGAGATTTTGGGTAAAATATTAGATGAGACGACACGTAAAACTGGTGGTACGTACCCATAAAAAAAGAAAATTACAAACTGTCTCACGAAAGTCTATCTACCAACTATAGAGGAATGGGTGTAACAGTCACAGAAACTGACCTTCTGGTTCCAGAGGGTAGACCTTCTGACGTGTTCGGAGGAACCAAAGGGGTTCTGCGGACGGGGACGAGAACCGGGGAGGTCGGTAAGAGTACCGTCGGTCTGATTAACAAGATTTCGTGTCTAGACCGGTCCAGTAGGGGAACGGATTTTGGAAGTTACCGAGGGGTGACGGGAGACCTCTTTTGGGTTCGAGTGAACCGAACCAAGACCCCAAAGGACCTTCGATTACCAAATAATTGCCCTTCGATCGGGTTCTTTGGTGGGGAAAAGAGTCGACTTCTTCAACCGAACATCCCCTACCCCCAATCTCACTTTCGTCC
Source organism: Capra ibex (assembly GCA_006410555.1). Classification (NCBI taxonomy): domain Eukaryota; kingdom Metazoa; phylum Chordata; class Mammalia; order Artiodactyla; family Bovidae; genus Capra; species Capra ibex. The sequence continues at coordinate 4,529,131 of SJYO01000233.1, read as the reverse complement.
GAACCCCCCTGTGTGACTAGACACAGACAGGAATATAGTCAAGGTCGGAGTCCTGTATCGAACCGATGTGAGATCAGATCGTCGAAGTAGTCGACCTGTAAAAGACCCACCCCGAGTGGTGGTTCCACCTCTTCCGTTACCGTTGGGTGAGGTCATGAGAACGGACCTTTTAGGGTACCTGTCTCCTCGGACCATCCGACGTCAGATACCCCAGCGTTTCTCACCCTGTGCTGACTTGCTGAAGTGAAAGTGACAGTACGTAACCTCTTCCGTTACCGTTGGGTGAGGTCATGAGAACGGACCTCTTAGTTAGGGTACCTACCTCCTCGGACCACCCGACGGCAGATACCCCAACGTGTCTCAAAACTTGTGCTGACTTCGCTGAATCGTCGTCGTCGTGGTGGTGGTTCCCCCAAGACCCCACCCCCTACTCCTTCGTCCGGCCTCCCCATACTCCTGAGTCGTCCTTTCTTGTCATCGAAGAGACGTCCCTCCCTACTGCACCCCCTCCCGTCTCCACCGAGTTCGCACCCCTTCAAACGACTCCCACGCACTGTACTTGGAATCAGAGAACGATCTAAGGGTCCTTTTAACTGTACTGTGTAACATCTCGACCTGAACACGAGGGATTCCCGACATCCCTTGACGACTTCTCCAGATCCACTCTCGCCTTCACAAGTCGTTACGCACTTCAAACACCTGTGTTGCCCGGGGTGGGTGAGACTGCCCCCGCCCGACTTTGAGATTCGGGGAGGATGGAACGACCAGTACCTCAAAACCTCGCTTCTGAGCTAAGAAAACACCTTCTCAACCTAGTTGGTGGACCTAACTGTACACCCCTGTCCGCACTCCGAAAGGTCCATGAGGGGTCCGACACGAGTCTTCCGACGGAGTAGACCCTTCGGAAGGAGGGAGAAGGCTTCTCCGGATTGGCGGGAGTAGGGACCCGAGGCTGAGACATGTGGGGGGGTAGTCTGGGAGGAAGACGACACAAGTCACTGACCAGTACTCCAATAAAGAAGGTGTCGCCCTTGGGACGGGGCAGAGTCGGAGTAAGGAGTGGTGAGGGAGAAAGAGACAGGAGGTCGGGGTGTCGAGCCGGTACAGGAGGACACAGGAGACGAAGGAGGGTGGTGTCCTGGAAACGCGTGCGACAAGTGAGACGAGTTTTGTGGGTGACAGGGGTCAGATTAACTAAGAATGAAGAAAAGTAGAGTTAAGTTTACAGTAAAGTAGTTTCTTGACCCGTTGGTGGTCTGATCCAGTCTTGGAAGACAAGATACACAAGTGGTGTGAAAGGAGAAAAAGGATGAAGATTATAGGAAAACATTAAGAAACACTCGGTAAGTAATTACGTTACTAAACTAATTACAGACAGAAGAGGTGTCCGACTTCGAAGTTCTCTTGTCCCTCACACTTCGATTCTTAGACCCCCGACCCTCAGGACCTAACTTAAGGAAGAGTTAAGAGTAATCCATACTTTTGAGTCCGATGAAGGATAAGAAAGACACGGAACTAGAGGAGACTTTCACCCCATTATTATCTGATTGGAGCGTCTCAGAAACACACCTGTCCTAACCTATTCCGAGTACAGACTTGTCACGATCCGTAGGTAGTTCGGAGGTTAGTGACAGTCGTTCCGGTCGAAAAATCACTGGTGACGAGAAAGAACTTGCGTTACTTGTTCGGAGTACGTGTCGTCAAAGAATCAACTATAAACAATTAACCTACCTCTCTACTTACGGATGTCCGAACACTATTCCTGACATATTGAGTCACGTCAATTTCACAAATCACGTCTGGGACGTCACGAGTCATTTACAAACGACTTACTTATAACTTACTCGTTCCCTGGGAAGTTCCGTCCCTCCCACATAAGGTAGACACTTGGAAACAGGGAAGGAATGTAGACTCTGGACCCTGTTCCGACCGTACCTTCATCGTAAACCCTACACGAAAGACTTATGTTCTTACTAATCCTATTAGGACAGGGGGGAGGGTCCTGAAGGGTCCACCGAGTCACCATTTCTTAGGTGGATGTTACGTCCTCTACACCCAAGTTAGGGACTCAGACCTTCTAGGGGACCTCCTTTACCGTTGGGTCAGATCATAAGAACGGACCTCTTAGGGTACTTGTCTCCTCGGACCACCCGATGTCAGGTACCCCAGCGTTTCTCAGCCTGTACTGACTCACTAACTCACACGTATGTGTAAGTAGGGAGGAGGGTAGGTGTCGGGGTCCTCTAGTATGGGGTGCGACGACGGTCTCTACGCATACGCCTGCCACAACTACACCGACGACGTAGACCCCGTCCATTGTCACCTCACCGGACTCAGTCCCAGTATCGGGTCTGAGTCTGGGCGGCTTTATCTCTACGGGAGGTGTGAGTCCAGTTTCAACGGCGGCTCAAACGACTTCCCTTTGTGTTTCTACTCTAAACCTCGTTCGCAAAAGAGGGGAGACGGTAAGTTTGAAGTGTGGTTACGACCTTCCATCCAAAATGATAATAGGGGTGAGTCCTACTTCTCTACCTCAAGTCTCTCTCTTCCGACGAACGGGTTACAGTCTGTCGTCGGTCCACTGTCTTGGTCTTAAGGTTGAGTTTCACACTTCGGTACAGACGGACCGTCTTGGGAGGAGAATAGGTGATGGAGTCGGAGACGGACACGACACACCTGGTCCTCACAAAGAGTTGGAGAGACTCGAAGTCAAAGGAAAGAGTCTGGAACCTGGTCGTCACCCTGTGATCAAAACGGTGATCTTTCGACTCAAAACCCCTCCTTGTACAGAAATTAATTACTTACTGAAGTCTTTCGACTCAAACCCCCTCCCTGCACAGAAATTAATTAATTACTGAAACAAGTAATTTACCCCAATTATTGATGAGGGAGGACTTTACTCAAACCCTATTCTGTCACCTACACTTACATTAAACAGTTGAGAAGATATTACACTCCTTCATAACGATAAATGAACAAATACTAATCATTCACTTTACTATCTACACTTTCTCGAGTGTACTTTTTAATTCGTTAAGGGAGGCGACATATTGTGTCCCTTAGGACGAGTTACAATACACCCTCGGACCTTACCCTCCCTTCAAACCCCCTCTTACCTACGTATATATACATACCGACTCAGGGAAACGACAGGTGGACTTTGATATTGTCATAACAATTATATTTTTCGAATTTTTTTTCTTTCTTTTTAATTCGGTACGAATAACACCCCTTACTGTCTAGTCGTCAGGGATATTGCTTCCCGTCTAGACACGGAGACAGGAGTAGTTTCCCAGACACACGAGGGACCTAAGGGGTGTTTCCTCTTCGACGATTTTACTGTCCAGTCGGACTCGACGGTAGTCGTGACGTGTCAGTGACGTCACTCTCGGGTCATAAATCTAAGTGTCAACATCAAACCTACTAAACGGGGTTAAAAGTGGGAGGGACGTAGGTATGGGAGAGGTAACGGATAGAACCCTCCTATACACACATAAAGGTACAAGAACTGAAACCTGAACCGGTGCACTGAACAAAACCGGTTATCATATACTCATCTTCACTGATACCTGGTCAAGTTTCAGATCCCGAATTATACGAAGACCAATGGGAAAAACGTGGAGACGACAGTGATTCTTATACGAGACACATCGGGTAAGTAACCAGGTCCCTTCTCCTCCTCTATGTACAACTTGTCCCGGTGGCGATCGACTCCGGTTGGAAACCGTCCCTTGGGGTCGGTTGTGTATCTATGTATTCACCTCTATATACTAAACGAAATCCAGTGACTCAAACCCTACCAAACATTGTGTCGTCAACAATTGACTATTTCCCCATTTCACTTCCAGAGTGAATCGGCAGGTAGGATTCGGTATACATGGTTGAGTCGGAACGAACACAGGACGTAACTCTACACCTTGTACGAGTCGATAATTGGTTCTCAATACAATTTTGAATCCTCTTCCGTTGCCGTGGGATGAGGTCATGAGAACGGACCTCTTAGGGTCCCTGTCCCCTCGGACCACCCGACGGCAGATACCCCAGCGTGTCTCAACCTGTGCTGACTTCGCTGAATCGTCGTCGTCGTCGTACAATTTTGAAGAAAGCACTTTTTAAAAGGGTCATCGAGACTCCCCCGTCTACCATAAACCGGTCCGTTTTTAACCCGCACGAACTCTAGAACCGAGAGGGGAGAAGGTTCATAGTGGTTCTCGAATGGGTGTGTGAGTTGTTTGTTGTTCGAACCTTTGCGTGTACTTCAAGAAAGCACGGAAGGTAAAAGGAGACTAGAACTATGACCGTAGAGACTATCTCTCTAGTTCCGGGAGTAGGCCGTTGCCAGACTAGACCCTTAACCCTTCTAACTTAGGAACTTATTGGTACGACGTTCCTCCTTTGCTAGTCAATCAGAGGAGCCCCAGGGGTGTTCCTGAGTCAGTTCCCAGTCACGTCTGAGTAAGGGGAGGTCGGACCAGGAAATGGGGTAGGGAAAATTCTCTCGGGTTTTCAATACTACTCTCGTCGGAACCCTTGAGACACCGATCCGAAACTTCAGTCTGTTTAGACGTAAACTTAGGAGGGGAAGTCAAATGAAAACACACTAGGACCGGTGTAGCGAATTAGTAGGACTCAGAGTCAAAGGAGTAAACATTTTACCCGTGTTTTTGGAGAGAGAACGTCCCACATACTACTAGTCACTTCTATTGTTTACATTAAGGTAACTGATGTACAAGACATTCCCACCTTACACAGACAGAAAAAAAGTGATAACATGTTATCGTTTCGGACGACTTAGTCTGTGTATCATCCACGAGTTTTTATAGACGATTCACTCACGTATTTTAAGCAATCTCCTGTAAATACCCAAAAGAGGGGTCGTGGGTGTAGGGAGAGAACAACTATTGGGTTGACGGTAAAAATGAAACCTCCTTGAGAAGGGGTGTAGATCGGGTTCGACGAGGGTTCTTTCAACTGAAGTGTCCAGTAGAAGTCCCCCACCTCGAACTCTGAAGTCATGTTCGAGTAGGCACAAAAGATAAGGGACCGGTGTCACTAACCAGGTCGTCACACATACCTGGATTTTACCTGGTTAGTCTCACTTAGGATCCTCAAAACGAACTCATTCTTTTACCACGGAAGGAGAATGTCCCGACCCTTACGACTCTTCTACGACTACTGGAGACATATCCCTGTAGGATGGGCTCTTAATCGGAAAGGTCTCCCTTCTCTACGACTCTCTACCGTTCTCTTTTTGTCCCAGGTCACCATAAACCCGGAAGGAGTTCGACTTGGACTTCGGTCTACTAAGGTCCCTGTAGAGTCAGGAGACTCGGGGATGTAAGACCAATTCCAGTAAAGACTAATCCAAAAGACAGTATCTTTGGAGTGGAGGTGGGGATTAGGGTCAATTGTATTCCCGAACCGTGTCTCAAACCCCTAAATACTGTAGGGGAGCCCTCAGTATCACTCACGGACTTTCTGTCAAACCCACCAAAGAAGGTGTGCGTCGAACCCCTGACATAGGGGAGTCTTACTACATTTGTAATCGAAATCCTAGGAGATTGGAGAGACTCAAGTCCTTAAACACCGAGATACTCAGATCCAGAACCACCGGGGTTGCGTGTTGTCAGGACTTGTGCCTCCTGACTCGACCTGTCCCGAATGGACTTCTTCGACATAACGGGAAAGGGCTCCATAAAATAGAATTTCAAAGGACTCTTTCACCCTTAACAATAGAAGAGGTTGAGAAAGACGTCTCATTCGTGAGGGACGACCGTCCGACTCTCCTCTCTCTCCTTCGTCTCCAGTCTCCGTACATCGACCAAGTATCGTCTCTACCACCCTAACCTTTCCAGATATCGTCCCGAGTCAATTTCCGACAACAGTTACGGGGTTATTATTTATAAAAGACAAAAAATCTAGAATGAGAGAGGCAGTGTTGGTGAGTCGAACCTTCAATAACATGTTTTCGTCGGTAGCTGTCATTCAGTCATTTATCCATACCCAAACAATGTTATTTTGAAATGACTATCTTTTACTTTAAACTTAAAGTGTAGTCACAGCGATCACCATTTCTTGGGCGGACGGTCACGTTCTCTGTACTCTCTGCACCCAAGTTAGGGACCCAGTCCTTCTAGGGGACCTCCTCCCGTACCGATGGGTGGGGTCATAAGAACGGACCTCTTTGGGTACCTGTCTCCTCGGACCGATCGACTTCAGGTACCCCAGTGTTTCTCAGCCTGTGACTTCTGACTTTACTGAATCGTATGTGTTGTGTGTGTAGTAAAAGTGTGCCGGACTCTGTCCTAAGAGGAAAACTAAAAAGAGGTCGGTAAATTTTTACATTTTCGGTACGAATCCGGTTGATCAAACGGTACGAACAAGCGGTTGTGAATCAAACTTTATAGTGGGCGAGGTTTGTGGGTCAGTACGTAGGACACCCACAAATAACTATAGACGAGACACGAGAAGGGAGTGTCTGTGACACAGACAGACCCAAAACCTGAGAGAGTGGTGTCCTAGAAACGTACGTGGAAAGGGTGACGGACCCTTTGGAAAAGGAGAGTAGAAGTGGACCAGTCGAAGATCAGTAGTAAAGAAGATCCTTGAAAGAGACCAAGTAGTCTTCTCACGCTAGGAAGAACAATAGTAAGAGTGCTACGACACCTATAGAGAAAACCTCGAGCGTAATGGAAAACATTAATACGTTGATAAGTACACTAAAAAGTTAATTATAGAGAGAGGGGATGATCTACATTCGGCGGGTTCCGGTCCCTGCCTACAGTGTCTACAGACGGTGTAAATAGTGTCTCTGATCTTGAATTATGGACTACCTACTGATTTACTTACTTACAGGGGTCCCAGTCCTTAAGACGGTAGGAAATAATACACCAATTGTCGCAGTCTCTTGGTCAATCTACCGTTTGTTCAATTTACTCTTCTTATTCGCCATTTTACTACCTAGGGTCCTAAACACAAAAAGGTTCTCGGTCAATTCGTATCATTATTATCGTTATCATTAATATTATCATTGTTGTTGTTGTTGTTGTTGTAAATAGTCCAAGAATGAGACAAGGACCGTGTTAAGACCCGAGGTACGTACATAATTCAATGTATGCACATTGACTTGTATGCGCTTAGACTTGTTAGGACCCATCATTCAGACCAACTTTTCTTGACTAAACCTTGGGTCTAGAGGGTGTGACGTCCTTCACAAATGGTTGACTCGGTGCTCCCTTCTTCGGGTCACCCAGAAAATTGGAGGGTTAAGTGTCTGTTCCTTTGTCTGAGTCTTTCCACTGGTGTGTCGACTGTCGACTCCCTCCGTCGTAGACTTAAGTCCGGAAGACAAGGGTCTCGGGCGCGGGACCCTGTCCGGAAGACCCCCAGGTTTTCATTTGGTCCGTATCTGACCGTGACGGGTCTCTCTTTACTCTGACACCCTACCGGTGGTAGTCACCTATACGTCCCCGGTCCAGAGCTTCCTAGAGATTCCAGTTCGGGTCCTACGGAAGACTTCCGTGAGCCCTCGGCGACTTATCACAGTCATTACTCCCAGGACTTGGCGAGGTGACGTGAAGTCCTGTGAGTACTACCGACATACCCCACACTCATCTTCCGCCCTGGCTCCGACGAGACTGTCTTACACTTCTGAAAATCCGAATTTCCGACTCGGGTTCAGAGACGAGGACCCTTCACTGGTCTCCACGGGGTCCAGACTCATGTCCCGTCCCCGTATTAGAAAAGAGGATCGAGTGTCCCTCGGAAGGCAGACGTTGGGACTCTAAGTGTCCACAGGACGGACCCGACCCCATCCTTAAGTCCCTACCTTATGGTCCACAGGACAGGACCCGAAAGGACTATCGAGTTAACCATTTCTTAGGTGGACGTTAAGTCCTCTGGGACTAAGCTAAGGACCCAGTCCTCCTAGGAGACCTCTTCCCTATCCGATGGGTGAGGTCATAAGAACCCGAAGGGAACACCGAGTCGACCATTTCTTAGGCGGACATTACGTCCTCAGGACCCAAGCTAGGAACCCAACCCTTCTAGGAGACCTCTTCCCTTTCCGAAGGGTGAGGTCATAAGACCGGATCTCTTAAGGTACCTAACATATCAGGTACCCCAACATTTCTCAGCCTGTGCTGATTCGTTGTAAGTGAAGTGAAGTGAAACCAGGACAGGACTAAGGGGACCCCCAGGTGGCGGGGACTCTCGGACGGAAGAGGACCCAGACTACAGCGACCGTGGTCGACAGGGGGTGACAAGACGTCCAGTAGAGAGACGGTGGCTCTCCGTCGTAACTCGTCGGGGTGCGGCTATGAAGTGTCTGGTCTCGAGTCTAGGTCCGGTGGAGGAAGGGGGAGGGAAGAAGGTCAGACAGACGAGTAGACATTTCCGGTGATCATTGTAAAACACGAAAACCGTATCACGGACCGTGGCTAGACTCGTCCAGTCCTCCGACGAAGTATTGTAAGAGACGACGCAGACCCGGACTCCCTCACCGGACCCCCCTAGGACAGACACCGTGGGCCGACCGATGACACGTCTCACACCGACGGTTCGTGGGGGCGAGGAGTTCCTCGGATTCGAGCCGGGTGCGACTCCTGACTCGGTCCCCGACGGTCTGCTCATAGTCCCGACTCTCGGTCGATCCTTCCTTCACTTCCCGGGTTCGGGCTTAGCCCATAACCCATCTCCCTCCCCCTGGTACTCCCCGGACTCGTGACCTGAGTCTCAGGAGGTCTGATCCCAAGGTAGGGGAGGCGACGCCGAAGGGTCGAGACACTGGAACCCATTAAGTGGGACCGGGTCGAAGAACGAGACATTCTGTCCCACTCTCCCGGAGGAACTTCCTCGTCACTCGTCCGGTATGAGACCTAATTTCCCGACGTGTGTCGTCCACGAGTCAGTCACTACCCTCTCTTCCTTTCCTTCCGTCGGTCAATGGCATCAGGTCCGGAAAGACCCACTGGGACCGGTGCTACGGCCCCAACCAGCAGCAACAGTGTCGGCACGGGTCCCGCTGGTCGTGGTGGTCCCAACGGGTGGAGGCGTGTGACGGTCCCGACGACCGGTACAGAAGCAGGACGTCTCGACGGTTTTGGAGCTCCAGGACCTCCCCTTGGTCCCTGGATATTTCCTCCGTCGACACCTTTACGTTCAGTCCTCTTGTTCTTTCCTCCTTCCTTGTGCTCGTCCCGGCCTTCTCCCCACCCGCCGGCGGACGGACGCCAAAGGGTGACATACCGACCCCGGTGTCGGGGTCTTGTCGGTCGCGACTTCGGACCCTCGGGACACACACACACACACACACACACACACACACACACACACATACACACCGTACACACATACACACTACACACCACACATACATACACACCACACACACCAACACAAACCCCACACAAACACATACACCACACCATACAAAATACATACACACTACACACATACGTACACATCACACACACACCACACCACACCACACACACATATATACACCACACACACACCAACACAAACCCCACACAAAACATACACCACACCATACAACATACATACACACTACACACATACGTACACACCACACACACATACACACAAATCCTACACACACCATACCACATTCACATACATAACACCACACATACATACACACCACATACATACCTACACACATACCACACCACACCACACACACCAACACAAACAACACACACATACATACACTACACCACATAACACACACACTACACACATACGTACACCACACCAAACACACCACACCACACACATACGTACACCACACCACACACACCACACCACACACACACACACACTACACATCACACATACATACACACCATACACACCAACACAAACCCCACACACACACTACACCATACAAAATACATACACACTACACACATACGTACATATTACACACACACCACACCACACCACACACACATACATATACACCACACACATACATATACACCACACACATACATATACACCACACACACACCAACACAAACCCCCCCACACACTACACCATACAAAATACATACACACTACACACATACGTACACACCACACACACACCACACCACACCACACACACATACATATACACCACACACATACATACACCACACACACACCAACACAAACCCCACACAAACACATACACCACACCATACAACATACATACACACTACACACGTACGTACACACCACACACACATACCACACACACATACATACAAATCCCACACACACCATACCACATTCACATACATAACACCACACATACATACACACCACATACATACGTACACACTACACACATACCACACCACACCACACACACCACACACACCAACACAAACAACACATACATACACTACACACATAACACACACACTACACACATACGTACACCACACCATGCACACCACACCACACACATACGTACACCACACCACACACACCACACCCCACACACCACACACACACCACACCACACACATACGTACACCACACCACACACACCATACACACACCACACCCCACACATACGTACACCACACCACACACACCATACACACACCACACCCCACACATACGTACACCACACCACACACACCACACCCCACACACCACACACACACCACACCACACACATACGTACACCACACCACACACACCACACCCCACACACCACACACACACCACACCACACACACCATACACACACCACACCACACACATACGTACACCACACCACACACACCATACACACACCACACCACACACATACGTACACCACACCACACACACCATACACACACCACACCACACACATACGCACACCACACCACACACACCACACACACACCACACCCCACACACCACACACACACCACACCACACACATACGCACACCACACCACACACACCATACACACACCACACCCCACACACCACACACACACCACACCACACACATACGCACACCACACCACACACACCATACACACACCACACCCCACACATACGTACACCACACCACACACACCATACACACACCACACCACACACATACGTACACCACACCACACACACCACACCACACACACACACACACTACACATCACACATACATACACACCATACACACCAACACAAACCCCACACACACACTACACCATACAAAATACATACACACTACACACATACGTACATATTACACACACACCACACCACACCACACACACATACATATACACCACACACATACATATACACCACACACATACATATACACCACACACACACCAACACAAACCCCCCCACACACTACACCATACAAAATACATACACACTACACACATACGTACACACCACACACACACCACACCACACCACACACACATACATATACACCACACACATACATACACCACACACACACCAACACAAACCCCACACAAACACATACACCACACCATACAACATACATACACACTACACACGTACGTACACACCACACACACATACCACACACACATACATACAAATCCCACACACACCATACCACATTCACATACATAACACCACACATACATACACACCACATACATACGTACACACTACACACATACCACACCACACCACACACACCACACACACCAACACAAACAACACATACATACACTACACACATAACACACACACTACACACATACGTACACCACACCATGCACACCACACCACACACATACGTACACCACACCACACACACCACACCCCACACACCACACACACACCACACCACACACATACGTACACCACACCACACACACCATACACACACCACACCCCACACATACGTACACCACACCACACACACCACACCCCACACACCACACACACACCACACCACACACACACGTACACCACACCACACACACCATACACACACCACACCCCACACATACGTACACCACACCACACACACCACACCCCACACACCATACACACACCACACCACACACATACGTACACCACACCACACACACCATACACACACCACACCCCACACATACGTACACCACACCACACACACCACACCACACACACCATACACACACCACACCACACACATACGTACACCACACCACACACACCACACCACACACACCACACACACATACCACACACACACATCATACACATTCAGCTCTGAAGACCGACACTCACAGTAAGGGAAAGGAAAGGGGGGAGGGACTTGGGAGGTGGGTTTAGGGAGGTAGGTTCTTGAAGGCCCTTCGACCCACCATCTCTATAGTCTCAACTAATATAACAGAAAAAAAATACGAGATGACTCCATATTAACCGTTTTAACATGTGTCAACGAGGAACTTGTCGTGTTCAAACTTGACACGTGCCCGTAAACATATGCCTAAAGGAAGTCATTTATACATGACGGCAGGATGTGGTGGACACCAACCAACTTAGGTATCTACACCTTGGAGTCTATACTACCTTGATGCATATACGTCCAGACTGAGAATTCAATATGAGCTTAAAAGTTGACGAACCCTACACCCTCAGTCATGGGGATCGGGGACGTAACAAATTCCCAGTTTACATGTAAATTTCACATATCACACTATTAAGTTATATGCATATGTAACACTTCACTAACGGTGTTGGTTTGATTAATTGAGTAGAGAGAGAAGTGCACCAACAGTAAACCATACACATCACTCTTACTTCTAAATGAGAGAATTGTTTAAGGTCCACATATCATAATTGACGTTAATAGTACGACACGTAATCTAGGGGTCTTGAATGAGTAAAATACTGACTCTTAACATAAAAAGAAAGATGAAGACTAAAGAACCACAAAAGGTGTCATTTTGGAAATTCCTTTGTCTCGGACTTCGTAAAAGAACAGGACTCTCCGTTATCACCATTATTAATTTACGAACTTAAAACTCAAACCATAAAATTGACCAAAATTTCGAGTCGAAACGGTGAGACACCACCAAACTGGAACCAGTTCGGGCAATTGGAGAGACTTGGAGCTAAGGAGAAACATTTCACTTCTATTGGTCTCATGTGGGGGGTGGAACCCAATGACACTTCTGTATTTCCCGAAATTTAGTACATTTCGTGAATTGTGTTATGGGGTACGTATTGTACGAGTGTTTACCATCGATAATGACAGTGAGACTGAAAGTTTCATTAGGTACAAGTACCCGGTTTTAAACTCTTTCTTGGTTTTTTTATATTTATTTTTAATACACGTTAGGACAAGGTCTCTCCTGTTCGTCTTCACATAATATCTCATAAAGAGAGGAGCGGGGGGTGAAAACCATTCGCATCTAGTCCACACAGAAAGTTGTGTCTTTATACATTAGTTACGGCCAAAACACTTCAAGGGAAAAAAGTACTTGTCACACACGCCAAGAGACATAAAGTAACGAAGGAATTGGACGTCAAAAGAAGTGATCCGAAAACAAGAATATGGAAAAGGGGAAAGGAAACTGTCTACACTTCGGACTCCGAAGCTCTCCCCTTCACAAGAAAGGTGTCAGTGCGCCGATCCGACGATCGTCTCGACCCTAAGTTTGTGTCTATGTAGGGTGTGGTTGGACTCAGGAAGTCGTGGAACCCTCGATCCCGTTCCATCCCCTCCGACCGTAGTCGTGTGTGTGAGGGGTGGGAGGGAGGTTGAAAGGTCAGTCTTAAGACAGACGATCCGGGGACGGGGAGGGAAACGTCGTCCGAGTCCAGGTCACATCCGCCCTTGGGGTGGTCCGTCACCCGTGGTAGAGGTACCACTACTCTCCTCCCCGCCCCGACGTCTGTCCCTCCGATCGAAGAGAGGACGACCCAGGAGTAGTCGGGGGACTGCGGGACAGAGGGGTTGAGACTAAACTACTTTCAGATTACTTCGGGTAACTCGGACCTCCTGTACTCTGAAAGACTTAAAAAAAAGAAAGAAGAGAAAGGTGACAAAGACTTTTCTAGAGGGAAGGACGGCGGTGGGTGGTGTTGTTCTTAGGAAGACCGAACGACATCTTACTTTTGTCACCGACACCTGTCTCGTAGATGATACTGTGAAATATATATAACAGAAGTTCGGAAATTTATTGGTCACTTTTCACTTCTTTAGCAATCAACGAGTCAACACAGGGTACCTATCATCGGGCGGTCCGAGAAGACAGGTACCCTAAAGAGTCGGTTCTAGTGACCTCACCCAACGGTAAGGGAAGAGGTCCCCTAGAAGGGTTGGGTCCCTAGTTTGGGTTCAGAGGACGTAACGTCCACCTAAGAAATGACAGACTCGGTGGTCCCTTCGGGGTTTATTGGACACTCTCTCCTTATTAATAGGAGGTAAGACTTCTATTCCTTTGACTCAGTGTTCCGTTAATACAGGGACAGTTCCAGCGTCACGGAAAGAATCTCTCTTTATAAGAGAGAAGAACCCCATCAAATATTCTCTTGAACAGTGGGACCCAGAAGTGGGATGGAGACGGAAGGACCCGGGGGTCTGAGGGCACAGACATAGACATGCTCCTTTTATGTACGGCTTTGTGTATCTGACTATTGAACAGTCTTTTAGTCAAAAAAAAAAATTCAATAGAATGTGTCAAAACTTATGGACGTCGAGATGGACGGGGTTTAAGGACCCAGAGGACCCAGGGGACCCAGGTCCGTCTATAACGGAGACACTCCTATAGTCTGTTCTTTTCCCATAATGCTCCTTTGAGTGTCTTACTATTGAATTTAACGGTGTTGGATTCTTAGAATTTTGGTTGACCGTTCAAAGACTTATTCGGTCGGGGTGACCGAAGACTACGGACACGAGTCAGTTTAGGTCTACTCAGGTAGTCGTTTGGAGACTGGAGGAAAGGAGAAGACGGGGACCGGTACCACCCCGGGGTAACGAAGTCTGGACTGAGAAATGAACCACACTCACTGTCACAGAAGTTGGGTTCGTTGTCTTTAGGGGTCGAGTGTAACCGAAGTTGTCAGATGGGTACAGAGTCTCTACTTCAAGTCTCTCTCTCGTCCAAACTCTTAGACTAATTAAGCTGTCGATAGTTCTGGAGGGACCGGTAGGTCACCAATTCTGAGACGCGAAAGTGACATCCTCAACACCTAAAGTAGGGACCAACCCCGTGGAAATACTAGGGTGTACGACAGACCTGTCCTTTTTTTGGAGGTGGTTTAAACGTTGTTTTTACACTTAATTTTCTTAAGTAATTAATTGTCCTTAAATGGTAGAGAGGTGTGGACAGACGAGACGGTGGGATCATAGAGTCTAAATGGGAATGTCACCGAAGAAAGTACCAACACACTTTATAAAATACCGTTCTGTTCTTTTTAAATTTGTATTTTTTAAATAAAGACAGGAAACCGAAGGAGAGAGGGAAGATGACACGTAACACATAGACGTAATCCGTAGCCGGTTTAGAAGCGACAACCGTCTTTATGGTCGAGTCGGGATTTCTCTTCGTAAGAGGGTCGTAGTTCTTCTGTTGAGAAGAACTACCTTTCCATTGTAAGGAAGAACTAGAACATTCCCCGAGAGTAGTAGTGGAACATGAACGTATAGATCTAACACATTTTACAGTCACTAAGTAGTAGATTACATGTCAGGAGACAGAGTTTTTTGAATACATTGACACAAACTGAAGATTACCCTCTTGTCGGGAGTCTCGAAAGACTCTACGACAAGGACAAAAACAAACTCTAACTTTGTTATGTTCAAAATAAGTCACCGGTTTCTTACCTCTTCCCCTTTGATTCAAGTGTCTAATTAAAGAGTATAAGGACCCAATATTAGGAGTCAAACCGAATTTATTTTTACAAGAAGAGAAAGAATCTAACTGACTTATTAAAAAGTAACTGTCAACGTTCTACTGACGTCGTCGAGGTCGGTAGCGTAGATTTGTCCGAAAAAGGTCACAGAGAAGGAGAAAGAGGAGAAGAAAAAGAAGAAGGAGAAAAAACCGGAAAAACAATAATAACATTTTACAAAGTTTATATTTCCATTCTTGTCTGATGGGTTTAAACATTTTAGAATTGTAATACGGTATAAATGAAGTATATCAAAGAAAATGGAGATACTTAGCAATTATGTACATGTCGATACATATTGGTCCTAGTGGTATTCTTATATCTTATCAAGACAGTAGGTAAGTTTGACAGAGGACAACAGGGTTGAGTTGTTGTATCCTTTTACGTGATGGAGTCGTCTTTAAATCTCCACCCTACCCAGTTCTCACCTACTAAGTACCCGACCAAGAAAGGCGGAAAGATTAGGTACGAGGAATCCTACAACTAAAAAAGGTCTTCTTTCACGTAAACCGAACCTCGGGACTCAAATATCAAGGTCGGTTCAATAAACGAGACTAGTTTAATAAACTGGGAAGACTTTAAAGCCAAGGAAAAAATTTATGCCCCTTTGTTACGAGTGTACCCACAAGACCACTAATTTATTATCCGCACTTAGCTAACCGTACCTCTTTCACGAGTTCTTTATCAGTATTAAATTGGTAGTACTGGTCGACCAACGTCTCAGGACCTCAGGGGTTCTTTTGTGATCCCCGTAGTGCGTGACTCGGCAGCCAACAGTCCAGAAACCCAAACCCGACCTGTACACGTCTTCCTCTCCAGATCACGAGTGCACCGGAGACACTCGACGGTGAGTCGGTCCGTGACACCCCTCTTTGCGGGGGAGGGTCGCGTCGTTCCGTCAATCCTCACACCCGACTTTGGAATATCTGGACCTGTGCCTAGGGTCGAACGGTGAATGAACGAAACGCTTGAACTGAA
This sequence comes from Capra ibex, assembly GCA_006410555.1. NCBI lineage: Eukaryota > Metazoa > Chordata > Mammalia > Artiodactyla > Bovidae > Capra > Capra ibex. The sequence goes on along the minus strand of SJYO01000233.1, from coordinate 4,512,268 downwards.
ACCGTGAATTTGAACGACGTGGACAGAGAAGTAAACGGGGTGTGAGGTAGGAGCCCCCGTCGAGAAGAAGTCCGGGGCGGGTCACATTGCTACTCCGGTAGGAACACCAATCACCTTCAGGTCCTTTGTAGAGGGAGGGTGAGACGGGGACTAGGTGGTCGAGAAAGGGAGGACCGGGGTGAAGGAGACCCACAGACCGAAGGGCACATACACCAGTCAATAAATGACTGGGACCTAAACCCCACGTCCTTGTCCTTCCCCAAGCACCTCCCAGGATCCCACACCTCCCCTTCCCTCCTTATCCTGGAATACCTCTAGTCCGGAGTCCCACACATCAAAGATTTTCCGTTAGTATCCTGAAGGGACCACCAGATCACCAATTCTTAGGTGGAAGGTTCCGTCCCCTATCCCCAAACTATGGACCAATCCCTTGATTCTAGGGTACACGACTCCCCGTTAATTTTAGACACGTGACGTTGATGACTCCGACTCGAGAGATTTCGGGCACGAGATGATCTCTTTCGGGAACGTGGCACTGTTTGGTTCTGGGTCTCGTCGGTTTTCTTTTTTTTTTTTTTTGCTACAAAACAAGATACCGTTATTGGAGAACGACCTCTTCCCGTACCGTTGGGTGAGGTTGGGTGAGGTCATAAGAACGGACCTCTTAGGGTACCTGTCTCTTCGGGCCGTTCGATGTCAGGTACCCCAGCGTCTCTTAGCCTGTACTGACTCACTGGCTTGTTGTTGTTGGTGGAGAACTCACCCACAGAGGGGATGGAACAATCCGATTGTTTCCAGAGAAGGTCTGGGAACTCAGAGTATTTTTCCGGGGAAACCCATGGAACAGAATCTCCACTCGCATTTAGAAAGAGAATAATAAAAATACTGATCACGTCAAGAATGCCATCTAGTGTTCTATATAAGTCATCACTCATTTACTTATGTTGTTTGATCACTTATATTATATTTTCTTCGCCTAAGTATCTCTTGTTTGATCACCAATGGTCACCTTTCCCTCCTCCCCATGATCTCCCCACACCCTCACCCCCCGTATTTGATAACCCATATTCTACCCAAGTTCCTACGTGACTTGTTGTACCCCTTAGATCGGTTATAAAACAGTATCGACATTTACCTTTCGTCGACTCTCCCATTGTCCGTCTTTCGGGTCCCCAGAGACTTGTCTCCCTTATCCGACGTTCACAGTCTGTAAAAAAGAGAGAGAGAGTCCGCCGTCCTCCTTTTTTTGTTCATAGTCTAAAAAAAAAAGGGGGAAGAGATATGTTTTAATTTTCCTCCAAAGAGAATTTTATACACAACGGCACTATGGACCGAGGTGGACTCGAATTGAAAAGAGTTTGGAACTCGATTGGTTACACACAGAAAGAATACCTTTACAAACAGAATTAGATACAATTACTTGATACATAAATAGGATCTGAGTCAAAAAGAGGTTCAGTCAAGGCGAATTCTACGTCTTGGGCATTCACTTCACTTCACTTTCACCGAGTCAGTACAGGTCGAGACTCTGAGGTACCTGATATGTCGGGTACCTTAAGAGGTCCGGTCTTATGACTCACCCATCGGAAAGGGAAGAGGTCCCATAGAAGAGTTGGGTCCCTAGCTTGGGTCCAGAGGACGTAACGTCCGCCTAAGAAATGGTCGAATCGGTGTTCCCTTCGGGGTCTTGACTGTCAGGTCAGTGAGTCAGCACAGACTGAGAAACACTTGGGCACCTGACTTCGTGTGGTCCACAGGGACAGGTAATGGTTGAGGGTCTCGAGTTTGAGTGAAGGTATTTCAGTCACTACGGTAGGTTGGTAGAGTAGGAGACAACAGGGGAAGAGGAAGACGGAATTAGAACGGGCCGTAGTCCCAGAAAAGGTCACTCAGTCAAGAAGCGTAGGTCCACCGGTTTCATAACCTCAAAGTCGAAGTCGTAGTCAGGAAGGTTACTTATAAGTCCTGACTAAAGGAAATCCTACTTGACCAACCTAGAGGAACGTCAGGTTCCCTGAGAGTTTTCAGAAGAGGTTGTGGTGTCAAGTTTTCGTATTTAAGAAACCACGAGTCGAAAGAAATACCAGGTTGAGAATACAGGTATGTACTGATGACCTTTTTGGTATCGAAATTGGTCTGCCTGAAAACAGAGTTGAAAAATTATACGACGGATCAACCAGTATCGAAAAGAAGGTTCCTCATTCGTAGAAAATTAAAGTACCGACGTCAGTGGTAGACGTCACTAAAAGGTCGGGGGTTCTTATTTCATACAGTGACAAAGGCCTCAAAGGGGTAGATAAAGGGTACTTCACTACCCTGGTCTACGGTACTAGAATCAAAAGATTTACAACTCGAAATTCGGTTGAAAAAGTGAGAGGAGAAAGTGAAAATAGCTTTCCGAGGAATTAAGGAGAAGTGAAAGACGGTATTCCCACCATAGTAGACGTATAGACTCCAATAACTACAAAGAGGACCGTTAGAACTAAGGTCGAACCCGAAGTAGGTCGGGTCGTAAAGAGTACAACGTGAGACGTATATTCAATTTATTCGTCCCACTGTTATATGTCGGAACTGCATGAGGAAAAGGACAAACCTTGGTCAGACACCAAGGTACAGGTCAAGATTGAAACGAAGAACTGGACGTATGTCTCAAGAGTCCTCCGTCCAGTCCACCAGACCATAAGGGTAGAGAACTTCTTAAAAGGTGTCAAACAACACTAGGTGTGTCAGTTTCCGAAACCGTATCAGTTATTTCCTCTTCATCTATAAAAAGACCTTGAGAGGAAAAAGTTAGAAGGTTGTCTATAACTGTTAAACTAGAGACCAAGGAGACGGAAAAGATTTGGGTCGAACTTGTAGACCTTAAAGTGTCAAGTGTATGACAACTTCGGACCGAACCTCTTAAAATTCGTAATGAAACGATCGCACACTCTACTCACGTTGACACTCCACCAAACTTGTAAGAAACCGTAACGGAAAGGAACCCTAGACTCACTTTTGACTGGAAAGGGTCAGGACACCGGTGACGACTCAAAAAGTCTAAACGACCGTATAACTCACGTTATGGAAGTGTCGTAGTAGAAGATCCTAAACTTTATCGAGTTGACCTTAAGGTAGTGGAGGTGATCGAAATAAGTATCACTACGAAGGATCTCGGGTTAACTGAAACGTAAGGTTCTAACAGACCGAGATCCACTCACTAGTGTGGTAGTACCAATAGACCCAACACTTCTAGAAAAAACATATCAAGAAGACACATAAGAACGGTGGAGGAGAATTATAGAAGACGAAGACAATCCAGTTATGATAAAGACAGGAAATAACACGGGTAGAAACGTACTTCACAAGTTGACTATTCCCGGGTTGTTTGGACATACAAAATGAGTATGTAACAAAGGGATTAGATACAATTATTTAGAGGTATAAATGAACCTTTGGACGGAAAGAAGTTCTAAATACAGTTAGCAAAATTCCGGTCCCTGAGTGGACCACGGTCACAATAGAGTTTCAGGTACAACACCAACTCTCTGGACCACGGTGAGACTCAAAACTCTGTAGAGGAAAGAGATTAATTGTCGAACGACTATCCATATATTGTAGGACGATTTCCTCTCTTTATAGTTATTGGAGTCTATACGTCTACTATGTGGGAATACCGTCTTTCACTTCTCCTTGATTTTTCGGAGAACTACTTTCACTTTCTCCTCTCACTTTTTCAACCGAATTTCGAGTTGTAATTCTTTTACTTCTAGTACCGTAGACCAGGGTAGTGAAGTACCGTTTATCTACCCCTTTATGACCTTTGTCCCAGTCTGAAATAAAGACCCCGAGGTTTTAGTGACGTCTACCACTAACGTCGGTACTTTAATTTTCTGTGAATGAGGAACCTTCCTTTCAATACTGGTTGGATCTATCGTATAATTTTTCGTCTCTATAATGAAACGGTTCTTTCCAGGCAGATCAGTTCCGATACCAAAAAGGTCACCAGTACATACCTACACTCTCAACCTGACACTTCTTTCGACTCACGACTTCTTAACTACGAAAACTTGACACCACAACCTCTTCTGAGAACTCTCAAGGAACCTGACGTTCCTCTAGGTTGGTCAGATAGGATTTCCTCTGGTCAGGACCCACAAGTAACCTTCCCGACTACGACTCCGACTTTGAGGTTATGAGACCGGTGGAGTACACTTCTCAACTGAGTAACCTTTTCTGGGACTACGACCCTCCCTAATCCCCGTCCTCCTCTTCCCATGCTGTCTCCTACTCTACCAACCTACCGTAGTGGCTGAGCTACCTATACTTAAACCCACTTGAGCCCCTCAACCACTACCTGTCCCTCCGGACTGCACGATATTAAGTACCCCAGTGTTTCTCAACCTGTACTGACTCGCTGACTTGACTTGATTTGACTTTCCGATGGCCCCCCGTGAGAAAGACGGGGGAAGACTACAGATACAGACTTCGAAAGAGATAGAGAAAATATTAAATTATTTTGAAATAATGTGTTTTCGAGACTCGTTAGTTCGACCCGGGGTCTAACTTAAGGAGAGGAGGTCTCCGGTTCTTAGGGTCGTAGAAAGTACCGAGTCGTTGTTGGAAGGAAAGTCTTGGAAATTTTAAAATATTTTTAACTTTCAAATCCTCTTAAGGGACTACCGGGTCATCAGTCCTGAGTCGCACCGTCAATTCTGACGACATCCGGGTCAAGTCCGGACCCTCTCCTTGATTCTAGGAACGTTCGTTAAAAAATTTAATTTTAAATTTTTATATAACAGTTATTTACTTTCTTCTCAGTGTCGGGTCTCGTATTTAAGGTCTGTTATTCAACAAACTTCGGATTCCTCCTGTTCACGTCGAACTGTTAGGGGTCTCCGAAGGACCTCCTCCACTCTTAACTGGAACCGGGACCTCCCCGTCGGAACCCAAACTCTCTTCGTCCGGTGAAGACTCGGACTTCCATAACCGAAACGTCCTCCCTGTCAAAGACCACTCTCGACTTCCGACACCCTGTCCCTTCGTCTTGCGTCTCTCCAAGAGGATCCCTCGTCTCCCCTCCCTCACACAGGGAGAATGAAGAGTAAAGAGAGACCTTCGACTTTGCGAAGCGGTCCCAATGTCACAACCAAGGTCGTCCGACCCGGAGGAGGTCGGGGTCCCTGTAGTGTCCTTCATTACGTTGTGTGTCAACGGTTTACAGGTTCCTTGTGGGTCTCGGTAAAGGGGGGTCGGTGTAACCCTTTATCCACACATGAGTCGGTCGGGACCTCTGACGACGACCATTCCTTTTTTGGTAACGGTCGGACCGGGACGAACCATCACCACTCTCGTGTCCCGACCTCTGGACCCGTCCGACCCCAATCCCCACCGGTCACTCCTGACCCCGGTCCGAAAATCGGGACCGAAACGGAGATGAGCCGATACACTTGAACCTGCTCAGAAACGTGGAGAGACCCAGAGTCTCAGGAGTAGACATTTCTCGTCGGGACAGAAATCTCCTACATTTGCTTAGGGAGCCGTTGTCGGTTCGGTTTGGGAACCGATTGTAAGAGAAAATTATTAGGAGTGGACAGAGACTTTCATCCATAGTAACCGAGATAAAGTGTCTACTCTTTTAACTCCGAGTCTCTTTAATTCATCGAAGGGGTTCCGGTGTGTTGACTCTTCACCGTACACCTATAACTCCTGGAGTTTTTCTCCCCTCCCTCGTGAAGGACACTCCAACGTATTACTGTAACTGAGACTTTACAGTCCTAAGGACGTCTTCGTGTAGGGGAATCTGGGGACTCGTTGGAGGTACCTGACACACCCCCTTCCCATCCAGTCCACCTCCATTCGTTTCCGTTCAACACCAGAACAAGAGTCTCGGGTCACAGGGGATTCAAAAAGTTCATACTTCTAGGAGTACACTATTATCAATTCAAACGTTGGTCATCCAACTTTTTTTTCGGTGACGTTTAGATCTCTGAAAAATTTTACTTAAACGTAAAAAACTTGAGTCCCAAATCTCTGTAAACTCTACTTCTCCGTCCCCGTGTAAACCTGCTATAAACTATCAATCCGATTCCCTGGAGATTTACTGCTTTTGAACGGGCTGGTCAAGGGGTGGGGGACCGGGGGAGACGTGGACCCCTCGACTTGAGTCTGACAGTGTGAGTCTTCGTTTCATCACTAAGTAACAGTCAACCCGGTCACCGGTCACCGACTCCGACCGGACCCTGGGTCTCCGTCTCCCCGTCCAGAGAAGGATGCAGAGTAGGGGAGGGTCGGAAACCGACTGACGCACCCCCTCTTTGGGGTTACCGACCGAACCCACCTCTCTCCCTCTCCCTCTTTTGGTCTTACTCGAACCCAATCCGAATGGCCAGTGTATCGTGTCTCGTCTTCTTGACTTTTACCCATGGACTGACACATGGGAAATCTGGGGGTTCTGAGGACGGGTGGTAGTCTGTTCTTGGGTACTCGCAAGATCTTAGGTCGGTTAACCTCATCGTTAAGGTCTAAGGATCCCCCTCCCCTCCTACCACTCTCGTCCCTTCGTCCACCCCAACTCTCGTAAAGAATGGGAGGACCCCTTACACACGACCGAAGGTCTGTTCGGAAGGACTTGATAAACCTAAGGATCTAGGAAACTTTCTTAAGTCTAGGAGGTGGGGCGGGGGTGGTGTCGGACTCCGGTCCTGATGCAACCACTGTCCTCGATAATTTCCTAAAACTTGTCTCCACAGTGTACTTTTCCAATAAGAAGAGAATCGTCAATACCTCGTGACGCTCGTCTTATTATGATACACACGCACGATTCAGCGAAGTCGACACAGACTGAGAAACACTGGGATACCTGACATCGGGCGGTCCGAGGAGACAGGGACCCGAAGAGGTCCGTTCTTATAACCTCACCCAACGGTACGGGAGGAGGTCCCCTAGAAGGACTGGGTCCCTAGTTTGGGCGTAGAGAAGACAGAGAAGGTAACCGTCCACCCAAGAAATGACCCGAAGGGAACACCGAGTAGACCATTTCTTCGGTGGACGTTACACCCTCTGGACCCAAGCTAGGGACCCAACCTTTCTAGGGGACCTCTTCCCTTTCCGATGGGTGAGGTCATAAGACCGGACCTCTTAAGGTACCTGACATATCGGGTACCCCAACGTTTCTCAGTCTGTCCTGACTCGCTGAAAGTGAAACTAAGAAAGTCACGATGGACCCTTCAGGTTATGATACACACGGAGAGTTAATTAAAATTAATTAATCAAGTGAGACGAAAGTCTCAATTCCGCATCTCTAAGGACACTAACGTATTCGGTTTGAAGATAGAAAAGACATGTAAGGAAAAGGACGAGGTTAGTCGTGTGGACGGAAGACAACGACGGTAATCCTTGTGACCAATCTTGTTATGGGCACACACACACACACACACAGACACAACATGTATTCGAACGCACACATCTATACGTCACTGGGGTCACTATTCTTGGTGTACTCAGTTACAGAGTCCAAGACAAGGGTCCACAGACTATCAGACTTTCACCTCCGAAGAAAAGAGTCTCTTTTCCCGTCTGTTCGTAATTGTTTTACGAAGGTCCATGATGTAAAGTGACCTAGGACAGGTGAGTCCTTCCTCAATTTATAAACATAAAAATATCTGCTGTGGCTCCCAGGCTCTCAGACCTTCCGACGGTTCCGAAGTCTCGATGATACCCCGCCTCGACTCCTGTTCAAGTTTGGGACCGGGGGAGGGTGACAATAGGTAACGGAAAGGGGACCTCGAGTTTTACTCACCCTCTAACCGGTCAACCCCCAGAAGTTTTCCCCACCTCACGAGACGGTCGTACCCCATGACTAGAGATATTCGTGTGTCGTTTGGGGACGAGGTGTGCGGCAGGGTCGTGTAGTCACCTAAGACTGCACCCGGTAGATACCGGGGACTTTCTCTAGACAGGTCCCCCGCAGAAGCCCCCGAGATGACCGGTGGTTCTCGGAGGACATGTAAAACGGGTTACCACATGGAAGGGAATCCTCACTTGTTGTCACCCCGAGACGGACCTTCAACGACGGTTAGGTTTACCCTAACTCTACTGAAAACGTTTTACTCCGGTCGTACCGATTCGGGGAGGACACGACCGACCTCGACCTTGAGAGGTAAACATCACCTGTACCGACAACTACTGACCTTCACGGGTCAGGACGGGTGATTCCTCTCAGACCGAGTCGAAGTAGGGCAGGGGGGTGAGAGACTTCTCCCCCGACGTCCCCAAACCCTCAAGACTCACCGTCTTGTTACTTCCTCCCACCCCCCTCTTTCTCCCTTTACTACCTCCAAGATCCCGTCCCGATCGAGACCCCTGACCGAGAATTAGATGTATACCTATTTCTTCAAAGAATAGACAAAACGAGGGTCCATGCAGTCAACCGAAGACCGTGTGTCATCCACGAACAACCGGCTTAATTCCCTCAAACCTCTTCCTTCTGGAGGTTTTTCGACTATCACTACCACCACTCCCTACACTTGTTAACTCCTCTCCCTTTATAACTCTTCATAATTATAGAGCCCGAAGGGACCACCGAGTCTCCATTTCTTAGGTGGACGGTTACGTCCTCTCCACCGAAAGTAGGGACTAGGTCCTCCAAGGGTGTACGACTCCTCGTTGAGTCGGACACGTGGAATTAAGATCTCGGACCCTCGACGTTGATGACTTCGGGGATGTGGGGTCTCGGACACGAGGTTCGTTCTCTTCGGGTACGTGACGTTGATCTCTCAGAGAGGACGAGTGACGTTGATCTCTTTCGGGATCGTCGTCACTTCTGGGTCGTACCGGTTTTCAATATTTATTTATATATATTTCTTTACCGAGTCCTCCACCACGAACAAGGAAAGTCTTACGTGATTTAGTGTTCACTTCTTGAACTCTACAAATTTTTAATAAACCCCCCACAGTCCTGTCACTGGGACACTCGTGGTGGACGGGCCTCTACCCTGGTCATCCGAGGATGTAGATAGTCGTCCTAAAAGTGTCGTCACGACGATTAGTAGACAGGGTCGTCAATCCACCGTCCGTAACAGGTTTCGGCAAACGTGCATACACGTACGAGTATATGTGTCTGCTGTAGGACTACTCGATCGGAGGTAGAAATAGGAATACAATGGTCTCCTCCTGTGCCTCTGTCTCTCTCCGACTCAGGAACTATTTCCCTGTGTGTCAACTATTCACTAATTAACCCGTAGTTAGTCCCACCCCCCGTGGTCTCGTGTGGGAGAACTGGTATGGGGAGTACATGATCTCGGATCCAGTACCCCTTCCCCGCTCGTCCACACTCGGTGACGGAGACTCTACCAGTCCGACGGAACGCCGTTGACTTCCCCCGAAGACCCAGACTTAATGACGTGGGGTGGGGGTGGGGACGGGTGACAACGTGTCAGAGGACGAAACAGATGAGTCCCTCCTTTTTATTTGTAACTGCCCTGTCCCGAGTCCCAAGTAGACCCCCGACGACAAAAGGGTCGACACCTCACCTGCGGAGGAGGGTCCGAGGGTCTCGGTCGGGACCTGAGGTCGCAAAGGTTCCTCGGTTCTGGTTCACACCAGTAACACCCTTTTAGTTGGTTTTCTTCTCGTTTTCTTTTATTTCTAGTCGACACTAGGGAGGTGAGCCTTTCTACACCTGTGGTAAAGACCACAAATCGATCGTCACTCAGAAGGATGGTCACACAGACACCCACACACATACACATGCGTGCGTACACACATATATGTGTGTGTTTTCGTCTACTTCAGACAATGTGTCAACACACCGTACCTATAAGTAAACCGTTATAACCATTACAAATAGATATAGTAATTTATAAGAATCGTATAAAAAGAGATCGAAAGTGTACCAACCGAACAAAATTAAATATTTCCATAATATGTGGAAAATATGAAACGTACAAAAATGACTCCACGGACCTCCTAGGGTCCCTACCCCCTCGGATCACCCGACGGCAGATACCCCAGAGTGTCTCAGCCTGTGCTGACTTCGCTGAATCTTCGTCGTCGTCGTCGTCGTCCAACGTATGTCAGTGTTAAAGATCACAAATATAGACTCAAAACTGTTTGGGTATCAGATTAGTGGCGTCATTAGTTGTATGTGTAAGGAATTTAGGGTTTGCAAAGAAACAGGAGAAAACAGTAGTCGGGGAGGGTGGTGGGGGTGGTGATCGTTGGGTACTATAAAATAAAAAGATATGTAAACGGAAAAAGGTTTACAGTATAGTTGTCTCATATATCGGAAAACTCAGAACGAAAAAAATATCGTGTCTCGTGACTCCGAATAGGTAGGTAGACATCATAAAAAATAACGACTTATTATAAGATAACATACCTATACGGTGTCAAACAGGAAGTGGTGTTCTTCATTGGACGTAAAAAACATCAAAAACCAGTAATACTCGTCTAGACAATATTTGTAAGTGTATTAATACAAAAACAAAGGGAACCTATTCTTGGATCCTCATCTTAAAGACCCAGGATAATTACATACGTTATAATAAATAAAAAATTGTATCCTTTTCGATTAAAACAAAATAAATACAAAAAGACTATAGTGACACTTTTTACACTTGTTTGGTGTATTTGACAATTTAAGTAATTGAACTTTACAAAGTAAAATAAATTAATTATCATTAATTTATTAATTAATTAAAAAAGAAATTAATTATCAAAAAACTACAAGTCTGATGGACCAAAAACAACGTTTTTAAGGACATATAGGACCAAAGAGGTAATGGAGAAGTCTCGTCAGAGAGTCTTGATAGACTGTCCGACGGAGGGTCCGAATTCAGGAGTCGTTTAGACGACTTATTTTATATTAAGAGTTGAAAATCCAACACGTAAAAAAAAAGTCAGTGATATACAGTGGTGTAATTTTGGATGATATAGGAGAATCTAATGTCACAAGGAAACATACGTACATGTTATTAAATAAATTTGTTAGGGGAGAGTAACCTATACATTCATCTGAAAAACAAAACAAAAATGTAGAACATTTGTTGTAGGAACTCGGATTCCAAAAAACAAAACAAAACAAAAAAAAACGTAAATATCAATAAGGAAATCCTATTTATGTATCTGTACCTGAACGAACCTGTTTCTGGAGGTACGGTGAAATAAAGTAAGACGAAAAAGGAATTATAAAAAAGGGAGTACGTATATACTTTTCAACCATATATTGTGTTGGATGTAACGTGTACGTCTTCCTTTATAACCAGAAAGGTTATTTGACGGTTTTATCGACAGATAAGTATTCCTTCTTTTACTTTTGGTAAGAGATAGAGTACAGTATATAATTTTTGGGTAAGGTCCACTTAACTCTTAAATTTACATTCACCATTTAGAATATTCAAATCTTATTTTACATCTTCTCGTAGAAATACCTTTTCAGGAAATTGGTTTCGAAAATTCTTGTTCTATGTTTTCCAAATTTGGTATTTCCTTTATGTATTTAAACTGATTAACTTTTGACTCTTGAAGATAAGTAGTTTTCCGGGGTACTCCTCTCACTTTTCTGTTCAGTGTTAACAGATATAAACATTGTGTATACTGATTGGTTTCTCGACGTTGATTCTATACATTTGTGGATACTTAGTTATTTTGTCTGACTATTTATTGTGTTATCTTTCACTCGTTTTTATATTTGTTTAAAGTTTTTCCTTCGTCTTTACTAGGTATTTGTACTCTTTTCTGTGAGACGGGTAAAACACAAGTAGAGTCAGATAGTTATTCGTTACCTGGACGGAAACACCAAGAATAATACTAATGTTCTACGGGAATTCGTTATTGGTAATCCTTCGAAACTTTTTTCACTTCCAGATTAGGAATGGTCAGGAATGTGTGAACTCCGGTGTGTCGTTCCAACGTTCATCTTTCTTCTCTTACGTACACTCTCGACCCCAAAGACGAAAATAACCTCTTCTCACACTCCCGAAACCCAAAGGACCCGAGAGAGAGATAACCGTTTAAATTTTATATTGTCGGCCTTAGATTTCACGTGCTTCTCTTTTTTGTCCACCGGGTTGACCAGTAAATAATTTTAGTAGGTTCTAGAGATTTTGTTTCCGGGGAGTCATCCCTTTCGACCGGACTAAGAAGTGGATTAACGAAGAAGTTCAATCTGGACAAACTTCCCTCACGAACCCATTAGTTTCGAATTCCGTTTGTGAAGTTAAGGTTTTCCTTTTCAATAGACGGTTTCAAATGTGATGTTAGAGGATACTACACCTCGGTTGTCTTAATTTCCACTCAGTTGATTAACGGACCCATCTGTCAACGATTTTCAATCCCGATTCAGTTCAACATTAGGTCTTTGACGTGCGGATTCATCCTAGCATCATCGTCTCGGATGTTATTAACATATCCGTTATCAGACTTTGGGTGAAACACCGGTAACAGAGTGTGAACTTCCCGGAGTACTAGTTTGGTTCAGTCACTAAACCCTCGGGATCGTTATAGAAGTTTCTAATCTCAGCATAATACTTTATAAAAACTCGAAAGGTCCACCACGTTCACCATTTCTGGGACGGACAGTTACGTCCTCTACATTCTCTATACCCCAAGCTAGGGCCCCAGTCCTTCTAGGGAACCTACTCCCGTACCGTTGGGCGAAGTCATAAGAACGGACTTCTTAGGGTGTCTGTTCTCCTCGGTCCGTTCGATATCACGTATCCCAGTGTTTCTCAGCCTGTTCTGACTTCTCTGGATCGTATATACGTACGTACTTTATAAAATTGTAGAAGTCGGTAAACCATATTTATACAAACTTAGATAGGACTAAACCATCTAACGAGGTATAGAGTAACTTAACCAGAGAATTAGGACTGTTCAACGAAATCACTTTCCCAACACAGAATAAAGTCAACTACTTGAGTCAGGACTCATAAGTAACCTTCCTGACTATGACTTTGAGGTTATGAAACCGGTGGACTACGCTTCTTGATTGAGTAACCTTTTCTGAGACTACGACTCTTTCTAACTTCCGTCCTCCTCTTCCGTTGTTGTCTTCTACTCAACCAACCTACCGTAGTGGCTGAGCTACTTGTACTCAAACTCGTTCGAGACCCTCGACCACTACCTTTCCCTTCGGACCATACGACGTCATGTGCCCCAGCGTTTCTTAGTCTGTGTTGACTCGTTGACTTGACTTGTTACGTCCACTCGAGAGGCCCAATCCGGATGTGTCACGTACATAAACGTAGTCCAATAAATCATTCTCCGTAAAGATACCTTCGTTTTCTAAGACTCAAAACTTCCGTTAGTCAACTCTTCTAAAGACCTACGGCTCGAACTTCATAGAAGTCTACCTCACTCCCGTCCGTCACCACTAGATTATCTTAAAGGAGCAAATGTCAAACTTACGGAGACCACTAGAAAGACTCCCAGGGTGTGTCGTTATTGATACTTCTAAGAGGTAAATACTCGACTACATCACTAAAGAGATTTCACATAAAGTTCAACGAAGTGACATCGAAAGTACTGAAACCCTTTTCCAGTCAAAATCAAGAGTCACTAAGGTTCAGTCTTTCTTCCTCTTTTTAGTCTTTGTAATCAAACCTCTCAACCTCGGTCTATAGTCTCTTTTACTTTTGTCAAATATAGGTCAGGTCAAATGTCCATCTTTTGTTTTGGTGTTTCTGGTGATTGTCTCGACCTGAGTAGGTGTACACACATAATATCAAAGATGGCTTTGTATCAAAAAAAAGAAGATATCAGTGGGGAAAAGATAGTCTCTATTAGTTTCATTCTGATTAAACAAACGTTTTCTTTAGATCAGAGTAATTTGAACTAGAATAATAAGTATGTTTACGTCATTCTTATCACTAACTGGTATGTCTGAGAAAATACAGACTAAACGACTTTGAAAAGTATTCCTTAGAGCCTGACTTGAAAATTTCCGATCCTATCTGAAGAGACCACTGGGTTACCAATTCTGACACAAAGGTGACGTCCCTCACACCCACCCCTTGATTCTAGGGTATACGGGACTGCACATCGGTTTTTTTTTTTTTCTTAGATCTTTCGTTACGGTTTGTGAATGGTAGTTTGAAACGGACGTCATGGATATCCAAATCTACTTAAGCAGAGAAGAGTTCCAGAAGGTTTATGGGACTCCAAGGACCCGGACTGGAAAGAATGAGTAGACCATTCCGATGACCCTTTAGATATACACGGTCCGACTAAAAGGGTTCACCGACAATGACTCGTTCCCGAGTACATGGTGATCACGTCTTTCGGTTTACGATTGTCCGTTACAAACGTTGTTTCATTCCCAAATAAACGTCCTTTGGCTCGTTCGCTCACTCTTTGTTCAGACCTTAGGTGAGGTTGAACCAGAAACTCAATCCCTACATAACTTTCCCTTCTTTTTCCTTAACCCTTACTAGTAGTAGAACTCTGTAAAGACACTGTAAAGAAAAAAATTTTGTCTCTATTCTTTTTATAAACATATTGGTATCTCAATGTTATTCAAACCAATATCGTTTTAGTATGTTATGTTTTTTAACCATTATCCTTCTATTATATGGACTGTCCCACTCGACCGGGAGGTCTAGGAGAAATCTAAGATTGCCTCCTTACACTCACTTATTGGTGGTTAGCAGGCCCTTACTTTAATTGCAAACGTAGTCATGAATTCCTCAATTGAACCTAAATTACTCTAGAAGAAACCTTACATCTTTTAGTGAACGTAGATTTGTTAAGACACTGTAAAGAATTAGTATCAAAACCCTCATCCTTAAGAAGGCAAATGTTAAGAGTCCGGTCCACCAGGTATCTTACCCCCAGAGAATCCAGTAGAACGAAACCTCTTTGTTGAACTTAAACATATACTTACTAATATAGATTATTACCGTTAAAATCGTGTAATTACTACAATAGCTGGTGTCGTTAGAATCAGTAGACTAAGACCAACTAAGCACAAGTCAATCGTGTCCTAACTCCAGTCTCCTCTAGTTTTTCCCTAACTCCAGTCTCCTCTGTTCGTTCCCTTATTTCAAAACCTATCTCTTTAATTAGTATGTGAGTCATTCCCGTGAACCAAAATTCCCTTGAACCAAAGACCGAAATAACCGGGGTGTCTCAGTCGGAATCAAGCATTTTGGTCCAGTAGTCATACAAATACGTGTAAGAGTTTATACTACAGGGTCGGTTTTGGAACCATTATACGGGTTACTAAGGTTGACACAGGACAGTGTTCCTCTTGTCTAAGAATAACTTAAATCCGTTTATTAATATAACGACACTTGTATTCTTATAAATTATTCTCAAAGATTTAAGACCTCCCTAGTCATCACTCTTTTTTTTAAGTCAACTGGTTGTACTCAAACTTGAGACACCTAGGTAAATATTAGAATTTAATGGAGGATCCCATAAATTAAAGTAGAGGTAAACAAGTTTCTGTACCATTCTTAATGTAGAAGTTCCCTGTTCCTCTCTTATATTCAAAAGAGGATCCTCAAAAGTACGGGAAACCTACTAAAGTAGAAGGGACCACCGAGTCTCCAATTTCGCAGACGGAGGTTACGCCCTCTGGGCCCAAGTTAGGGACTCAACCCTTCTACGGGACCTCTTTCTTTACCGTTAGGTGAGGTCATAAGAACGAACCTCTTAGGGTACTTGCCTCTTCGAATCATCCAATATCAGGTGCCCCAACGTTTCTCAGCCTGTGTTGACTCGCTGAAGTGGAATGGGAATGGAGTGGAACCTACTAAAGTCGTCAGGGCTATTTTACATCATCGTCACGGGACTTTAATCCCCTCCAGAGACAATTTTATCCCGAAAGGACCACCGAGTCTCCCATTTCTTAGTCGGACGTTACGTCCTCTGGGTCCAAACTAGGGACCCAACCCCTCTAGGGGACCTCTTCACTTACCGATGGGTGAGGTCATAAGAACGGACCTCTTAAGGCACCTGTCTCCTCGGACCTCCCGATGTCAGGTATTCCAACGTTTCTCGGGTTGCACTGACTCGCTGATTGTGAAAGACAATTTTATTAAGGAACCTAAGTTCCAGTTTACCCCGGAGAAGTCTGCACCTTCACTCCTCCCCTTCACTCTCCAGAAAACCCAGTGACACCAGTACCTTTTCTATTTGGGTGACCCGGTCCAGTTGAGACACGTTACCCTCTACCCAGAGTAGAATTGCAAAAAGTAAGTGACTCTATAAATCGTCACTAGGAGTGACTTCCGGCGTTATTGGGGTAGTCGAAAAGGGAACTACCGTCTCTGAGGCGTATTCCAGACAAAAAATTAGAACAGGGTAAGTTCCCTTTCTACTCCCCTGAATCCTAGAGGCCACAGAACTTCCGTTACTCGTACATCGGACCTATATAGAAATACCTTGAATACCTTGAATCCCAGGAGTCTCTATGGTCAACTAGTTACACAAAACCGTCGGTTCTTATTATTAAGTCATAGATGTTACATACACGAGTCAGTACGGACTGGGAAAGGCTGGGGTTATCGGGTAGGTCCGAGGAAATAAGTACCCTAAGAGGTCCGTTCTTATGACTCGACCAACAATAAAGGAGGAGGTTACCTAGAAGAACTGGGTCCCTAGTTTCGGGTACAGAGAATGTAGAGGACGTAATCGTCCGACTAAGAAATGGCGACTCGGTGGACCCTTCTGAGAAGTTTGTTTATTTTGGCGTGTTATCAGTCACTCAAGGATCAAGGAAAAGGAGGAAGGACAACGTATTTTGGAAATTCTTTCTAAACTTAAAATTATTATATCGAAGACTAAAGTCAAAAATGAAGAGAGAAAAAAAAAAAAAAAAAAAAACTGACACAGAGTATTGAGAACCTTAGAATCAAGAGTCATAATCAAGGGATTGGTTCCTAACTTGGTACGAGGGACGTCACCTTTACGTCTCAGGATTGGTGGCCTGACAGTTCCTTAGGGGTCAAAATATACTAAAAAGGACAATGAAATTAGAAGACAAAACGATGGTCGTTTAAAACCTACTACAGTGACACTCGGGAGAAACATCCACCGTTGTTAAAAAAAGGGGTCCTATAGGGTTCTCTTGAAAATCCCTAACCGAAAACGGTCGGTGTAGTAGTCTCTAACTTAGGTGTCATTTGTCTTCTCGTTACTTCTTATTACCAACACCCATTTCACCACCGGGTCTCGGGCATCGGGACAATGTAAAAAGAATACCACAACGGCAAACAAAGGCCAAGGTTCTGATAAAATGAAGGCCTAATCCTGTACGTCAGGTCCGTGTTGAATGGCCGAGCCACGTCCGACTCAAGAGGGTGGAAGGGACCGGAGGAATGAATGCCCTTAGAAAAAGAACCATATAAATCGGGTCTCGGAGAGGGACCCGTCACTGTTGTCGGGACCCTAGGTTAGGGGGGAGGAATTGAGGAGAATCGGAACTCTCCATCTTCCGGGAATACATGTAAATATCAGTTAATTTCCGAAACATTAATCACCAGATTGACAGAGAAATTTGGTATACCAAAACTAGTACGACGAGACCCCTCTGGAAAACCTACTAATGTCATCGGAACTGTAAAACCCAATCGATGTGTCCGTTGTGTGGCGTCTCCCCCGTGATACGTTTTCGT
This sequence comes from Capra ibex, assembly GCA_006410555.1. Taxonomy (NCBI): domain Eukaryota; kingdom Metazoa; phylum Chordata; class Mammalia; order Artiodactyla; family Bovidae; genus Capra; species Capra ibex. Next base: position 4,494,668 of record SJYO01000233.1, on the reverse strand, counting down.
GAATCGTTGTACTGTTCGGGTCGTTCACCACGAGGATAGAGTCTACCCCAGGGGTGGTCTCAATCCACTGATCATTCTTTTCCACCGTTCTTATGTGTCTTCTTGATATGTTTTTTCTAGGAAGAACTGGGTCTACTAGTGCCATCAGACTAGTGAGTGGATCTCGGTCTGTAGGATCTTACGTTTCAGTTCACCCGGAATCCTTCGTAGTGATGCTTGTTTCGATCACCTTCACTACCTTAAGGTCAACTCGATAAGGTTTAGGATTTTCTACTACGACACTTTCACGACGTGAGTCATACGGTCGTTTAAATCTTTTGAGTCGTCACCGGTGTCCTGACCTTTTCCAGTCAAAAGTGAGGCTAGGGTTCCTTTCCGTTACGGTTTCTTACGAGTTTGGTGGAGTGTCAACGTGAGTGGAGTGTGCGATCGTTTCATTACGAATTTTAAGAGGTTCGGTCCGAAGTTGTCGTACACTTGGTACTTGAAGGTCTACAAGTTCGACCTAAATCTTTTTCGTCTCCTTGGTCTATAGTTGAATAGTTGTAGACAACCTAGTAACTTTTTCCTCTCAAGGTCTTTTTATAGATGAAGAGGAAGTAACTGATACGGTTTCGGAAACTGACACACCTAGTGTTGACCTTTTAAGAAGTTCTCTACCTTTATGATCTGGTGGACTGGACGGAGGACTCTTGAGACATACGTCTACTTCTTCGTTATCAATCTTGACCTATACCTTGGTGTCTGACCAAGGTTTATCCTTTTCCTCATGTAGTTCCGACATATAACAGTGGGACGAATAAATTGAATATACGTCTCACGTTGTACTCTTTACGACCCGACCTACTTCGGGTTCGACCTTAGTTCTAACGGCCCTCTTTGTACTTATTGGAGTCTATACGTCTACTATGGTGGGAATACCGTCTTTCACTTCTTGATTTCTCGGAGAACTACTTTCACTTTCTCCTCTCACTTTTTCGACCGAATTTTGAGTTGTTGTCTTTTGATTCTAGTACCACAGACCAGGGTAGTGAAGTACCGTTTATGTACCCCTTTGTGACCTTTGTCACAGTCTGAAATAAAGACCTCCGAGACTTTAGTGACGTCTACCACTGACGTCGGTACTTTAATTTTCTGTGAACGAAGAACCTTCTTTTCAATACTGGTTAGATCTGTCGTGTAATTTTTCGCCTCTGTAATGAAACGGTTGTTTCAAGGTAGATCAGTTTTGATACCAAAAAGGTCATCAGTACATACCTGTACTCTCAACCTGACACTTCTTTCGACTCACGACTTCTTAACTACGAAAACTTGACACCACAACCTCTTCTGAGAACTCTCAGGAAACCTGACGTTCTTCTATGTTGGTCTGGTAGGATTTCCTTTAGTCAGGACTTAGAAGTAACTTTCCTGACTACGACTTCGACTTTGAGGTTATGAAACCGGTGGACTACGCTTATTGACTGAATAAACTTTTCTGGGACTACGACCCTTTCTAACTCCCACCCTCCTCTTCCCCTGTTATCTCATACTCTACCAACCTACCGTAGTGACTGAGTTACCTGTACTCAAACTCATTTGAGGCCCTCAACTACTGCCTGTCCCTTCGGACCACACGACGTCAGGTGCCCTAGCGTTTCTCAGTCTGTGCCGACTCGTAGACTTGACTTGACTTGACTTCTTTTCCAGCGAAGTCCGCACGGTTGAGAAAGACTGGGATACCTGACATCGGACGGTCCGAGGAGACAGGTACCCTACGAGATCCGTTCTTATGACCTCACCCAGCGGTACGAGAGGAGGTCTCCTAGAAGGACTTGGTCCCTAGTTTGGACGTATCGAGAACACAGTGGACGTAACGTCTGTCTAAGAAATGGGTGACTCGGTGGATCCTTCGGGGTTTCCCCGTAAGGGGAACCGATTAACGTTCCCGTTAGTACCTTAGGTCGGTTGAAGGGACGACCAGAGTCGGGTAATCATTTACAAACTCAACCTAGGTGGGAGCAACAAGGATACTAACGTTCTACGGCAAGTTTTACTTTTTCTATTTTCAAATAATGGATGTCCTGGGCCTTTAATATGTTATGGGGTGCCCGGAGTGTCGTTCTAAAACTCATCTCTTTCTCCCACTCCTTGACTCCAAGACACGATTGACCCCAGTTCCTACCCTGGATCCCAAAGAGTCCGAGAGAGAAATAACCATTTAAACTTTGTATTCTCGCCCTTAAAATTTCGTGTCCTTCTCTTTTGTTGTTTTTGGTTCATCGTCTTTCAGTCAATAACTTTAGTTGGTCCTAGAGATTTTGTTTACTCAGAGTCGACCCCGTCCTCCTGGACCAAAAATGGATCAGGACACCGGTGGTTACACAAATAAGCTCTGTCGGGAAAAACTTCACCACCAGACCCGCTAATTTCGAATTCAGTCCGTTAAGGAAATGTTTTTCTTTTCGGTTACCAGTCCTAGCTGTGGAGCAATAGTTACTTTCTTCATCTCCAATTCTGGGTTACTCTTCTGAAGGGACCACCAGGTCACCAATTCTACGACCCCTGTGTCCAGACCCTTCCAAGGTGTAAGTGTCCCGTTGAGTCGGATACGTGGTGTCGATGACTCAGGTGCGAGATCTCGGGTACAAGACGTTGTTCCTTCGGTGGGTTCCTTTTCGGGTATGCGACATTGATCTCTTATCGGGGACGGGTGGTGTTGATCTCTTTTCGGACGTTCGTCGTTGTCTCTGGGTCGTGTCGGTTATTTATTCGTTTGTATGTATAAAAAATTTCCTAAGTTTCTCTATAGGAATGTATGGGTGACCTAACCGTTTTAAAACTTTCAGTCTACCGTGGTTCTCTACTACTCCCGGACTTCCCTCGATCGTTCGTACATTTGAAACTTTTTGTCGGAAGAAAATAGGTGTCATGACGACTTCCAAGACCCGAAACTAGACCCGTATAAACATGTACGGAAGGGTGACGAACAACAGAAACGAGTCAAAACAGTCTGAGACCCTGGGACACCTGACTTCGGGCGGTCCGAGGATACGGGTACCTTAAGAGGTCCGTTCTTATGACCTCACCCAACGGTACGGGAGGAGGTCCCCTAGAAGGGCTGGGTCCCTAGTTTGGACACAGAGAACGTAACCGTCCACCTAAGAAATGGTAACCAGATGGACCCTTCGAGGGACGATCCAAATAGGTTTTCTTCGTGTAGACATATAGTCGTTAAAGACGTCCTTATGAGTTTCTTTGTAACAAGTGTTGTCTTTTTGTCGTTGGTGTTTTTGGACCTCTTTCGTGTTCCTAGGTAGGTGTCATCTTGTGTCTATGCGACACATTATCCATGACATATGACACATTATCCGTAAGTAACATGTTACATGTACCAGTATACGTCTATTACGTCATGATATGTTGTCACTTCCGGTTACTTGAAGACGACGCACACAGGTGTGTTTGCTTAGAGTTTTCGTCTCCAAACCCTACCCCACCTCCTCTTTTAGTGTCTCCTTCCATAAGTCATACTGAGGTAAAAATGTTTCAAACTTTCGTCTGTTTCATTTTCTTTTAAAACAAATCGTTTGACATTTAATCCAAATTTTGATATCTATTTTTGTTCCCTAACCCAAAAGACCCCACTTCTCGTGCTAGTACCCTACACAAATAATTAGTATAAAAAAATAAAAGACATAGAACACCACAAAACTGTAGAACTTTTAGAACGACCGGGTTCTCTCTACCATGACACCCCATTGGTTAAGAATCTCTAGCGGTTCCTAAGGTAGTCCTCCTACGGAAAATACACGTTTGGTCGCTTAGGTCTCTGGTATGGGTGATGATGTATAACCCCATCCGGTTTTTCAAGTAATGCCAAAAAGATATTTAACGATATCTTTCCCTGTAGGGACCACCAGGTCACCAATTCTAATGGTCGAAGGTGACGTTCACCACACCCAAGTTAGGGACCAGTCTCTTGATCCTAGGACGCACGAAACACCACGTCGGTTCGTATTTACTTGAAATTTTTTCTTCGATATCTCTTTGGACCTGTTTGAAAAACCGGTTAGGTTATGAAATAGATTAAAAGTGTGTGGTTTGGTTATGAAGGGACGGAATTTAGTAGGGTCCCAGTCGATTGGACCGTTGATTTTTGGTGGGGATATCAGTGCCAACAACAAGTAGCAAGTCAACGGTTCAGGCTGGGAAATGCTGGGGTACCTGACGTCGTACGGTCCGAGGAGACAGGAAGTGGTAGAGAGCCTCGAACGAGTTTGAGTACAGGTAACTTAGTCACTACGGTAGGTTGGTAGAGTAGGAGACAGCAGGCGAAGAGGAGGACGGAAGTTAAAAAGGGTCGTAGTCTCAGAAAAGTTTACTCAACCAAGAAGTGTAGTCCACTGGTTTCATAACCTTAAAGTCGAAGTCGTAGTCAGGAAAGTCACTTATAAGCCCTGACTAGAGGAAATCCTATCTGACCAACCTAGAGGAACGTCCGGTTCTCTGAGAGAAGAGGTTGTGGTGTCAAGTTTTCGTAGTAAAGAAACCGTGAGTCGAAAGAAATCTCAGGTTGAGAGTGTAGGTATGTACTGATGACCTTTGAGATCATTTCCGAGAATTTGAGGGGTGTAGGAACGAAGACGGAAGATTGGTGGGTCTACAGAAAGAGTACACGGGTACTCACCACATCCTACGGAGGAAGGGAACTTTTCACAATTCAGTAGTTAAGAAAAAAGTTACTGAAATCTGAGAGACTTAGTAGGGAACCAGTGGAGATATAGACACTCATATTAGTAACTCTATCTCTGTAACCAGCCCCTCCCCATGGGTCTCTAGAAGTTCCATTACCATTTTAAGATAAAGAATTTACCTGACCACTCGAGTTGCTGTAGTAGTAACAAGAAGTTTGACATGTATGTACGGAAACATTAATACCATATCAGGTGATATTTTTACTTCTTTTAGGTATTCGTAAAATAAATGATGTTTTCATCGTATAGTAACATGGTTGTAATTAAAGAGAAAAAATTTTGTAAAAATTTTTCATAAATGAATAACCGATGTACTCCAGAATCGACGTCGTACTGTCGAGAATCAACGTCGTACACCCCTAGGTCAAGGGACTGGTCCCTAACTTGGATCCGGGGGACGTAATCCTCTTACCTCAGAATCGGTGACCCGGTGGTCCCCTCAAGGGTTGTAATTAAAGAATCAAAACAACAAAAGAAAAATTTAAAAAACCGACGTGTGTACCGTACACCCTAGAATCAAAGGGCTGATCCCTAGTTTGGACGTGGGGGACGTCACCTTCGTCTCAGAATTGGTGACCTGTCACTCCCTCAAAACTATTTCACGATACTACTACATTCTACCATTGTAATCCCCTTGGAACCACTTCCTATACAATTTTAAGAAATATAACAGAAACGGTGAGAGGACGTTTGGTCTTTAATAAAGTTTTGTTCTTTTTCCAAAATTTTTCATGACGTCTTCGGTTTGACACGTCCTAGGAGGAACCTCCGGTGAGACCGTACAAACCTAAGACAGGAGACTTGTTACCCCACAGTGACCTCCCAAAAGTTTTCCACCCAGTCTCGGGTTAGTGCATTTTTCTGTTGCGTGTCGAAGAGTAATTTTCTAAAAATTTTTTGGTTTTTGTGTCGAAGAATTCTTAAGGTTTTAACAGTATCTACACCTCCGGTAGAAGGGACACCGGTCTACGTCTACCGGTACTGACTGGGACCCGGCACTCCAGGAACGCTGTCACCTATGCACCCTCCACCCCCCACGCGACCTCTCTTGTGTCGTAGGTAACTACTTGTCGCCACCCTCCCTCACAGTATCCTCCCAGGACCCCCTCTGCCCTCCTTTACTCTTCCTGTCTCCGACGTCCCGAACCACCCCCTAACCGTCCCTCCGGACACTTGTCTCTCCCGACACCTCTGGGGTGGAAGTTCGAAGGGCACAGGGAGTCGGTTCGAGAGTCGGAGGAGGAGTGTGGTGGGAAGTCGAGGTAGTTATCCGGAGGAGGAAGGGGAGGACAGGAGGGCAGGGGGTGTGAATACGTATATGGGGCGGAGAAGCTGGGTAGGGAGGAAGGAGCTTCGAGGGTCTTTTCCGGGTCGAGAGGTGGACCCCAGACGGGAGAAGGAACTTAAAAAAAACTCAGAAGAGTCGAGTGGTTTAAGAAGGAGTTTTTCTAATCTATTTTGAAGGGAAACTAGGGTCCGGAGGGAGGTCGATAGTAGGAGATACGGAAGAAGTCGGTTTGGAGGAGTTTCCGGCCTAACAGAGGAACCGGGTCTGAGCGTGAAGGACGGGCGTCCGGTGGGGAGGGGTGAGTCGGGGTCCTTGGAAAGGAGGAGACACACTCTGGGGTGTCGAAACTGGAGTAGGAGCTCAGGACGCTCAGAGAGGGAGTGTGTGGAGTGGAGGATTCCGTCGTATACGAATAAACAAATAACAGACAGAGAGAGTTATCCAAAGTATTCCACTACAATACTCGACTTGTCACAATTTTCACAATCAACGAGTCAACACAGGCTGAGAAACACTGGGGTACCTGACATCGGGCGGTCCGAGGAGACAGGTACCCTAAAAGGTCTGTTCTTATGACCTTACCCAACGGTAAAGGAAGAAGTCCCGTAGAAGGACTGGGTCCCTAGTTTGAACTTAGAGGACACAAAAAGACATCTCAGGAAGGGAGTTACCAGTACTTGGTCGAGTTTACTGGTTACCCAGGTCGGAGAGACGTCAGGGAGTAATACGATGGTTGGGGGGGCGGGGCCCGGGTGGAGTAGAGTCTGGCGTAGAGTCTCGGAGAGACTTCGAGGTCTAGCAGTAGGGGAACCTGTCCCCGTAGGGTGTCCTTGGGGTCCGAGCCCTCAATTTTTGATTCACATGAAAGGGAGTCAGGACACGTAGGACCAGGTTCCTACGGAGATTCTCTACCGGGACAGAGGGTGGACATTGGACTACGGGAGGACCTACCGAGTAAAGAGACGGTTGTTATCGTTGGTCAGGTCGGAACACCTACAACGAAGACCTCTCATTCAAATCGTAAAAAAAAAGAGGAGGAGGAGTAGTGATGGTGGGAGCGGGGTGGGGTCTAAGGGCAGAAGGTAGAGGAGGGTGGACCTGGTGGTACCGTCGGAGGAGTGACCAAAAGGAGCGACAGACGAGACAACAGATTTACCATCAGTCCTCCTGGAAATTTTAGATGCGATCCCTGAAGGGACCACCAGGTCACCAACTCTTCAACGGACGGTTACGTCCTCTGTGTCCAAACTAGGGACAAACCCGTTCTATGGTGTTCGACACCCCATTGAATCGGGCACGGGGTGTTGATGACTCGGACGTCAGATTTGAGGTGTGCGCGAGATCTCGGGTGCACGACGAGGGGGTATGACTGAGATATACGGACCTTGGGTACGAGACGTTTCTCTTCAGTTGACTTACTCTTCAGACGTGTGGTGTTGACCTCTCATCGGGAGTGAGAACCTTTGATCTCTTTCGGTCGTACGTCGTCACTTCTGAGTTGTGTCGGTTTTTTTTGTGTGGATGTAAATTCGAGGAAGGAAATAAATTTAGAAAACGGCTAAATGTGAAAATGTATATTTTCTTTTTGTTTTAAGAATCGCACGAAGTATTCAAGGAGGAACTCAACCAGGGACGGTCCGAAAGAGGTAGAGTGAACTCGGAGTCCTAGAAACGTGAACGATAAGGGAAAAGGGTCTTGTGTAAGGTGCGTCTAAGAAATACTGAGTGACGGAACGAAGAAAATTTAGAGGTGATTACTGACAAAAAGAAATTCTCCTGAAGAATAGACGGGGAGTGCTTGATCCGTGGGGGTCGGAGAGTGGAACGAAAGATAAGGAAGAGTCGTAAATAGCGGAGTACGTACAATACACGAACAAACGAATGGTCAAACACAAAAAGAGAGGAAGGATGATCTTACACTCCGGGTCCTTCCGTCCCTAAAGTAGACGAAACAATAGATGTGGGTTTGGGTCGTGGACTTTTTCCAGGTCGTATGTCATTCGTGAGTTGTCTATATTGGTCACTCACTTTAAAGATTAAGGAGGACGGAGTCTAAAGCCCGAAGTCGTTGTGACTCGATGAAAACCGACGGGTATGTGTAGTAACCTCTTCCTTTACCGTTGGGCGAGGTCATAAGAGCAGACCTCTTAAGGCACCCGTCTTCTCGGACCGTCCGATGTCAGGTACCCCAGTGTTTCTCGACCTACGCTGATTCGCTGATTGCGATGATGTGTAGTACGACAAATATTGGAGGTTCGGAAACGAGTTCGACTAGATGGAAGGACCTCCCGGGAAGGAGGTGGTTGCCACTATAAGGTATCTGAGAAGGAACTTCTCAGATGAACCCAATAGTGGAGAAAGTCCGTCGGAAAGGACTAATGACGGGGTGACGGACCAATTCATCGGAAACGTCCCGAGGACGTCATGGAACCTACAGAGTCTCCAGTCTAAATAGTGACACGAAAACTTCCTGGATAAATAACGAGTAAACGAATAACACTCGTAGAACTATCGTTTGGAAAGACCATTTAGGAATTGTATATCGGACTATCTCAGCCACGACTCACTTACGAAAGTACTGACTGACTTACTTACTCAACCAAACCCAGATCGGTATTTTTAACGAGACACTGAGGCTCGTTCTGGTGTCGAGAGAGACCTGGGGTCAAAAAGAGTTAGACACATTGGTCCACAGAATGTTGGTCGACACAAATACTTTTATATGTTAAAGGTCCGGGTCGGAACCTCCAAGACTAAGGTCTCTTCTTCTCTCACAGACCTATGTTACGTGGGGAAACCCAGTAAGACTACACGGCTGTCGACCTGTGGTACCGATCCGGGGGACGAGTGACACGTCTGGACTCTAAGACGGAACTTCTCTTTGGTCTTCCCCTTTCATCGTGAACTACCGGGAACCTCCTGTCAGGACCTCCCTAGGGGACCCCGACCCCCCACCTCGCGTACGTCCTTCTTTCGCTGGAAGGGGGGGTGGCTGAAGGGGTAGGGGATAGTCCCGACGTCTGACTTTCCCCCCCGTCGCCCCTGTTCGTGTCGACGTGTCCTGTTAAATCGAGAAAGTAATCTTCGAATCAAGAACCGAGTGACCACCCCTTTCCGGCGTCACACTGGGGTCGGGGTACCGGGGTCGAGGTAGACGGGTCAAAAAAGAACGACGAGTCCGGAAAAGTGGGGTTCTTCAGGGACCCACAGGAACCCACCGGGTTCCCGGAACTTCACCCTGTGTCTCCTCTTCCCCGGTAAGAGTCCTCTTTTCTCCCTCTTCCTCGATCTTAGACCCCCTGTCTTTGTAAAGTCACGACTCTTAAGGTCCCTACTTCTAGTTAGTCCGATTTCGACGCCGACAACTCCCGTATGTACTGAACCCCTTCGGGTAAAGGACAAAAAAACGTTGAGACGGTAAGGTTCCACTACATCTTCTTTAAGGTGGTTGGGAAGCTCGGGGTGAATGGAGGAGATACTTTACTCACAAGATACCATCGTCGAGACTATTATGACATTTGTCTGGAAAATCCTCGAAGGGTAAAGATCGTCAGACTTTAAATCCCCATCTAGGGACCCGATTGTCAGTCCTCTCATCCAAACTTAGAACTAAGACGGTATCTGTGCGACACACCGGAACCCCTTTTGATAACCTGAGAGACCCGTAGAAACGTTTCATTCACCCTCATTTCACGTTATACAGATTCTATCAAACATTGAATTGAAGTAATGGAATAGGAACATGTATAGTTCTCGTAAATGATGGTTCTCCCAAATAGTGACAACTACAACTGGAACTAGTTAGTCGACTCCATCACAAAAGGTCCAAAGAGGTATATTTAAATGAGAAAAAAAAAAGGAAAGGTATGACTCGAGAAACTTTGTTTTAGTGATACACGTCGGGTGTGAAACCACTCTTTCATTTTCAATCAGTAAGTCAGCACAGGTCGGGAAACGCTGGGGTACCTGACATCGGGTACTCCGAAGAGACAGGTACCTTAAAAGGCCCGTTCTTATGACTTCACCCAACGGTAAAGGAAGAGGTCCCTGTGAAGTCACTCTTTGATACGAGATAGAGGAACTTCCACTGCATAGATGTATTTAATAAACCTTAATAAGACGTTCTTATAAATGGATAAGAGAGGGTGAATAAATAAATATATTTATATTACGAAATAAAAGAACGAGTTTAATAAGGTCGAAACCAGAAATTTTCGAGAAAGTCAACCTAGGACACAGGGAAACTGTACGACGGTAGTAACACCTAAAAATAAAATCACGAAGGAATGAACGAACCCGGAGGGATCACCGAGTCAACCATTTCTTAGACGAATTTTAAGTCTTCTGGGTCCAAGCTAGGGGTCCAGCCCTTCTAGGGTACCCCTTCCTTTACCGTTGGGTTAGGTCATGAGGACGGACCTCTTAAGGTACCTGTCTCCTCGCCCTGTCTGACGTCAGACACCTGAACGTTTCTCAACCTGTACTGACACGCTTATTGAAAGTTAAAGTGAATGAACGACCGTGACGTTGTACTAGGTCCGAATAGAACACATAAGGATAGGGCCAGGACCTTCTTAGGTAAAGAGGTTTCTCGGGACCGAGAAAATAACCTCTTACCGTAATCTTTGGTTCTACACCTATACTCCACACGAGTAACGATGACCCCACAAAAACGAAGTTTGGGAGAGTCGACTACCTCGTTCCTTTATGTACACATATCCGATTGAAGATACATATGTGTATAGGTATTTCTAAAGATAGACATAGATAGTTAGATGGTTGATAGATATAGACATAGATGTAATTCGATGCATACTCAAGTATGACAGAGGTCGAGATTTGATAATGGTAGACCTAGTAAGATCAGGGAACGACCAGACATTGAAGAGTAAGGTTATCACTCTTTGGACGTGGTAAGAAGAAAACTACTAGTTTAACAGACCTGAGACTGATCAACTTGAGGGAAATTCAACCGAGGAAAGTGAACTGAAGTGGTCAAAAACTCCCGAAAGAACGAAGGGCTGTGCTCTATAAAGCCCAAGTGGAACGTGAAAGAGACTTGTTAGATCCTTAGTCGGTAAAGAGATCCCTACACTCAGAAAATGACCCCTTACCATAAATCCCTGGTTCTAGACCCATGATCTACACGATTAACGATACCCTAACAATACCAAGGAATCGGATGAGTTACCCGTCTCGACACACACATACGCACACTTCGTACTCGAGTGTAACTACAGAGGTTGACTTGAGTATCGGTGTCTAGGAAGAAGACACGATACAAAAATTAAAAGTAAAGGGTATCACTCTTGGGTCCAAGGGTTCAGTAATTATATAGATAAGTAAAGAAGTTAGTCTGTTGTCTTTATCAGCAAAGTCTTAATGTCGTGGTTATGGGAACGGTTCATACCAATTAAATTCAGGTTCTGAAGAAACACCAAGAGAAATAAGAATCTGATATAGGATAATTCTCCGATCCTCAGTCTCAGGACACCGGTTTGAATGAATTTAATTAACAAAAGGAACACACCAATATAATATTTGAACTGAACGTTAATTCGAGTAAAAGTGGGGAAAACAAAAGTTCAAATCCTAAATCCAAAAGTAGAAAATAAAATAAAAACTTTTACATTTTACAAATGTACCAATTTTTCAGTTTTGACATATTTTTATATGAGTCTCTTTATAATGAGGGTAGAGAAAGAAGAGATGACGTAATGGCGGTCAAGGAATAATTTTTGTCTTTGACAAAAATTATTCAAAGACTAAATAGGAAGGAACCAAAGAAAACGTATTAGTTTATTTATTGATATACATCTTATTTATTAATTTTAAAAAAAATGTACTTTCCATCGTATGATACGTGTTAGGAGATGTAAAACAAATTGTTACATACAAAATTTAGTGAGGCATGTCCAAGTAGCTCAAGAAGAAGGATCGAAAATGCCGTCGTCTTGTTAGTAACGCACAGACACACACACACGGGTCGACACAGACTGAGAAACGCTGGGGCACCTGACATCGGGTAGTCCTAGGAGACAGGTACCTTAAAAGATCCGTTCTTATGACTTCGTCCAACGGTAAAGGATGAGATCCCGTAGAAGGACTTGGGTCTAACTTGGGACCCAAGAATACGTAACCGTTCACCTAAGTAATGGTGACACGGTAGACCCTCCGGGGTTTGTAAACAATATATCTTTGTTTCAAGTAAAACAATAATGTTTATTGTCACTTTTTAGAACATACCTCTAAAATTTTATAAACACATTAATATAGAAATGATATTTTGGATCTTCTTAGGACTCAGTCTCCCATGTCGGATACAGTAAGAAGATCTATAATGACTTACGGGTGGTTACTACACATTCTCACGGACACCCGAGGTTCCGATAGTCGTACACAGCAGTACGAAAACTTGAAAGCGGATTAACTACCTACTGTTTACCGTGAAGTCCCGTCAGACTAGACGTAATTTTGAATCAAGGTAGACATATATGTAAAGGAGTCTTCACGACCCGGTAAAGTTTGTTGGACCCATCTGACCTGAAGTCCCAACAGGGTTGACGTACAAACCAACCGCCGACACCGAGGGTAGTGCGGGTCCCGAGGGTAGTGTGGGTCCCCGGTCACCCTAGAGGTGTCTCTTAGCGTCGAGGAGTGGGGGGTAGAGACCAAGGGGTTCCGGTGACTGCGAGGAGGGGAGTCGGGGTGTGACCCGTTCCGTCGCTGACGAAGGAGGTGTGTTTCTTCTGAGACTCACTCCTCCTACTGAACCGGAGACTCTTTACGACTTCAGAACTGGAGGAGGTGTCGAGTCTCGTGGTCGACCCCGACTCCTTACTACTTCGGTCCTGGAGTCCCACGCTTCCTGACCCGGCCCTGACGAGAAACTCCTGTGACCTAACCTCTGTGTCCCGTGGATTAGAGGGATCTTACGGACTGTGTCGGAGAATGAATGGAGAATCTGGATTCCGAGAAGTGAGGTAGGAGAGGATGGACTGACGGATACCTGTACGGATTTTGAATCTCCACTGGTAGACGCACGATTCAGCGAAGTCAGCACAGGTTGAGAAACGCTGCGATGCCTGACATCGGGCGGTCAGAGGAGACAGGTACCTTAAGAGGTCCGTTTTATGTCCTCACCTAACGGTAGGGAGGAGGTCCCCTAGAAGCACTCGGCCCCTAGTTTGGGTCCAGAGGACACAACCGTCCGCCCAAGACCAAGAAATGGTGATCGAAGTGGACCCTTCGGGTCTCCACTGGAACCATGAGGACATAATGTTCGAAGAAACCAAAAGATCAAGTCTAGACTAGAGATGAGCAAAAGACTTACTTTAGAGGGAGAGATGGATACCTACAGTTCCACCTTCGATGTTACAGAAAATACTGGATCAGAGTTTTCAGTGTGTATATTAAAGCAGATGTAAACTAAGGAAGGTCCACTCAGATCTAGGTCGTGTGTGGCTTCCCCCGAGGTGAAATCCTTCCCTCCTCAGAATTCTTTAAACACCCGTACAAAATCTTAGTGGTACGATAGGTAGGTGGATCGGTTACTTGTAATTGACTCGTGGACAATGTGTGGACCGGAACACTCGTCGAGTGTCAGATCTTGGAACTTTTCTCACAGTAGACCTAGTACTCACGTTTGAGTCAGCAGGGGTCCCAGGTCCTTTATCGTACTTGTTCACTTGGTTCACCTCTGAGCCCTCTCGACCGATGGGAACTACTTCCCTCTCCGACGACCGGTCGAAGTCTTCGAATACATTTCGGAGGGAGAAAAATGTGTAACTGTTGTTTAAGTCCAAAAAAAAAAAAATTCTTTGAAAGACAGACAGACCAAACCAGGTATACGGTGATCAAACGTCGGTGTGACTTAAAGAGTCACAAGAAGAGTTTGTAAGTAAATAAGTAAAGTGTTTGAAGACATACGTACCCCGGCGAGAGTGTAATTTCTTTACTGGACGTTAGTCGGGGACGTGTGGGGTAGAAGAACCGGACCTCATGGTAGAGTTGAAAGAGGGATGTAACCTGAGGATAAGGAGGAAGTGTTGGGTCCACGGTCACAGGGAGGAGACCCTTTGGAGGACCTGGGGTGGAGATCACCCACAATGACCAAGAGAGGACATCCGAGGATCGTATAAAAGCAGGTGTCGAGGTAATATCGTGAAAAGACGAAGAAAGTGGTCTGTCACTCGAGGACTCCCAACTCACCTTTCTGTCCACAACGACTCGTCTTCCGCCTTCTAGTGGACCCCGGTGACCCGTCCCGAGGGGTCTCCTCCGCCAGGACCCTCCTACTTGTCCTGAACGTCTTTCCCCTAGGGGACCACTCGCGTTCTCCTACTCGTTTTGGTGTCTCCGTCCTTCCGCACCCAGCACGGACTCCGACCGTCTCCGGGTCGAGGAAGGAGGAACCTGGAGGGACGTCGACCGCCCGAGAACCGACGGAGGGGTCTACCACTACCCACTCCAGACGTCCGGGGCTCTTCGAGGTTCATCGGCCCCTTCCCCTCTGCCGACCTTGTTCTTTGGGTTGAGGATCTACTCAGTAGACACCTCAGTCAGGATGTTATTGTTCTCTCCCTCCCGACCTGATCCTCCCTTTCTCTCCCCCCGTCCCCCGATTCCCTACCTGACTCCCTTCGTCCTTCCAGGAATCACAGGGGCGGAATCCCAGAGGTTGGAGTCCAAGGGGACCCTGGTACCGACGACCAAAGGTGACGGGAACCTCGATCTGAGAAGAGGTCGAGAGACATCGGAGGAACGACCACCCAGAGGGACGTTGGGGACGGAAGAAAAACGGCATAGGAGGTAAGACATCGATCCTTTTAGAACTTTTTTTTTTTTTTAGACTAGTGTAATGAGGGAGAATTAAGGGAGGTACCGAAAAGTACCGAGATTCCTCTGTTGAGGGTAAGAGACACTGGACGTCTGGAACGGGTGGAGCGGGCGGAGACCAGTGCAGGGACGGGGAAGTGCGACGGAGATTGCACGGAGGTCAGGTGAGAGGACGGTGCCCTGACAACGTACACGACAAGGGCGACTGACATTGCGAGAAGGGACTGAATAAAGTGATCAAGTAGGAAGGAGAGAACAGTCTCGAGTCGAATTCGGAAGTCTCGTCGGGAGGGTCTGGATCTTCGGTGGCCCAAGGAAACTACACCTAAGAACAAAGGAAACTTGTTGGCATAGACGTGTCCATGACGCGTAAGTAATGATTCTACACTAGAGAATGGTATGCTACTCGATGTATTCCCGACCCTGACAGACAACACAAGTGGGACGGTGGGGTCGTGTGTGTAACAGGGACCTTATCTCACCCACTAGTTAGTCACGTAGAGTCTTGGCGATAGGGGACGTCCCGTACTGTTTCCGTGTACCCACAACGGAGTGTCGTCAGTCTCCTCCCTCGATTTCGTCTCCAATAGCCAAGGTAACATGTCGACTCTTTTGACTCCAAGTCTCTTCAACCTGTCTGGGAGTACTGGGACGTCCCTCCATCACCTTTCCGTCCTTGAACTTGGGTCCCGGGAATGAGTGCATAGTACCCGAGGGGATGGTACTGCGTCAAAACAAACAAAAAAAAAAATTATTACTAACTGACTGACTGACTAAACCGACGAAGTCCAGAATCAACGTCGTACGTCCTAGAAAACAACATCACGTGCCCAAGAGATCAACACCGAACGTCTGAATCAACGAGACACCGTACACCTAGAATCGAGGGTCTGGTCCCTAACTTGGACGTAGGGGACGTAACGTCCGTCTAAAAATTGGTGACCTGGTGGTCCTTTCAAGGGTACTTCGTCAAAATTCTCGTCTGGACCATCAACAGGATCGACCCTTCACACTGTGACGCACTCGGTTGGGGAGAGACCCGCCTAGAGGGACGACATTTAATCCTGTTAATTTGTTCACTTCAAAATTCAGAGTCCCGGTGACTCTGTAAAATAAGAGTTTATAAAGAAAGGGACAGGGACGGTGGTCTAACACCCGTAGGATCCTCTTCCACCCTGTCCCCATGGACACCTCCTATCCTCAGGAGGTGAGACTAGGGTTCTAGACCATAGTCTCTCAAGTCAATTTGTAGTATAAAGGGGGGACATTCTTCTCTTCCAGTGTCTCCCTCTTATGTTACAGAAAACAGAAGGATCACAAATACTTCACCCGTTACTAGTAGTTTCGAAAACAACTGAATTGGACAAAAGTAGAGGGAGGAAGACCAAAGAAATTCTTCAAGAGGGGTGAGGTACGTCAGGACTATCTGGACAGGAGTACACAAGGGTGACTCCCCACTCGCATCCTAGACAAGACCGGTTAGTCTTATCGGAATAATGAGACCGGTATCACTAACCAAGTCCTTATCTGTACACTGGATTCGTTCCAGTTAGTCCCAGAAGGAATCTCAATCATCATATATCTCCGTCCCCTTTTTTACAACAGTAACATGATCCTGACGACTCGACTCTGGCACATTGGGACTTCAAGGTCCAGGTCCTTCTGGAAGAAGGGACTGGTGCCCTCTCTTTGGTGGACTTCCTACTACTGTCTCGAGACCGTGGTCAAGAGTGAAAATTCTGAGATTTCAGGGAAAGGAGTGAATTCGGTCCAACTCAACTTGAAGACAGTAAATGGTAGTTCTCAGAAACTGCCCAGTCCAGTCAAAGTAGGCCCTCTCCGGTCCCCACTACAAGACACACGGGAAGTCGGAGGGACAAGACTCAGTGAGAACCGGGGGTCGGGAGTGTTCGTAAAGACACGGTGGGGGATGTCTGTGGTGGTCTCCTCTCCTCGTTTGGTGAGGAAAAGTTGGGTCCGAAAATGTCAAGTCACGACACAATCAACGTCGGAGACTCTTTGTCTTTGGTTTCTGTCTCAATCTTCACGTTCTCTAAGTGACCCTACTACGGACATTCCTACTTCCCCTCTCCCTCGGCCCTCTCTGTTCCTGACACGTTTTCCTTCGCCCCTCCTTTCCTCCCGACCCGTCTTTCTTAAAGTCAGACACCGTGTCGTGACTCCTTCAGAGTGGGTCGGGTCACCTCTCGAGACCGTACCATTCAGGGGATGAGCAAAATTATTTCTACATATCCCCCCGTTCTAAGTTTGGGTCCGGAAGACGTAGGTCTCAGATACAGAAGAGGTCACAGTTAGAAGGAATATGTACTCCCTGGTGTCCACCATTTATTCGAAGCAGAGATTACGGTCGAGTATAACTAACCTTCGTCAATGGACCCTAGACACAACTTCTCTTAAGACTCCGACGAAGATCCAAGTCGTCCTTCAAGGTACTAACTAAGTACTACAGACGCCACCCCTCCTTCCCTCACTTACATACGTGCACACGGTTCATGAAGACGACTATCATCCTTGTTTATTTATAAATGACTTATTTATTTAAGACTTAGGGTACTGAATTTTTTTTTAATCCGTTCACTCTGACGAGGGACTACTCTACAGGACCGTGGACCGGGACCCTTAGAGTCTTTGTGTCTATGTCGACGGTAAACGACCTTTGGATAATGTACGGTCCGTGACACACTTCAGGAGAACTACGTAATAGAGTGACCTAAGAGTGTTTTCAGAGTACTCCTTTTCTAATATTGGACACGAAATACGACACCTATGACACCGGAGTTAGACACGTTCCGACGTGTCGTGTAGTCTCGTCTAGGGTAGACGTGTAGGGAGGGGTCAAATGAGATGAGGTGGCATACATTCTTACCACTACCTAAAACAATAAAGAGGTTTAAATCACCTCGTTAACCTCGTTCTAAGTCAATAAGTAAATGGTTTTTCTCTCCTTTACTTATGAACTTGTCAAGAACCTTTTAGGAGACCTTTCAAGGACCCTCTACTTGGTTTAGGTTACGTCGTAAATTCGGACACATAAATCTCCAACTAAAGTGTTGGTAACCAGGGATTGTATTTGTTGTGGTAAAATCACAACTTTATATAATTAAGACGGTACATGGTCTGTGTCACGTTTCGTGGAATGTGAGTAATTGAATAAATTAGGGGTGGTATCGAGACACTCCTTCATTTATAATAAGAGAGACCGAATGTCTCCTATTTCGACTCCATGTCTTTCCACTTGAACGAACTCCAGTGTGTGTTGGACTCCGGTTCCGACATACCCATACACACACATGCAAAAACCAACGTACACCTTAACTTGGTATTTCAGCTTTCATAAAAACCTTCTTATACCCTACCCTTATTTCAACGGTTCCTACAGTTACCTCGGTTCGTTACCTGAAATATTTTTCGTATGAACACCAAATATACGGTAAAGTCTAGGGAAGGGTGGGAAACATACGTTGAATTAAAAGGAAACCCACTGGTTGACTAGACTCTACAAGCCCCAACCACCCTGGAACCCGTGCACCGGGTTACTATTGGAGAGAAAATTCAGAAACTTTGACAGTTCCTCTCTATGTGTCGAACCCTAAGTAACACCATCGTTTTTCCTCCATCAAATATGGTAATAAAGATCTTTACCTGTCGGAACAGGTTAAACCGAAGGGTACATCCCGTCGTCATTTCTTAGGTGGATGGTTACGTCCTCTACGTTCTCTGTGTTCAAACTAGGGACCCAGCCCTTCTAGGGGACGTCAGCCTTTACCGATGAATAAGGTCATAAGAACGGACCTTTTAGGGTACCTGTCTCCTCGGACCACCAGATGTCAGGTACCCCAGTGTTTCTTAACCTGTGTTAACTCGTGCAGGTTAAAACCAAAGGTGTCAATTGAGGATAGGTTGAAACTTGTTTGAAGTATCGGAGAGTAATAGAGTCCAAAAAAAGTGGACATTTTACTCCTGTTATTATCTTAAATGTAGCATTAAGAATGTGTGAAAGATGGACCGTGTGCCTTCCGAGATGAAACCACACAAACAGACAGAACTATATTAAGGTAGCCAGTAGTTCTCAAATGTTGAGTGAGGACGGTCCTGGTAGGGTGAATGGAGCATACAAAGTCTCCTACCCGGGATCGGAAGAGTGACTAAGACACTCGTGGGATATGAGGTGATTAGGAAGAAGAAGAAAAAAAAAAACGGATTGAGTGTTAGTCAGAAGCAACGGACGTCTAGGACTTGTGATCTGCAGTACAGTTAAGACAAAGGGACGTTTCGACCTTGAGATCTTAAAGGTCGTCTTAGGACGGTGGACTGTAGTTGTTCAGACAAGAGAGGTTTCGAGTTCAGACTTCATTACTATGGTTTTGGTAGGTCTGGTCGAGGACGTCCAACCTCTCCTAAACTAACGACTTATGTATTGTAGGAAGAGGTCTCATAGAAGGGCTGGGTCCCTAGCTTGGACGCAGAGGGTGTAACGTCCGTCTGCGAAATGACAGACTCGGTGGTCCCTTCGGTCTCTAGGGGATCCGACCTCGATAATCTTTATCCCGTAAGAATCAGGGCTTAATTGTTACTCGTTTGTCTCCCGGTCCCTACATTTCCCTGAACACTTTCAATATGTTTGTCCTACTCTACCGAGGGTCGAACCCATGAAAGACGTTTTTCTGACCAACTGGATACACCCAACCCTCTACCCGACACTTACTACGAACCTGAAACTTGAATTTGGGAATGATGACATGAGCCGGCAAAAGTCAAGAAACGAATCAGGGTTGAAGAAATTCGAATTATAACGGAAACATGTACGACAAGGAAAACGGACCTTGAGACTAAGAGGGTGAGGTAGGGGTGAGAAGTGGATTAAAGAAGGGGAGAAAGTCTAGATTCGAAGAGAGGGGGAAGGATTTGGTGGTCGAGATCCGACTAGGGGGATGACACGGGTCGTAATTGTAAACAGACAAAGGAAGAATCGTCAAGTGTGTGAGTCCATAATGAAAAAACACAAAATGCGGATAGAAAGCGTGATCTAACATGTAATGGGTTCCTGTTCCCGAGACAGAACAATACCGAGTCACGTACCGTGTTGCAAACTATTTCCTCACCCACTTAGGGTCTCAGTGGGTTGTTCTTATTGATCGATAGTAGATCAAAGGGTCAGAGGAAGGTTTTGACTTCGAATCGACCCTTGTCGCCAAACCGGTGTCAGTGTGTTCGCCAGTGATAAACTCTCTTTATTCTGATCATGAGTGTTGGCGGTAGAGGAGATTCGGAACTCGACCCACTAGGACCACTTCGTACTCACCCGAAGTGTCCTCCGCAACCCTGCATACGAATTAAGAACGGTGGTTTAGATTCTCCGTCCATGATAGCAGTGGTAACAGTGGTAATAGTAGTGATGGTGGTAGTAGTAGGGGTAGAATGTCTACTCCTTTGACTAAATTCTCTCAAGGACTGAACGACCTTAGGGGGTTGACCGTTCATCTGCTCCTTCTCCAAGTGAAGTGGCTCGCAGTCCTGACGCGGTCTCGGAGCAAGACAGTCAGACATGTTACCCGCGAAGGACCCCATCCGCCCCACGTTCTACTGACTCCGTCCTCGAGCCGCCGCCGCCCTCCTCACTCCTTGTCCCGGTCTAGTTTAAGGGGAACCGTCGGGCGCCGGGACCCGGCCCTCCCCCCGCAGACCAAGAGTAGTGTCCGCCGCCGCCCGCCCCGCCCCCGTTCCGCGGCCGAGGCTCCCCGGCGGCGGCCGGCGGCCCAGGGTGCGCCCCTCGTCGGAGGCGGGGCGGGCGGGGCGGGGACGCCGGCGGGAGCCACCCGGGCCGGGAGAGGCGGGCGCCGAGAGGGGAAGACAGAGACAGAGGTCAGAGTTAGTGGAACGCAGAGAGAACGTAGGGGAGACAGAAAGACGGGCTTAGGGGCCGAGGGGAGCGTCTACTCCGCCCCAGCCGCCGCGGGGCCCCGGTCGGGCGAGGCGGGCGAGGTCCCGATCCGCCTCCCAGACTCCGACGTAGGCTGTCTGCCTCCGTGGCTCCGCGCCTGGCCTGGGAGACTCTCAGTGGGCCCTCTCCTCGTCGGCAGCGAACATGGGGCAGTGGTACCATTGCGGACGGTTCCGGACCTGGTGGAACGAGACAGGGGACAACTTCCCGTCTCGGGATCTCCCCCACAGGTTCCGTCTGAGGAAAATGCAACTCTGGTGGAAGTCAAGGACCGGTCCCCAGACACGAATTGACAGGGGTGGTCGTCCCCACCCCACCTCCCACGTCCTTGGGAGGGAGGAGAGACCTGGACGAAGACAGGAACACACTTCACCAACGTAATTCTAACCTACAAACCATTTGAGACTATGACGTGGTAGGGTAACGTGTCTAGTCTCGACTTTGGAGCGAGACTTGGAACCTGTTTGAACCCCACCACAATGTAAAGTCTCGACTCCGACTCCCAGTCTATACACGTAACGACAGTGGGACAAACCTACCCCTTTCCCACGTTCAGGGGAGAATCGGGTCAGCCCGCGGTGTCCCGTTCCACCCAATCCCATGGCTCCCCTCTCCTCCCTGAACAAGTGGGTCTGAACCGGACCACAACGACGAAAGCTGAGTCTCTTCGTTTCAGTCCAGACGAGTAACCAGGTTCTCCTTCACGAGGGTACCCTTGACCCACCTCTCCATCCGGATCCCCTCACCCTCTCTCTCTTCCCTCCCAACATGGGGGTACGGTACAGAAAGACTCGACCGTGGAACTCTTCCGACCCCACGACACACACACACAAACACGGTTATAGACCTTTGTCTTACTTTCTTTTCGAACAAAAGTTCCTTAGAGTCGGGTCAAAGTCGGTCCTCGGGGCCCGACCAAGTGTCTTCACCACCCCTAAACCTTTTCCCGAGGCCCCTGTCCGGTGTTGAAATTAGGGACTGACACTACTTACTCCAACTTAGACACAGTCAACTTAAACACGTGTACGTCTGAAGATATGTCTGTCCAATTGTGTATGTGTGTGTCTCGTAGGTTTGTAAGAGTGTGGCGACTTGTGTGTCCGGGAGAGCCTGGGCTCGGAACATACCGACGAGGGGCTCTAACGATCTTATACTCGTATTAGTGGACGTATATGTGGTGTCTGTGTGACATTTTGGTCTGAGGATTTAGGTGCATGGTGTCCCGTCCACATGTGTGTGCAGCGAGAACCTCGACAAACTGTTATCAGTAGTATTCAATTACCTAGAAGTGGAGAGTGGTGTCCGTTCCGAGACTCGACCCGTTAATTGTATGTCCTCTAGTACATTGAGTGTGGAGGAGATTATCATTTGGACGACATAGAGGTGGGGTGTCTACCTCTGGGTTTCGAGACCCTTGAATTCACTGACGGGTTCCAGTGAGATAGTCCTTCACCGCTAATCCTGTGGGACTTAAGACTTGAACGTGACCCACCAGAACCGGTGGGGTCTCGGTGAAAAAGACCGAAGTCTGAATTACATCAATAAGCAAAATCTTAGTTCTACGGGACGACTCGGCGTCTGTTGAGTCTAGTTCCGAGTCTGTGACTCACCGAGGAGAGTTTCCCACTTGTTAAGAAAGGACTTACCCTCACTCCCTACCTAAAAGGAGAATAGAGACAGAAATTTATAATTTCAAACGGTGAACGGGTAGAAAAGACCTCAGTCTCACGAGGTCGGCGAGACTGAAACCAAGGCTCAAAAGTATAAAGTAAGAGAGAAGACGGTGTCCCGGAAACGTGTCGACAAGGACGATCCACCTTGTGGAAGGAGATTTACTTAAGGATAAGTAGGACACACAGAGGTGGGCTACAGTGGAGGAGTTCTTTCAGGGCTAAGGAGACGGAAAGTGAGATCGTACGATACATAGAGATGAAACACCTTGGGTAGTGTCGACATTACAAACGCCCCACTAAACTAATTACCGATAAATCACAAGACCCGTCGGGTTCCAGTGTCGTAGAATACTGTCCCCGAATCCCGAATAGATCAGGGTGTAAAGACTTTAAAAGTATAGTAATATTATTCAAAATGAATTGATGAATGACCTATTCCATATTTCTTTAATATTTTACATGATAAATAATAAATGAATTATAAAAGAACTTTAGTTGATGAAACATTCAAATTTTTATATAAATTCATCCTTTAGAATACGGGTACTTTTTAGTCATAAGTAACAGTAATTATCTTTCATTGACATGTTTATTTACGTTACTTTCACTTACATATAATCTTTTAACACCGACCTAGTTCAACCTACATCTACTAAGATTCGGGTCCTGATAAAAGAAAGAGAATTTTCTTCATCATCAATTCACAGACTCTCCAGAAGGTCCATATAACCGTGACTCGAAAGAGAAACCAGAGTATTTCTCCTGACCCTCTCTTAATCTTATTGAAAGAATGACACTAAAGTGTAGTTCAAGTATAGGAGGGGTTTAGTAGGGTACCCGGTGGACACTAGGGTAGGGTACGAAACTTTTTGCGACCAACTCAGGTTAAGTTAAGTAAGTTGTAACGCTTCATGGATAGAAACGTTACCATCCACCAGGAGGTTTCGTGGATGACACACGGTCCGGGACACATTCCTAGTCCCGGTCCTCTACTCAGTCGGGACCAGGGACGGACCCCCCGAACGTCAGTGACCCCTTCCGTCTGGTGAGGGACCCTTAAGACACAACTTACTACTCGTCACCGCAGGTAGTGAAACGAACCTTGGTGTGTATAGTACTTTTTTAATTTCTATACCCAGCTCCCTCAAGAAACCACCAGGTCACCAATCATGAGTCCCAAAAGTCACAGGACCCAAGTTAACAACCAGTTCCTTGATTCTAAAGGTGTTCGTCGATTTTTTTTTTTGCTACGTCCACCTCGTCCCGAGACTTCCCACCCCTTCTCGAGTGGGTCAGACCCTCCTCGAGACCCTCAAGTCCTACACAAAGGGTTTCACCCCTGGGGTGTTTCCCAGGACCTTCCCCTCTGAAACTACCGTGAATCTCCTTGTAAAGAGTAAAATGTCGAAAAGTAGAATTACTCACAATCCTTCACTAAATTTGTCGTCCTTGTGTACTATTATTTATGTTTATTTAAGTTCAACTCTTACTTAACTGTCTTTCTACTTATCCTTCATAACCCGACCGGTTTTACAAACCCTTTTTGGGTTTGTTTGAAAAACCGGTTGGGGTATTTATTACCTATAATTTTTTGTTATTTAATCCGATCCACTTGTCATTCTTTTTGAGTACTTACTCTATGTACCCAGTAACCCTTCGGGACTCGATCCCACATAACACATAATCTGTATCCTTCCCCTAAGACCCCTCTAATTACCCGGTGATTACGGTCCGACTCGACGAGTTCGTTACCCCTCGGAGAGTTCTATCAACTCGTCACCTTCCAATGTCAACCCAGACACACAATCTTTCTGGTAGCACCGGTTTCTCCTCGGATCGGTCCACAGTCCCTCGGACCCCTTCTCCGTCTTCTTGATCATCAATACACCCGTCCAAGTATACGACCGACATGGTAACTGAACCCGAGTCAAAGAATTAGACATTTTACCCTTATTTATATGGGAAGGGCATCTTGACAACTTTTCTACTCTATTTTCTTACATACCTTTTAAAAATTGTATTCTGTACGGTGTCTTCGGAACGAGTCATCCTTTTTCGAGATCAATATTATCAATAATTGGAATACACCAAACCCACCCTCTACTTGGGGTCCCGTCTCCGTTTTCCCGGTCCTCCCTTTCCTTGTTTGAATCTTGATTCCGGGTCTCTCCACTTGGTTTAACGAGTTCTAGTGTGTCTACTATGTGTTGTTTCGATCTGACTTTCACCCAGACGACTGAGGGTGAACGAAAAATCAAGTGACGTAGACTCAACAAAAAGGTCAAAGACTTTCAAAACAGAAAAAAAAATTATTCCTCGGTTAAGAGTGAGTACGAAGGTGGGTGTGCTTTGATTTTTCCTAAGTTTCGTCCTCTTCGAAATCTACCTACACTCGTTATTGAAGGACCGTGGGTCTCGTTGTCTTGTGACCAATCTAAAAGGACGGACCTCCTCAAGTTCCCCTCCCAGGGTCCATCAACTCGGACCACTAGTGTCGAACTATGGGTGGTCCGACGTAGTCCGAGTGTCTACATAAACCAAACCGGTTTAAAATTTCATAACCCTTCAAAATGATTTTACAGTCACCTGGACCGTTACGACCCGTTTCCGTCGTGACCCGACCTCGACTACTTTACCCCGTACACGGGGTCCTCGGCGTCGAGGGACGACGAAGGGACTAGGACTCCGGGTGATATTTCCCAGTGAGCAGTTTCCCGATCTCCCCAATAAAAGAGTGTGTCTCCGGTTAAGACAGAAGGTACAGTTGAGAGTCCGGAGACATCCATAAACGTAGACACCGACGACCAAATCTGGAAGGGACCTGGACTCATCCTTTTACCTACTCTGTCTGGGAACATTTGAAAGAGTGATGGACACCCGATTGACTAGAGTAACCCCTTGGTGTAGGAAGGACCTAGACTAATATGGAACTTAAGATCTCTCCGGGGTGAACCTTACCGGAACCTCTATCTATTCGGGTTGCGGAGGGTAAATGTCTACCCCTTTGACTTCGGTTCTATTGAGTCACTCAATTACCACCTTAGAGTAGAAAGGAACCGTAAAGACGGTGTCTCCTCTCATCCCCAACTTCCAGCGTCGGACTTGACGAATGGAGTCGAAAGGAGGTAGGAGAGAAAAGGGTTCGAACCTCCACAGCTGTGATCCACTACGATTTTAGACACGGACAACCTCGTTTACCTATTTCGACCTGGAAATTCTCAAGTCGGGTGGAGAGTTTTCCGGGTCGATTGGTGTAGACCACTCTGGTAAATTTTTCCCTTGGTCTCAATTTTTGTGTGTGTGTTAGTGTGAAAATATGGGGGTCGGGGGTTAATATTTTAGAGATGTCCGACCAATGTCTCACAATCCTTTTAGGTCGCCGACTCCTCCTTTTAATTTTGACGCTGAAAGTTCGGGGACGGGGAGTGTCGGGAGTCCCCATTGATGTCAATTGTGAAATAAAGTACCGGAGAGTCGAATGTGTGTAAAAATGTGTCACCTCTAGTGTGACGTACCCTTAAAAAGAAATTTTTTTAAGGTTATCAGTGTTCTCATGAATGGTGACCTTACCCTCTCACTAGACCCACCCCCGAAGAAAGAACGTCCCTCCCAGCACCTTTAGAACTGAAAAACTAAGCCCATCACCAAGGTCCCCATACATGTCTCGATTTTTACGCAGTTGGACACGGGAAATACAACACAATTAGCAAGTCAGTAAATGATGAGAAACGCTGGGTCGTCCGAGGTAACAGGTACCTTAAGAGGTCCGTTCGCATGACCTCACCCAACGGTAAGGGAAGAGGTCCCCTAGAAGGGTTGACTCCTTAGCTTGAGTCTAGAGGAAGTAACACCCGTCCAAGAAATGACAGTCTCGGTAGTCCCTTCGGGCACGTGAAAGATAAACGAATAAAATGAACTATTTCTGTTCTGAATTCTAATGTTATTATTATCTCCGAGAAACGTTTCTGTAATTAGTCTTTAAATGTTTGTGGGTATGAAGGAGAGGAGAGTACGGGTCTGTTCTGACGGCCCTTGTCTGTGACAGGAGACAGGAAACCGTAGTATGATCCATGGCACCCAGTAAGGTCTTCCAGACACTCGTAGTATGTCCACGGTCGGAACGCCCGGCTAGGCCGGTCGGGGTAACCACAAAGGTAGAGACCGTGACCCAGTGTCCCCTCCACCGACCTCCCGATGTCTACCCGAGACCCGACACTGTGGGAGAAGAAAGAGTCGAAGTCCGACAGAGGACGGAGTCTAAGACAGCTCCTCGTCAATTTCCGCGTCGGCCCGACACGAGTGTCTCCTCCTTACCTTTGTACAACTAATTCAAAGTGCCTTTAGTAAAACTCCCCGGGTGCAGACCGGCTGCCACAAACCCAAGGACACCAGGGTCCGACCCGACGAGTCAACTAAAACTCACCTCTCACCGGTCGAAAGGAGAGACGTCGGCGGACCCGGGGCAGTGGCACACGAAGGGGGTTATGAACCTGTCGAATACTCGGGGACCCCAAGTCCGAACATCGTCCATTACGAGACCGGTTCTCGAGTCTCAGTACAATTGAACCTTGTAAGAAGGAAAAATGACCGACGAGGAATATACCAATCTCACACGCCGGTCGACTCGGTTACACACTTTCGGTTCCGCAGGGTCCGATGTTCGGAGACTGGCACTCTCCATTTGTCTCAGAAATCCGGGGTGAGTTTTGTCCCGTCCTGTCTGTCGACCCTTCCCGCGGGGGTTCAGACCACCGACAACCCCCGGGGTTCCGTCTGAGGATCACTACTCCGTTTTCCACCTGAACTGGGAGGGTCTGGACCCAACCTAGGACCGAAAAATAGGGGAAGAGACACTGGAACCCAGTCTAGTTGGAGTCAAAGAAATAGACGTTTTACCCTACGAGGATAAAATGGGGATCTTACCAACACACACCGGTTCGTTACACTCATCTCACACCAAGTGTCGTCCACGGACCTTTGACAATCATACTCCCACTGGGAACACCTAAGCCCTTCCCTGGTTTACAGAAGTATGTCTCCGGTCCTGAACTCGAAACAAGTTGTCCTACTCATTTTTATTTATTGTTAATTATTGTCATTGTTGTTGTCGTTGTTGAAAATGAAAAGAATACTGAAGGATGTAGGGAATAGAGGAAGATACAGGTCTTATCAGTAGACTCGTTCTGTCCGTCCCCTGATCTTAAGAATAAATGTCTACCCCTTGACTCCGAGTAGTAAAAAAAAGGGGGTCTGTAACTCTTCGTCTGACATCAACTCTGTGTCCACCAGGGTCTGACTTTGATTTATTGTACCTTAGCACACCAATCTCAGACAGAGAATGTTTGAGAGGAGACTAGACTCGTAGGTCCCTCATTCGGAGGGAGACACTTTTCCACAGAAATTGTGGAAAGATCCCACACCACTAGAGGAAACCCTTCTTTCTCTCTACAGGACTGGAAGTCCTCCAGTGGTTTACAGGGATCTTAAATTACCGTCATAAAGAAAAGTAACAAATGACAAACAAAAGTCATAAAAAAATTTTATATCAACTGAATGTTACAATACAATTAAAGACGACATGTCGTCCCACTAAGTCAATATGTATATATGTGTGAAATATAATAAAAGGTAATACTAAATGGTCTCCTATAAAAAATTTCGTTTGTGACGAAAGAATCTTTACATAAATGATAAAAATAAAAACCAACACGACCCAGAAACAACGACACGTGTCGGAAAGAGATCAACACATTCGTCGCTTCCCCGATGACAAACCAACACCGAAGAGTAACAGCACCGATGCCCGAGATCCCGTATACCCGAAGTCATTAACTCCACGTCCCCGAATTAAAGGAGTACCGTACACCCTAGAAGGGCCTGGTCCCTAACTTGGGTACAGAAGACCCAACCGTCCACCTAAGAATTGGTGACTTGGTGGTCCCTTCAGGATGGTATCCGATAACTTACATCCAGAGACACGATATGTCGTCCGGGAACTACAAATAGGTAACAGAAGACAAAAAAATTAATTTAAAATGACTTCATATCAACGAAACGTTTAGGTAATGAGAAAGAAAATTTTTATCAAATATAAATACCTTTAACTTATTATTTTTATCTAAAATATATTATTTACACATTAATAAAATATCGATATATAATTTAATAAACGTATTTATATGTGAATGTCTCCCCGAAGAGGTTACCAAGTCAACATTTCTTAGATGGACGTTACGTCCTCTGTACCCAAACTCCAGAGTCAAGGACCCAACTCTTCTAAGGGACCTCCTCTCGTACCGTTGGGTGAAGTCATCAGAACGGACCTGTTAGTGTACCTGTCTCCTCGGGCCGTCCGATGTCAGGTATCCAGTGTTTCTCGACCTATACTGGCTTCGTTGACTCGTGCGTCAACGTACTCTATATGTATATATATCGATAATATTATTATGTACATTTATATGAATACTTATTTATATAAATTTATGTAATTTTTTTATTCACAGTCAAGTCAAGTCAAGTCAGTGATTCAGCACAGGTTGAGAAACGCTGGGGTACTTAGTGTCGTACGGTCCGGAGGGACAGGTAGTGGTTGAGGGCCTCAAATGGGTTTGAGTACAGGTAGCTCAGCCACTACGGTAGGTCGGTAGGATAGGAGACAGCAGGGGAAGAGGAGGACGGGGGTTAGGGTGGGTAGTCATTTTATTATATTTTTGATGGGTTACGTAGAAACCACATAAAAACCTCAATGTAAGATAGATTAATCCGGTTAAATATAACTAAAAAAGGTAAATTTCATCACTATATTATTATTAACATTGGACTGATGTTTTTTTCGTCACTACCGACAACAAATTTCGTGAATGATTCACGATCTGAAACCGTCTCTTAGAGACACATGAGAGAGTGAGTTGGACAGAGTCGAGAAATTCCGTCCATCCTACTGTCAGAGGTCGAAATTTCTACTCCTTTAACTTCGTTTCTCTCAATTCATTGAACGGTCCAGTGTACTGGTTATTTACCGTCTCGATCTTAAACTTAAGTTCGTTAGACCAACATCGGAATATTGGTCATACCACTGTATCTCAGAGTAAATTCTACGTCAATACCCCGATCAAAGTTAGGGACTGGGTCCTTCTAGGGTGCACGGTACCTCGGTGATGCGGGTACGCGGTGATGACGACTAGGACGTGTGGGGTTCATGACTTCGGTGTTTGGTTGTTCCCAGGTCGTGTCGACTTTTATTATTTCTTCAAAAAATTTTTCTACGTTAAAACATACATACGAAAATTCTTCATTATTCGCCTCCCTGAAGGGACCGGCAGGTCACCAATTCGGAAATGAGAAGGTGCCGTCCCTTACACGCAAGGAAGGGAACAGACCCTTGATCTTAGGACTTCGCACTGGTTCTCTAAAATTTTTTTTCACTCACCTAAACTTCTTTTCATCATTTACTACTATCATGTTTTCCATACCATAAGTCTATACGATTGTAAGTACTTCCACTGTTATTTACTAATTTAAAGGTTTTTGTTTAGTATTGTATCGATCGGGTTGAGGTACACGGGTTCTCCTTGCTCCGGGTCGTTCCCTTCACGGATGAGGTCTGTCGTGTCACCTCATCCTGGATCCTCTCCCCTCCCTACCCACCGTCGGATCGAATCCCACAGAGACACAAGTACCCACAGTCTGTCCCAGGGGGTTGAAGGACAGGGGTGACGACCGTAGTCATAATCTACCGGTCCCTCCTTTCCACCATAACCCTAATGTCCCACGACCGGTCGCCTCTGTAACTCTCTCCAGTGGTCCGGTCTACTCGAAAAGGAACAAGAAACTTTAGTTTGGGGTAGGGGTACAATCACACTTTTGTCGGGGAGGACCCGAACACGTGACGACACACACCCACACACAGGGGAGCCTCGAAGGACCACAGTACGGTCCTGGGAGAAAGGAAGTCTTACCCCCGACATCTGTAAGAAGGCAAACAAGGTGTAAGCAAGAGGGAACGCGAGTCGAGACACCCACGACCCCTGGGTCGTCGTTGGGACTGTGAACAGATTTACGGGACCCGATCGTAGGGAACGAAATATCGGAGGACCGTAACCTTAGAAAGATCCCACCTCTTTACGTAAGAAGGAAGAAGGAAGAGGAGTTTCAGAGATAAAATAAAGGGATAGAGGTCCCTGGAGTAACTCTTTTTACTAAAAAGACGGGATCTATCCGGGAGAAATACAACGTCAGAATAAATAAGAGTAGAAGGAAATGTAGGGAGTCGTTATCTACCTGAGTATTGCCCGTGGGTTAGACCCCGTTGGTCTTCCCGAAAGTAGTCCGAAAAATTCTCGACTTTTAGTGTTGGGTGCCTAGGAAAATGGTATGGACCGACCCTTGGAGACCGGAACAGGGTGAACGGGTAAAATGTCCACCTTTTCGACACCAAGTCTCTCCCTGTGAAATGAGTAGGGAGGTGTAAATGACTCGTGGATAAAATACGGTCCTTGTTTCTGGGATCTACTTATCCTCGGTCACGACCGACACAATCAAAGACAACGACGACTTTATTTACTGGTGTTCAGATCATCGAATGTCGTTGTACTTAAACAATAGAATGTAGAGATATCTAGCCGTCTATGTTGAGGAACCCGAGTGTAGTTCCACAACTATCCGACGTAAGAAAAGACCTCTGACAGTCGCTCTTAGACAAACGGAAAGGGTCGAAGAACCTCGGCGGGTGTAAGGAACCGAGACGGAGGTAAAAGTTTCGGTCGTCGTACAGGAGAAGGTGTTAGTGTCCTACGAAGAAGGTGTTAGTGTGAAGGAGGACTGAAAACGGAGACGACGTAAGAGAAGATGAAAAGTCCTACGAACAATGACCTAACCCGGGTGAACTTATTAGGTCTTATTAGAGGGAGAAAATACGGACGTTAAAATATAGACGTTAAAATCAAGGAGAAACGGTGCATACCCCTAAATCACTGTCCAGGGTGTCTAATCTTACACCCGTAAACCGCCTCCCCACCCCCCGTTATAAGACTTATGGTGAGGACAGGAGTCCCTCGGACCTCAGGTGGTTCCCTCTGTTTTAGTCACACCGTAAGTGGTACCTTCGACTCTTCTCCCCTGTGAACTGGATCGACCCTACCCTCGCCCTCTAGTCTCTTTCAGACTTTCCCTACTACCTGACCGACCTTACAACGTATACTCTTCCTCAATCAAATCACCCGTACCTCCACCCGCTGTACGGACCTCCTTCTTTGTCGTACACGCTTCGGACTTTCACTCCTCCTCTCACGACACAGGAACACCGTCTTCGGACCCCTCTTATCACTCCGACCTCCGGTCCGACCGACGAAAGACTTCCGTTACTCTTTGGACACTCGTCCAAAACTCGCCCTCTGAACGTTCCGGTCCAAACGTAATTTTTTTTTTCTTCATAAAGAAACCGACATGACCCAGAATTAGTACCGTGTACCCTAGAAGCTAGTAGTAACACCGTACGTTCTAGTAACAACCACCACGACCAGCGAGTCTGCACAGGTCGAGAAATGCTAAGGTACCTGACATCCGGGGGTCCGAGGAGACAGGTACCTTAAAACGTAAGTTCTTATGACCTCATTCAACAGTACGGGAAGAGGTCCCCTAGAAGGACTGGGTCCCTCGGTTGGGTCCAGAGGGAGTAATGTCCGTCTGAGAAATGACAAACTCGATGGACCCTTCGCTCTAACAATCAACGTCGCACATCCTAGATCAAGGGACTAGTTCCTAGTTTGGGTCAGGGGAACGTGACCCTCACACCTTACAATCGGTGACCTGGTGGTCCTTTTAGGGGGTCCAAACGTAAACTCTTTCTAGTGGGACCCCAGGACAACCTCTTTACCGACCCTCCCTCTGATCTCTACCCTTTGGTCACTGTTACACTAAGTCATCTTCTTCACTACCCCTGGACCTAGTTCCGTTCCTTCCCCTTGTCTCGTCTCCCTCACCCAACCACTCGACAACCTCTACTCTTCTGACATCCTATGTCAACTGTCGACGAACACCCGTCCTCTCCGTCCTCCTTCCCCGCCCTACTACTCGTCTAAAGACCAAATCCTCAGACTGACCTACTCCCCCGGTTAGTGATTCCATCCCAACACCTCTTCCTCATCCGAATCCTCCCATACACAACCAC
The DNA here is from genome assembly GCA_006410555.1 of Capra ibex. Taxonomy (NCBI): domain Eukaryota; kingdom Metazoa; phylum Chordata; class Mammalia; order Artiodactyla; family Bovidae; genus Capra; species Capra ibex. The sequence continues at coordinate 4,462,003 of SJYO01000233.1, read as the reverse complement.
CAGACAAGGGTTATTTGTGGATCCCTTCCGTAGGAGCTATATACTTGTACCCGCGAACATAGTTAATATGGTTGAACATAGTCAACCAATGTCACCACATTGTTTGGTGGGGTTTGTTCATCATATTTTGTCGTTGGTGAATAACAGTGAATACATAGACGTATACCGACCCCGAACGGACTAGGTCCGACCCGAAACGACCACCGAGTGGAAGTTTGACATCCGGACGTCAGTCGATTCACCGGTCTAAACCCTAACGACTGGTGGGAAAAGGAAGACCGGGACTGGACTTACGGAAGGGAACAAGATGAGATGGAACCTGGTCGTCTACTGTTGGCTCGTCTCTCGACGTCCTCCACTCCCTTAGTCCTACAGAATTCCTCCTCGTAAGATCCGTCTCCGTCGTCGGTCACGCTTCCGGGACTCCACTCTAGAACGGATCACAAACTTCTTGTCCTTCTTTTCGTCACACTGACCTCCCCCACACGCTCACCCCTCTCTATCGTCTCCTTCAGTCTCAATCGGTCTTGGAATCAGTATACCCCGGTCCTTCCAGGACCCTTCACCGGTGATGAGAATAATAATAACGACGATAGTGAAAAGTAGGAGAAGACAGGGGGTGTCCTGGGGGGTAGGGACCTACGTCGGTAGGTCGTACGGGACCGGCCGGAGATAGGGGGAAAACTCCGTTGTCGTGGATGGTAGGACCCAGTCCACAAGGCAGAGGACCTAAGACTGAAGGCCCCGCTACCTGACTTGAAGGAGGACCTAAAGGACTAGGGACGGTTCGCGGACACACTTGTTCACGCACTTCGTCGGACACATTCAACTTTCCCTGTACCCCAGTCCCATGTTCGAGAGGGTCTTTCCGACCTCCACTCGTCTCTTCCTTTACCCGACCACACACAGAACAACTTCTCGTACTTGACTCCTACACCCTACCAAAAGTCCACAATTGACGAACGGGGGGTTTTTTTGAATTCGGAGTATCTACCTGTCCTTCCAGGGAACCCGGAAATGGGAGACTGTAGGTCCTCAGTTAGTGTAAACGTGAAATTTATTGTCCCTCCCTTCGGACCCATTTCGTAGGTACACCTAAGAGACCGGGGGTCCTTAACTATGACACCTGTAGTAGACCGATAGAACTGACTTCACCCTTTCGAAGTCACCTTTATCATCTCTTACAGGGTCTGGAAGGGACCTCGGGAACACCGTAGTCTTGAGAACGAAAGGAGGGACCTACTACTTACTTACTTATGGTTGAAACTAGCTAATTATCCCTGACGGATCTCGTGGACCAACCGGGTCATTCTTCCTTAAAATACTTACCAATTAATACAGTAGGTACAAATTCCTACGTTATCTCTATGATCACGAACAGACTGAGAAACACTGGGGTACCTGACATCGGACGGTCCGAGGAGATAGGTACCCCAAGAGGTCACTTCTTATGACCTCACCTAACAGTAAAGGAGGAGGTCCCCTAGAAGGACTGGATCCTTAACTTGGGTGCGGAGGACGTGACCGTCCGTCTAAGAGATGGCGACTCGGTGGACCTTTCAGTTACTCTGAGGAAGTTTGGGTCTAGAGTCCCTCGGGAGAGGACTCCGTTTCACCTTTCTTTTCACAAAATCCGTCTTGAGTAACCGACGTTTACTGTCTAGGAATGACAGTAAACGTTTCACTAGGACTGTACTCAGACTCCACTAGGTGATTAGTCTGGGGAAGTCCTGAGACAGAGAACAGAGACGAAGATGACGAACAGTCCTAGTAAGAAAATTCGCTCCACAAAGGATTTCCCACCTCGGGTCCCGTCGTGGTCCTAGTTTAGGATGAAATTTCTTCTTTTACTTGAGAAGGGGTAGTCAACGTCTATCTTTTAGTGTTTCCTCCTAGGACTAACCGACCCGAACTCAGAACGTAGGCACGAACCTGGTTAGTAACTCCGTTCCCCTTACTCCATGGTCCTAACCGGTCCAAACCTAGGACACAGATAGGAACCTGGTTAATAACGTCGGTCTCCTTATCTATTCTCCTGAAACGTCTGAACTTAGGATATGGAGGGAGACACGAGTCTCCCACCTCTAACAAAATTCTTTTCCCACCCCTCTTCCGGAAACCTCTGGTTTCGAAGTCTACGGATGAGTACCTTGAATGGGTGCAGGAAGTCTCAACGACTAAGACGAGACGGGAAGACAATAAGTTAGGGGTGGGGATTGACGAGGTCGGAGTTCTTAACGATTCTCGTAGAATCCAGGATGATCGGAAAGGACTCAACGAGTATAGACAGTCCCTGGACCGTATAGTCCTTATCTTTATTTACCTCCTTAATACACGTAGTAAAGTCACTATCTTTTTTTAACTTACGTCGTCGATTTTCAAGTCCGAATCCTCCGATCTTATTCTCTACCAACCTTGACCTTCCTTTATCCAGTAAAGTAAGATCCACGAATCGTGCAACGGATCGTGGATCGCGTATCCTTATCGAGGTATGTGTAAGTGACAAGAACCTGCTCTTCATTCTCAGAGCGACTTTGTAACGTCGATTAAAGGTGTATAGGCACAACTGTAATAAATTCGGGATAGGAGGGGTAGGAAGGGAGCACCGAGTCATCATTTCTTAGGCGGACGGTCACATCCTCTGTGTCCAAGCTAGGAACCCAGCCCTTCGAGAGAACCTCCTCCTTTTCCGTTGGGTGAGGTCATAAGAACGGACTTTTTAGCGTACCCGTCTCCTCGGACCACCCGATGTTAGGTACCCAACGTTTTTCAGCCTATGATGACTCGGTGACTAGTGCGTGTGTTACCGAGGGGCAGAAATAAAGAAGAGGGATTGTTCGATATGTAGATGGACGAAGAAAGTAAACCAGTAATTTTGACGTAAACGTGACAAGGAAGGGGGTAAAGAAGACCCCCGTTTCTAGTGTTCTCAATCTAAAAAAATATAAAATTTAATACCTACTGAAATTAATATTAATGTCCACTTAAACACAGTGGAGTCTCGTCCCTCACCACCGTACCTTAATTACATACGGGGGTCCCCAGTCCACGGGGTCCAAGTTTAGGTCAGAAGTAGTGACACCTCAACCCCCTAGGTACAGGGGAGAGACTTGAAGTCAAAGGAATACTCCTTTCGTCCTTACAATTATTGTGTCCTACATACATGGAGCGACTCTACTATGTGTGTCGAATCGTGTCTTGGACTGTACTCCTTTAACGAGTCATCGACGACCGACAATGAAATGGTGACAGAGGAAAGAAGGATACTTTATTCTTAAGAGGCCGGAGTTTCAGAAAGAAATATTGGTGGTCGCGTGTCTGTCGGTCGGTGTTAGTTGCTTCAGATCCCTCTGACCTCTGTTTGTATACCGACTAAGATTTATACTCGTGTTCAGGAGGAAAACGACGAGAAGTCGACACTACTGCTCCGTAAAAAAAAAAAAAATGGTAGAGAGACTCGGAACCAAAAGAGTAGACATTTCACCCTTACTATCAAGGGCTTGACGGACGTGGGGACTTAATGACGCTCAGTTTACTCTACTAGCATTGTCAGTAAAGATACCACTAAACGATAAACGTTTTTATGGTGAGCCGACAAAGTAGAGTAAGTGACTCTTCACCTCCCTCCCCCTTTCTACGACATTTGTCGTCTCCTGATATACTTCTCCCACTTTATTGTGTGTCTGAACACCAAATACCTATCTTTCAAAGAACCTCTGTCGGTTTAGACGTCACGTTGACTTTACTTGACCGAATTGTTGTTCCGTCCATGTCCACACCAGTCTAGAGTAGTAAGGGGACTAAGTATTAAGGTCTTTTGTGGACGAACTAAGTCTCCCTCAGGTCACAGTAGGAACCGTCCAGAGGGTATGTGAGTAGGTTTAGTGTACTCTCATAACCCCGAACAAGCTAGACGTCCTTAGTCTGAGAAAAGGTTTTCAGTCCTTCTCTTTCTGGACAAAAGTCAAACCACCTCGACAACAAAGACGACTACGGTGAACCACAGTGACAACTTGTGACCCGGGCGTGTCGCGGTTGATTCATTGACTCGTACGTGCTTGTAGATGAATAATATAAAATACGTAACGTAACAAAAAATTGTTTGTATGTACATAAATACTAGAGTGAATTAGGAGTACGGTTGGGTTATTATGGTTACACACATAACCATAGACTCGACAGTGAGTCAACACAGACTAAGAAACACTGAGGGACCTAACGTCGGTCGGTTCGATGAGGTAGGTACTCTAAAAAGGTCCGTTCTCACGGACTCACCCAACGGTAAAGGAGGAGGTCCCCTAGAAGGACTGGGTCCTTAACTTGGACGTAGAGGACGTAACCGTCCTCCTAAGAAATGGTGTACCCTTTCAGGATTATTACGGTTATACATAGTAATAAGGATAAACGTTTATCCCTTCGACTCCGAGTTTCTTTAATACAGTAAACGTGTTCAATCGTCAAGTCTGGGACCTTGGGTGCAGAGAGACCGGGATTCACCTCGCAAGTAGAACTTGACCCAAGTCTCCGCAAAACTACCAACCTCTCCTCTTCCGTCGACCGTCCTGTTAGGAGTACCTTTTCCGAAAACGATGACCACGGACCGCGAGTCTCGAAAAGAGGGAACCGGGTCATCTACTCGTTCATAACTATAAAAGTTCCAGTCCCGGTCCTGATCCCCCTCGTTCGCCGTACCTCCCGGGTCGCAAATTCCTCCGCGAGGGAGAACCCCGACGCACTGAACGTCTTACGACTCTCACCCCGGAGGAACCTACGACACAGGATCCGTGGAAAGAACAGAGTGGACTCGGGAGCTGGACAAGTGACAAGGAAGACCCTCTCCCTTCCTTCTTTGAGGACCCACCCCGAAAGTCTCGGGCTAAGGGACTACGACAGGGGAGGAGAAACGTCCGGGGGATGAGTGTGGTGGAGAAGGACGTGCTCCCGACCGGCGACACGTACGCCCTACTCCAACACCAGGTGGACCGTGGGGAGTTAGGGGAGAATGACGCGGTTCCACTGAAGATGGAGGTTCAGCTCGGGGCCCTCCTTGTCAGGCAGACGGAGTGCTAGTTCACGGAGAGACACCTGGAGGCGTGTCACCTTTACTTCAGACAGGGACTCAGTAGGATAGGATATGAAAAGTGGGTTCGGACCGATCTCCGGTAGTTGTCACTGAGACTCCCGTCAGGGGATGTGTTGACGAACCATCGAAGTCTTCTACCGTACCGGGGACACGGGACCTGGTTCTATTGGTCGGGTCTCAAACACCTACTGTCTGGGGGTCGTCACTTAGAGGAGAGGGGTTGGACCCGCAGGGAAGTCAATCTCCGTGACCTAAACTCGTCGAGAGTTCTCGACGTGGTCCGGTCCACGGGTCTGTCCGTCCACGACGAACAGGCCTCAAACCCGTTCCCGTCCTGTGTGTCCTTGTTCATGGGTCCTGAGTAGTTCCACCTCGTTCGACCTGGACCCCTCCACCCGAAATCCCACCTGTCACACCGGTCGGTCCTGGACCTCCCTCTCATACACCGAGAAGACCTGAAAAGGGTTCTCTCGTCTCTTCCCAGAGGGTCATTCCTCCACCGCCGTGGGTTACCCACAGGAAACCCCCGTGGTCTTCTCGATAGACCTTGGTTCCTTTAGGGAAAGAGAGTTTCCTGCGAAGGAGACAGTCCCCGGTTACCTCTCGGAAGGAACCTTTTTACCCGAACACTCTTCGGACTTTCGAACTCCCTCTTTGGGACACAAACCCCGAACTCCTCTTTCCGATTACTATTTCAGGGATGGGTTCTGAGTCTTGTGGTCGGGGATCTCGGTATGGAGTCGTAGAAACATTCGGGTGACGTAACACGCAGACCGGAGCCCTGTCCACGGAGTCTTCTCGGTGGATGGAGGTTCTGTGTCCCGTAAGACCCTTTGAGTCTCTCGTACCAGGTCGAGTTCGGTCCTGGTTTTGTTCGTAGGAGAGGGGCCGAGACGGGTCGAAGAGGAGAACGACGAGGTCGGAGGTTTTGGTTCTACCTTCTCTCCTGGTTTGTCCCGTTACCCTCTGAACGGTTCGGACACTGGTTGGGGTCATCTTTGTGAAGGAGAAGGTCCAGCGGGTGAGGACCCGAGTTTAAGAGTAAGAATTTCCCCGTTTCCGTTCGGGGACTCCGGGGTCTCTTTCGGAGCGAGGTCGTACTGCCCGGGACCTTTCAGAACACAAGTGAGATGAGTGGGTTTGGGTTGGCTCGGTTCACGAATCCCTTTCCATTCTACGGGCGTACGAGTTGACCTCTCCCGTTGACAAGAGACCTACACTAGTCCAGTGTTCCACCACATCCTACAGTCCCTACTCTAAGTAAACCCGACCCAGACAGAGTCCCCAAATCTCGTACCCCACCGTACAGTTCTTCGAATTCCAGAGAACTCCGACATTAACTCGTTCTAAGACACCAACACAACTCTGTCGGACTCAGATATGGGGTCGAACCGGTATTTGGCAGACCCACTGGTACTAGTTTCTGAATTGGAGACATTCCGGTCCAGAGGGAGAGACACGTCGCTCCTAGAGTAGACAGAGGAGCTCAACAAAACTCCAAGTTTCTGTTGTGGTCATCATTCCTCGAATCGTGTTACGGACGGTGTATCTTCCTCTAGCTATAACATTCGCGAATAGCAATCCGTCTTACACTCTTTTGTAAAAGGGACCCTTTTAGGTAGAAGACGTTATAAGAAACAACAAATAGGCGTCGACCTTGTTGAGTCTGGTTTTGTAGACCGGATCTGCGACTGAGTCTGGGTCACTGGCTCCTTTTCCGACTGAAGGGTCTTCGAAGACGTCCGGGAGGTCTTTTTTCGGGGCGAGACCTGCTCCTGGGGGGACCCGAACTCGGGTCCTAACCCCGGGACTCGCACCTCTAGAAGGTAAGGTCCTATCGTACGGACGGTCCAGGAGTCCCCGACATCCCCTCTCACCTCCACTTCCCCTCCCTCGCCACCCCCACCCCTATCCCCACCGACTCTTAGAAGACTACGACCACCCACACCCCCTCCGTCCCTTCCAGGATCTGCGGACACAAGACCTGGTCCGGAGGGACCCTGAGTCTAAAAAGTAGAAAGGTTACTTCCTCCAATTTCGTTAAAGATCCATAAGTAAGTAGGTAGATAGGTAAGGAGGGAGGGAGGTAGGTAGGTAGGTAGACAGAATGAAGGTCACTCCGGTAGTTCCACTTACAGAATCCAGTCCAAGGGATCTTCGTTTCGAATTCTGTCCCTAGGGAACCCCATCACTAAATAAAAGAACTTCCAACGAAAGTCCTCTTCCCCTCACTCTCTCCGTCCGTTCCGTCCCCTCTTCGATTCGGTCCTACACTGGACTAAGAGACCCACACCCCGTCGAGACTTCGTACTTAATGTAGTGCCTCTAACAAGATAGAATTCCAAGTCCCCGACAACATGTGGACCTAGACACTCAGTAGTCGACGTCCGACTAAGACCCTACTCCTACGTTCACTTGGGCACTGGGTCAAGTCGCCTCCCGTTAAGAAGTCTGTTCCCCTGTAGAGACCCGGTTACATGTCGGACATTGATGTCAGAGACCCCCTACTCACGAGACTGGACTATTACCCCCAGACTAACCCCACAGTTGCAGTAGGTCATGACTCTCACAATAGTGAGAACAAATTGTAAAAAAGTAGAAACGTTATTTCTAAATAACTCATGGATGACACACAGTCTGGGACCCGAATCGTGACTCCGAAGTCGTCTCTTGGTTCGGGCGAGAGTCCTTCGTATAAGACCCTCATTTAAGTTGTCCAATAATGTCATCTAATAATATTAAGTGACATTTTACACTGATACACCGTAATGTCCCCCGAAACCCTCCTCGCCACTCCGGGGACCCCACGAACCCCATCTCCTCTCCAGTCCATTCTGAAGGACTTCCTTCACTACACTTTGAGTCAAGACATCATACTCATCCACAGGAGACACATTGTACCACCCCTACCACAAGGTCCGTCTCTCTTGTCGCACACGTCTCAAGAGGTTCGTTCTCTTTGGTGTCACGAAAGACCCTTGACTGACAGAACGTTCAGACAAAATAAAGTCTCCGTAGATTTAAAGACGCCTGTACAGGCCCCCCTGTGGCTAGACAGTAAAACAAAAGGAAAAACTTTTATAAACAAATAAATAAACCGATGGAACTCAGAATCGAGACCGTACACCCAAGAAACAACACCCGAAGAGAGATCAACGTCGTGCACCCGAGTCATCGACGTCACGACCCCGAATCGACGGGCACCGCACACACTAGAATCAAGGGGTTGGTCCTTAGCTCGGGGACAGGGGACGTAACCTTCCGCCTAAGAATTGGTGACCTGGTGGTCCCGTTGGGGACGAGACAGTAAAATTTTGAGGGTCTCCTGTAACAGACAGAAGAACCAGTAGAAACAACTTCGAGTCCAACAAACAAGGATATAAGCACGATTCAACGAAGTCAGGACAGACTGAGAAACGCTGGGGTACCTGATGTCGGACGGTCCGGGGAGACAGGTACCTTAAGAGGTCCGTTCTTATGACCTCACCCAAAGGTACGGGAGGAGGTTCCCAGAAGGGATGGACCCCTAACTTAGACACAGAGAATACAAAGGACGTAACCGTCCACCCAAGAAATGGTGATCGTGGTAGACCCTTCGGGACAGGGGTACAATTAACAAGTGTTTCAGAGTGTTAGGAAGACACAAGATCTGCCAACGTGGACACACATTCCGTTGTGAGCGTTTCCACCAATTCAAACACCTTCCGAAGTACTCGATGTTTCCCAGAGGGTGTGAAGGTGTGACACCTCCCAACATGGACGTGCCTCAGCTGTCACGGGCGACTTCCCGCCAGAACTGACTCCACTGAGACCCCCAGTCCCGACACTCAGGTCTCGCGTCCTATCCGGGTCAAAGGTCACCGGTCCCGGAGAAAGGGGGACGATATGAGAGGGAAGGGGTGTCACATCTGTCTGACACGACTGGGGGACCCGGAGTCTGAGAACTGGGAACACCCCTCGTACCCCGTGTGACAGACCTAAGGACCTTGTCCTTTATCAGACACCTCTTGAGTACCAATCTACAGACGTTCTTATTTATCACCCTGAAGGGAATGTCAGGTTTGAAACGCACGTCCCCCGTGACCAAGTTAGGGACCAGTCCCTTCTAGGGTGTACGACGCACCGTACCGGTTTTTTTTTTTTCTCAGTCGACACCTTACGTGTGAGTGGTGTACCCCCGACTCTACTCCTGTCTCTATTACCGATAATGTTGTTGACGACAAATACTCCGGGAACGGGACACAATTTACAAAGAGTCCTTGACAAAGTAAATCAGAAACTTTATTGGATTAGACGAGTCATAACATAAGAGGGGTAAATTGTCTACTCCTTTGACTCCGAGTCTCTGTGTGACTGAACAGATTCCTGTGTTTTGTTCAGTCACGTCTTGACCTTGAAGTTAAGGACAGACACACTGGGGTTTCGAGTAAGACACTCGAGATAAGACGGGTTCCACGGGTCCCGTTCCCCACGAGTCTCCTCCCACTCCGACGGATGTGTACCTCCTACCGAAACCCCTACTGAAAAGACTTCTTCATCGAAAACTTGACCCAGAACTCCCTACTTACCCTCAAGTCTACCTCTTCTCTTTCCCCTAAGGTCTGTCTCCCTGGTCATGTCCGTTTCGGATCTCCGGTGTCTCGTCAAAGGATATCTTCCCCGAGGTGGTTTCACGAGTGACGAGTACACACACGAAAGAGAAGGTCCGCCAGCCCTGTCCCGCCCCGCCGGGGACGAAGACCATAGCTGGTGGTTCCCGGGGACCCTCCGCGGTACCACGTGCCGGAGCCTCCAGTGGTTCGACAAAAGAATGGACACGCGGTAGGGGTCCATTCCCCGACCCGGTCGGACTGGTGGGGTACGGAGAAGCCGGAGAGTCGGGTCTCGGGTCGTGGTCCATGGCATACTTCTCTGCAGTGTAGGAGAGCCAGGACTCGGTCTACGACCCTTCTTTCGTCCTGTCTGGCTTTTTCGTCCTATCAGGGACGGTGACCCCGCAAGGGTCCGACCGCCCCCTCTACCTACCACACGTTCCTTGGTCGGTGCCTGGTCGTCGAGAGTCCTCACAATCACACCACTTCTTTTGTCCCCATAGTATCTAGTCACGCCACGAGTTTGAGTTGTCCGTAGTCTTGGTAGACCTCCCGACAATTTTGTCTACCAACCCGGGGTGGAGGTCGCAAAGACCAAGTCAGCTGGCCAGACGTATTCTGGACTGCTACACATAAAGATTGTTCAAAGGGCCACTATGACTATACCCACCCGACGTTTGTGTAAAACTCTCGGAGGTAGCATTTTACTTCCCGCTCCCCGCCAATCAAAGGTAACTCTTTAGTCCCTTCCGAAGGGGCTCCTTCACTATTAACTCAACCACTACATGTCCCTTCGAACCGTACGACGTCAGGTATCCCAGCGTTTCTCAGTCTGTCTGACTCGTTGACTTGGCTTGACTAGACTTAATATCTATAAACAACTTGTTTACTTCCTTTCCCACTTACCCACTTCCTTACTTATTCACTCTCTCGTTTTCTTACTCACTCTCTACTCCGAGTGAGTAGGGGCTACCGCTCACTACTGGTCCGAATACAGGTGGTGGCGGGGAAGGGAGGTGGAGGGTATTCTGAAGTCCAACCTGACGGACCCCTTTTCTATGGGAGAAAAGAGACTCAACGTCGCGGGTCCGTCTCCACCCACCCACCCCCCTGAGTACCCTGGGAAACCTTGGCGGAGGAGGTTGAGGTGGAACACCCTCGGTTGTGACGGTGGACGACCGGTGACTCTAAAAAGATGGAAAACAGGTTTCTCCTCACCAAAAAGGGCAGACTTCCCCTCTACCTTAGGTGGGGGCGGGTGGTGGTTAGACGACACACTGGACCCTCACCATTGAAACGGAGAGACTTTACGGGGGACTTTTTCCCTCTACTGGTTCACCCGACACTCTGGTTCATACTAGTGTTTTTCCCTTCACTCCACGTCACACAAAAAGTCAGCGAGTCAGCACGGGCTGAGAAAAGCTGGGGCACCTGACGTCGTGCGGTCCGAAGGGACAGGAAGTGGTAGAGGGCCTCAAACGAGTTTAAGTACAGGCAACTCAACCACTACGGTAGGTTGGTAGGGTAGGAGACAGGAGGGGAAGAGGAGGACGGAAGTTCGAAAGGGTCATAGTTCCAGAAAAGATTACTCAACCGAGAAGCGTAGTCCACCGGTCTCGTGACCTCGAAGTCGAAGTCGTAGTCACGAAGATCACTTATAAGTCCTGACTAAAGGAAATCCTAACGTGGACCCCTAAAGAAAAACTTGACACGTACCCCAAGAGTATACGACCCGAACGGAGAGGTAAGGACAACATTTGGTGGTAACGACCCGTGGAGGGGACTCAGTCCGAAGTACGACCCGGTACGACCCCTGGGGCTAGGAGGATATAACCCGGAACTGGAGATACCCACAGGTCCGACCGTCACCTCCGTCCCCACCTTTACTTGAAGGGAGGGTCATACCCGTGTCGGTCTTCGTCCACTCCTGTACTTCAGTCTCGGGACCGGAGTGGAGGCCCTCGGACGAAAGTGACAGACGATACGGTGACGGGTCGTGGAGTCAAAGGGGAGAGTCCTGTCACTATTGTCGTCTGTAACTGTAGGGACAAAGATTAGGTAGTCAGGAGTGGTGTCGGGGGCCTTCGGATGTGATAGTAATCGGTCGGGGTGAATGTCGACCCTTTTACTGAAGGTCTCTCCACTTTGTTGTACGGGTCCACTGACGGCGTCGAGGTGTAGGGTGTGACCGGTGGAGACCGAAACCAGACACTGAACTCACCAACATTCTGAACTTCCGTCAACGTCCGATGAAAGGGTCAGACTAACTTACCGGTCCCATGAACCTTGGTGTGTCACGGACCGAGGTGGAGGATGGGTGACCTGCGTAAAGAACCCCATGTCTCGTTCCCACCTCCACTTCATAGGAATAAAATTGTTCAAAACTGTTAACTTTGACAAACCTTTTAGGGTTCCATTAGTGACTTTTCACGTGACACTTGACCACTCCTACAGACCCGACGTTCATTGTTTACATAGTCAGAAACAGAGACGGAATATCGAGAAACATTCTTGTAAAATTTCCTCTTTTACAGAAAGGGTCTTCAGGGGTTGTTTGTAGAGGAGTGTAGAGTAACCAATCTTTTACAGTGTACCAGAGATAGATTTGGTTAGTAATCGGTCCCCTTAACCCAGTCGACAACCGGAGTTGGTTAGTCTTAGGTCGGGACCCCCTCCTTCCCTACACCAATATCCTTCTTTCAACATAAGAACTTGTTTTACTCGGAAGAGGGGGTTTTTTCCCACTTACTTCCAACCCACTGAGTGGATGACGTCGATCCTATCATCGTATATCAAATACTAATAATCTCACAGACTCTCCCGACATACTCCATGACATCCTCGGGACTTCTCCCTCGTTATTCGAGACGGACCTCTTCTTAGTACCTCCCGAGGGACCTTCACCACACACAACCCCCGAACCCCTCCGTGACATTTAAACAGAACATCCTACTTCTCAAGTCATCATAGGTCCAAAGATCGTGGGTTAAAGGGAGTGGAAGGGAGTGACCCAGGAAGGGGAAACTCCCGGGACTAAGTTGGTTATTCTGACGGTTAAGACAAATGGTGAGTGTCCGGACTTCTATTTTGATTCCCCAACCGTCAGCACTAACTACGATCCTTTGTCGGGGGTGTAGGGTCAGACCAGTCACGGGACGTCCGGTGGGTCCACTCACCTTTACCTGTCGGAGTCGGATGGTTCAAAATCTTCGTGACCTCCGGAAACCTATAAGTGTCTAGGACCCCTACGAGTCTCGATCCTGGTCCTGGGGTCCGTCCCTTGGAATCAACGTCTACTATCTTTGGGGTCGGGTCCCCTAAAGGGACCACCAGGTCACCTATTCTGAGACATGAAGACGACGTCTCGCGAACCCAAGTAAAGGACAAACCCCTTGATTCTAGGGTGTACGGCACGTCATTTTCTTTGGGGTTGGGTTTGTGTGAATTTCTGTTTCCAGTAAGTAACCAACTACACTGAGTCAGACCTTTAATTTAGGTCGAAGTTCATACTGAACTAAACCCCCGAGTCTATAACAGTGGTCCCAGACCAAAGAGAGGGGTAAAGACCGAGGTAAGGAGACCCTCTCACGGTAATAGTCCGTCCAGGGTGAGAAACACCGTCACACCAGGGATGGTAGAAATTAAAGTATACCAGACAGTAAATTCGGGTTATCTTTTCTCGTTAAGAAAAGGGTCTTCAGGGTCATTTTCGAAAAAGCTCCTGGAAGAATCGGGGGCAACCGAGTCCACAGACAGGTAGTCAGATGGAGACACCAGTCCCCTGACACCGTGTGACTAACCGAATCCAAATCGAGTGTATTTAGAGTGGTTGACTCTTACCCCGTCCCTTCTCTAAGTATTGAGTGGTCATGTCCGTCGTCGTATTTGTCTTCAAACCCTATTCGAGTGGAACACCAGACTGGAGGTGGGGTAGAGGATGAAGAGGGAAGTGTCTACCCCTTTGACTCTGGGTCTCCCCCGCCCCGTGGGTTTTTCAAACGTTTGGTCGAACTTGGACGACAAGGAAACTGAAGACTACTGAGGGTTATTTAGTAAACTGAGTAGGAGGTTTATTCCTAGGGTCGGGAGGGAAGGTACACCTAGGGTCGGTATCCCTTGGGAATGGGGACAGGGACACCGGGTAAACAGATGTAGAATCTCCCCTCCGAACCACTCCCGGATCCGTCTACTCGAGACTTTACCAAGAGAGACTGTCCGCGACCAGGGTCGGAGGTAGGCACGGTACGAGAAGGACCCCCTCTTCCTCCGTCGAGAGGTCGACCTCCGTAATGGACTGTAGGTCCATTCCCCTTCCGTCGTAGCCAACTCCACGTCTCCTCAACCCGAACTCGACTCGACCCCACTCCTTACCACCGAGACCTTATTATCTCACATCCAGTTAATCTATGCTCCGGACCTACGATGTTCAGAGGACGGGTCGGGGGTACCACACGTCCGCACGAGTCAGTGCAGACTAAGAAACGCTGGAGTACCTGACATCGGACAGTCCGAGGAGACAGGTACCTTAAGAGGTCCGTTCTTATGACCTCACCCGACGGTAAAGGAGGAGGTCCCCTAGAAGGGCTGGGTCCCTAACTTGGACACACGGGATGTGACCGTCCGTCTAAGAAATGGTGAGTTTGTGGTCCCCACGGATGTCTAAAGAACCCCTTAGTGACCAAGGGGTTCATGACTAATTCACCAAGACCCAAACCGGACCCTAAGACGTAAGATCGTACAAGGATTTCACGACGACCCTGACGACCAGGCACCTCGGGTGAACTTTTTGGTCCCTACTTTTCACCCGAGGTCTTGGGGTGTCTTAAGAGGGGTAGGGTTCGAATCCATAGACCTCGACAAACATGGTATTCGGAGTTCGAAGTGGTGGACCCTCTTAGTCAGTTGATCAGGGAAGAGGTGTAGAATCACCCATGACAATTCTAAACCGTTGGAAAGAGTTGCAGGGGTTCTTGTAGAAGTACCCAGAGGTCTTCCATGTTCCTGTCGTCTTTTCAACGTGTTCCCGGTCGAAATTAGTCAAGTACACTAACGGACCTGTTGACACGACCTTTCTCGGGTCGCGTCTCCCTTCCTCGCGGCACTAGTTAATTACTACAGACGGAGGTAGTGTCCGATCCTCTCACCGTCATACCCGCGACAAACAAACGTTAAGGAATGTGTCCCAGACCGAGAGTTGAAACTAAATAGTCTCAAAAGTCTCTTTTAAGGAACGGGTCTTTCATTGAGAAGATCGGTCCCCGTCAGAATGGGTACCCTCCACCTCTTTACGACCCCGTACCTAGACCCGTCCTGGAAGACTCTGTAACCAGAGATGTAACTCAAGGGACCAGTCTTACTTAAAAACACACACACACAGACGTCCATCTCCACGACTGGAGTGACTTCCGGGACTCGGTGGTGCACCTGGGGTCGGTCGAGGGATGCCGGGACCTTCCGGGGAAGGGGATGACAGTACCGCTCACCCACGTTAAGAAGGTCCACAGATAGTAGTGTCGGAAGTCGGGTGTGGGAGTAGGGAAGAGAAAGAGATGAGAGATAGGACAAGGTACCTGGGTGGACTTGAATAGACCAAGTTTTTGTCAGTAAGTTGTTTGTGACTATTACTCCCACGTCTCACCTCACTTCTTCTCGAGTCCGAGACCCCGGGCTGCCGGACCGAGGGTGGGGGTCGAGACGACACACTGGAACCCCTTCAATATGTGGAAGAGACTCGGGAAAAGGAGTTATTGTCTTACCCCCAATTCTTCTCATGGAGGAGGACCCCGATCACACTCTGAACCCCATTTCTCGAATCTTCTTTCTCACAGACGGTGTACGATTCTCACTACCCTCACAAAGGACGTTTGTGTAAATGTCCGTAGACGAAACACCTGCGTGTTTAGAGCCCCTTGAACCCTAGACCACCCCCTCCGTCCGCACGAGGGAGGACATTCTCTCTCTTTGATTCCTTTGACGGTCCCCAGACGACGAAAGGGTACACTGGAGTCAGGGATGAGTGTGGTTGGGACGTTCCCCCGTAGAGGACGGGCCAAATCGTGTACTCCTTCGTGTCCTACCCGTGCTGAAGACGTCGTCGTGTGTCCACGAATACGCGAATTTGGAGGGTTCTTGGTCACGACTCTCGACCCGGGCCCCGTCGAGCTGAAGTCGTGATTAGGATAAACCTCGACCTATTAACTAAAACCCCCACTCGACAAACGTGTGACAGTTCGCTAATCATGGTCGGGACCTGGGATGGGTGAGACTGTTATCGAAGGAGGTTTACTACTGTTGGCTTTGACAGAGGTCTGTAGTGGTCCACAGGGGACCGCACCCTCTGGTAGGGGTGACTCTTGGTGGTCAGAGATCAGAGTGTACCGGCAAACGAACAAACCAAAACCGGGCGCGAGAAGAAAAATTAACTTAGATAAAAGTTTGTCTGGTATGTAAGTTTTAAGTTAATCATGTCTTCACATATTTGACTTTTTAGAGAATGGGATGAGCAGGGCGTCCGGGGGTCAAGGGGAGAGGTCTCTAGAGGTCAAGGAGGTCCCCGAAAATTTGATATAAAAACGAAATTACGGAAGGGAAATTTATCTTAGAATGGATATCTGGGTCGGATATCTCCGAAGGGACCAGTGAGTCTACCATTTCTTAGACGGACGTTACGTCCTCTGGACCCAAACTAGGGACCCAGTCCTTCTAGGGGACCTCTTCCCTTACCGGAAGTCATAAGAACGGACCTCTTAGGGTTTCTCGCTCCTCGGACCACCCGATGTCAGGTACCCCAGCGTTTGTCAACATGTGTTGACTCGCTAATCGTAAAAGTGAAAGTATTTCGACTATTACTTCTACTGATTCCTACGATAAGATTCACGGACCGTGGTTTTTTGGGTAAATCAGAAGTGTGTTCGGAGATCCCGTCCTTGATGACACGAGGGTAAAATATCTCCTTCACCTCCGTGTCTTTCCAATTCTTGGAACGGGTTCCGGAGTATCGATCGTTCACCATTTCGGTCCGACTTCACCCTGGGTCTCTTCTACCGGAGGTTGGGACGGTAGAGTGGGGAGGATGACAAGGGAGGGGGTGATATGGGGTCACCGGACCCTCATCCAGTCTGGACAGGAGACAGAAAAAGGGAGAGTAAAGGTCGTACTCACCAAGAGTTTGACACCAGGGACCTGGTCGTCGTAGTCGGAGTGGACCCTTGGACAATCTTTACACGCGAGAGTACTGGGTGGGGTCTTTTTGATTTGGTCTTTGAACCCCCCTCCCGAGTTGGCGGACCTAATTTTTTTATTATTAAGAGAACTACACCTGGTAAAATTCTAAGAAATAACTTAAACAGTGTCATAAAGAAGATCAAATGCAAAACCAAAAAACCGGCTCTCCGTACATCTTAGAATTGAGGAGCTGGTTCCTAGTCTGTCTGGACGTAGGGGACGTAACCTTCCGTTTCAGAATTGGTGACCGGGTGGTCCTTTCAGGACGTCGGACCTAAAATTGACCGAAAGGTCCACTAAGACTACGTCGATTGCAAACTCTTGGTGGTCGGACGTACAGGAGGACCACCCACCTCCCCTCACCACAGGAGAAGCGTCCGACTGTGGGGGTGAGACCCGGAGGACAGGACGTCTTCGACCTAGGAAAGGAACAACTGGAAGCGGTCCGGAGGACGGACGATTTCCGAAGGTAGCTCCTCAAACTCTTCCCACTCGGGGGACCTCCCCACGTCCACTCGGTCCCCGGTCTTCACCCTTTTGGTGTTGTGTGGGGGCTAAGGTACCTGGTTCCCGAGTCACTTCCCCGAAACAAAAGTAACTAAGTAAGTCGACTATAAATGACCTGTCAATGATACACAGTACGGGACCTCTGGGTCGGACCCCGTCTAGCTGAACAGGGACGGAAGTACTCCGAGTACCACGTCACACTCTCCAGTAAATTTTTTTTTTTTCATTTATCTTTACCTGTAAAGTGATGTTCACTACGATTTCCGACACTTTCATTCTAACTCTCATTACCCCTTCCTCCCATAACTTCGACTCGGAACTTCCTACTCTACCTTGGGACCCTTGTCCTTGTCCTGACACGAGGTCCACCTCCCGTTAGTACAAGTTTCGGGACTCCGCCCCGACACGAACCATATAAACTCGTTCCTCCGGTCACACCTTGTTTCATCCCCTTTTCCCCCTCTGGACGATCCAGGTGTTGACATAGTCCCTCTTCGACTCAACCCTAAACTAAGATTTACCTTTCCCTTCGGCGACCTGTCAAGATTCGTCGTCACCCTACTAGTTTACCCGGGAAACTCTAGACAGACTAACGGTATGTCTCTTGTCTGATGTCTCCCTCGGTCCCACGACACCCCTTTAGTCGCCTCGGGACCCTACCTACAGGGTCTTTCTCTACTACCACGAACCTGGTCACTCCAACGGTACCACTACTCTCCTTCGAACCAAACTCCTCTACAAAATCTCTATCTTTCCTACCTGAAAGGCATTCTGGAACTTATGGTCAACCCATAAGTTCCCCTCAGTCCGTCTTAGTCCCTCACCCCTCGGGACCTTCCAATATCCTCTCACCCTTGACTCGGAGTCCGATGAAGGGATGGGACCGTCCTCCGGAGGTCCACAGACTTGTTCAGGTTCCTCGACTACCTCCGGCACGATTCCCTGGGTCCGGACTACTCGGAGGTCGCCCTTCCGCCTCGGTGGGACCGGTCCGACTCTGTCCTCCCGTCGTCCGACTTGAAGTTGGGTCTGCAGTCCATACCCGTGGTCCGAAAAGGTGGGGATGACGTAGAACAAGGGGTCCGACCCTGGGTCTCGACCCCGGTGAAACGACTCCCCTGTGTATCCCACCCGAGACTCCTACAGACCTTACCCCACAAACGTCACGAGTATGGGGCTCGACTCCGAAGATGGAACCGTTCAGGGAAGAGACACTGGGAGGATTCGGGTCTGTAACCTCCTGTTCGAGGGGGCGAAGGCCACTGGTAGTAGTTGGTTCGTGGTAGAAACTGGATTTGGGACCCGACTCCCGGAAGTTCTCGAACAGACAAAAAGGATTCTAATGTACTCCGGGTGTAGGAGGATTTACCTACTACACCCACTACACCGACTACCTACGACTCCGACTCGCTTCCCTTCATTCTCGGTCCGAAACACTTGTGATTGGGGACTTGACGGGACGGAAGGGACCGTCCCCGGGCTCTCTTGAAGTGCCAGAGTCTTGGTGTCTCGCTTGTCACGTGTAAGGATCTTTCATGGTTAAAAGAATTTCAATCCCTACCCCACCCCACGTTTAGTCGTTAATTTAGTCGGTCGTTAACATTTTTAAAACAGAGACAATCTTACTCGTGTTAATGTTTCAAACACATTAGAAGGTTCTTACAAAACCAATAAATTGGTTGGGGTTTATCGTGAATCATACTCGTGTCGTAACAAGATTCCCGGAGTTCTTACAGTTGTACAAATTAAGGGTGGGTGTTTCACCTAGGATCATGGCAGGAGTAAAATGTCACCTTCTCGGACTTCGAGCCTCTCTCCTATTCACTGAACGGGTTCCAGTACGTCGGTCCTGAATTTGGGTCCGTCGGACCGGGTCTTAGAACTTGTGTGGTGGGACTTGACACGGGTGTCTGTCTAAGTACGTCTACACTCGCGACCTGTCGTCGAGGACCTCCACCTCAGTAGAGGGACGGGGAGTGTACCGGACCACCCCGACCGTGACGGAAAGGGTCCTGCGGGGACGGACTGACCAACCCGAGGTCCCGGGGAAACAAAGCGGTATCCGGGTAGGTCTGGCGACCGGTGGTCGTCAAGGTGCTCCCCCGCGACACCAGGGTACACTCGGTGAGACGCACAACCAAGACGTCGAGGACGGACAGGGGTCGAAGGAGGGCGGGAAACGGTCTGTCGGACCGTAAAAGGTAGGACAAGTGAGTGGGCCCCGCGAGTGGGTAAGGGACCTTTCCGTCACTGGGCACCCTTCCACGCCAGTCTACTCCGAGGGAGGTCCTTTTACCTGAGAGGAAGGGAGAGGAGAAAATGAAAAAGGAAGATTTCCTAGCGATCCCGTCTCCTCCCACGTTGGTGGAACACTTCACCCAAGACAATGTCTTTGCCTCTACGCCTTTCCCACTCCTTAAATGTATTCGAGGAGAATGACCTTCCATCGTCCGGACCCACACTTGGGTCTAGACAGGTCGAGCCGAGGATGGAAGGATCCCTTTCTGTCCCAGTAAACCAAAGGACGACACCGGAGACCAGGAGGGTCAGGGGGCCTTCCGGCTCCGACTCCGGGTCTCTCCACACCCCTGGACGGGTTCCAGTGTGTCGTTCAGTCGTCGACTTCGTGGGTCCGGTTCCGGTGTCTCAACCTCCCTCAATCCCTCCGTCCGGATACGACCCGTCCTCACGTCCCTCACCCCCGGTTCCCTAGTTGTAGAACCCAAAAAGAGTGGGAGGCACCGAAGGGTCCTCGGTAGACCGGCTTCGACGGCGGGAGATGTCGGAACACCTACTCGTCGACGTGTAGGACCGGTGACACAGGTTGGTGGAGGACTCTTCCGACCTCGAGGCACAGGCAGACCCGGCGGACCTTCGACGGTAGGTGGTCCACTCTCTCCCCTTCCTCCTCCGACCGGGTCCCTGGACTCCCACCTTCACCCCGAGGACGGCGAGGTCCGGGACGGGGTCGGTCCGCGAAACGAGACCATATTTCTATGGTCCAACCGTAAAGAACCTCTCGGTCCATCCCCAAGAACCTCGTGTGCTGTACGTGAGGCATTCCCACGAACCACTGACTCCTGTATCGAGCTCTACGATGAAAAAAAAATTACATATATTAAAACATATAAATAAATAAATACCGACACGTGCCCAAAAAGAGGTCAACACCGCTCGCCCTCGATGAGATCAATGTTACGTGTCCGCAGAGTACTACCACCGAAGAGGATAACGACCAAGATCCAAACGACCCGAGTCATCAACGTCGAGGATCCGAGATTTCGTGTCCGAGTAATCAACACTACGTGTCCGAAGCAACGAGACTTCGTGTACCCTAGAAGGGGTTGGTCCCTAGTTTGGACACAGAGGACGTAACCGTCCGTCAAAGAAATGGCCACTCGGTAGTCCCTTCGGGGGGTCTTCGACGTAAAGAATTTATGGTCGAAACGGGGTTCGGGACCCGACCTCGGAAACACTGGTAGTGGTGAAAAGTTGGAGTAGGGAATGGTCGTTGTATCCGTTCTGAAATCCTAAAGCGGATGAGTGACTACTCCTTTGCCTCAGACCCTCTGCAATGCAGTGGACGGGAACAGCGTGTGGACCCCCAGACTAGGACCTCGGGTGTGACCCGTGGTAGGACAGGTTTACGGCCACGGATCTCGGTGGTGGAGGGACGTACGAGCCCCAGCACCTCGTGTCCCACGGACCTCGGTCTGCCGAACCCAAGGTCATGGCCGAGGTCGTGAATGATCACCACACTAGATCTGTTCCATGAATTAATAAGTCACGGATCCAAAGGAGTAGACAATTTACTCCCTATTTTAATCACCGGTGTACCCTGAAACACTCCTATTTCATCCACTCATACACGGGAAATCCTGTGGGGTCTTATATTTCTCCTGAGCACCCTAGCTCTCGGTAAAATGGGGTAGACAGGGAGTAACTTAGGAGTACAGAGGTCTTAATATCCCCCCACAAAGTCCGGTCCAGTCACCCAGGGGTTTACTGACTCCTATTCTGGAGTCGGAGAGTGCTTTCGTCCTCCGACCGGTTCCCTACAAAGGAGTCATCAGGGAGTGTAGGTTTGGAGGGAGGGACGAGGTCCAGTCGGTGACCTACCTCGTCCTTCCTTCGGTCACGGACGTTCACGACTGGGGGTTCCTGCCTTCGAACCTCTGTCACCTCTTTCGGGTGCGTCTCAAGCTCCTGAAGAAGGAAGTCCGACGCCACGCAAGGACTCTGACTCCCTGTCCTACCCTCGTCTACCTCTCCTGGTCTCGTCCCACCCCCACCGTGACGACCCTTTTCCACGCTTCCACCTCTTCATGATCTTTCGACGAGCTCTGTCACCCCCTTCGTCGAACCTAGTGTTTCCCAAGCCGAATCTATGGCAGAGGAGGTCCTTCGGAAGGGACTGATGGGTAAGGTTTCTATTGGTCAGAGTCTTAGGGACTACCTAAAGAATTTGATGTCTAAGGTCTCAGGATGAGATCAGGATGACTTAGTCGGACCCTCCGCCCCCCTCAGACGGAGGAGCTACACGACCCGGGACCCCGGGTCCCGTTAAGTCGGGGACAAAATTGGAAGTCCCTTGAAAGTCCGGTCAAAACAAAACAAAACAAAAGCCTCCCACCCAACCTCCCCGTTGTCCCTTTATCAGTCTTTCCCTTGTGGCACCACTGTATCTACTCTTCGGAGATTGAGTCTGAGACCCCAGTCCCTTAAAAAGGTCTTCTTCCACTGTGATTCATCTCACAGTCGCCCGTTTCACTTGGGGCCCAAGGGTAAAATATCTACTCCTTTGACTCTGAGTCCTTCAGAGTATAGAACCATCTCTCCGACCTCGACTCACCTGTGGGAGGGGAGGGGCGAGTCCGGGTCATGGCGGCGCCGGACCTCGACACGTTCGTCCGCCGGGTCGACCGTCGTCGTCGGTCCCGACCCCTCCGTCCTCCCTGGCTCGAGGGCCTCGACCGTCGGAAACGGAAGTGGGTCGCCCGAAAGGTCCGCTTCGACTGGGTGAAGATGTACCGTCGGCTCTCCGTTGCGTGTCTGGACCTCTGTGACGAGGTGGACGTGGTGAAGACGTTCTTCCACTCGGAAGGTCGTATCCGAAGGGTGGGGACGGGGGTCGCGGACCTTCCTCCCCACCCCGTCCTCGCCGACCTGTGTCGCGATCCGAGAGAAGTAAGGTGTCAGTGAAGGTATCCTTTCTCTTAGTCGACGTAAAAGACTTTCCCTTCGTTCCAAACGTTCTACTTCAATGGGAGGATTTGGTCTAGGTCGACTAGAGACTTGGGCCAAACAGGGTGATGTGTCCTCGGAGGGTCCCTGTGCTTGAGAGTCTCCTGGGAGTCTTTTGTAGACGAAGAATTCACTACCCAAATCCCCGTCCAACAACAGCAAGTCAACGAGTCAGTACAGTCTGAGAAACACTGGAGTACCTGACGTCGTGCGGTCCGAAGGGACAGGAAGCGGTAGAGGGTCTCAAACGAGTTTGAGTCCAGGTAGTTCAGCCACTACGGTAGGTTGGTAGAGTAGGAGATACGGGGAAACAGGAGGACGGGAGCTAGAAAGGGTCGTAGTCCCAGAAAAGGTCAGGCAGCCGAGAAACGTAGTCCACCAGTTTCATAACCTCGAAGTCGAAGCCGTAGTCAGGAACGTTACTCATAAGTCCCAACTAAAGGAAATCGTAACTGACCAAACTAAAGGAATGATAGGTTCCCTGAGAGTTTTCAGAAGAGGTCGTGGTGTCAAGTTTTCGTAGTTAAGAAGTCGTAAGTCGGAAGACATACCAGGTTGAGAGTGTAGGTATGGACTGATGACCTTTTTGGTATCGAAACTGATATACCTGGAAACAGCCACTTTACTACAGAGACGAAAAATTATACGACAGATCCAGACAGTAACGAAAAACCTCGGACCTCTAAAGACTCTTAGGCTAGTTTCAGTATCTGAACGGGAGGTATGTATCTGGAAACGTCCGTTGAAGTACCCCACTCTTGGTCCGACTCTTGGAACTAGAGCAGGGTGGAGAGACAACGTCTCAACCCCGTTGTCCTCCTTCTCCCCATTACGGAGTACCCAATTCCCATAGACCTTCGAAGAGAGGGAACAAATAATTTAAATCGGTCAAAGTCGGGGTAGTTGGAAGAGACCTCTTTCGTTTGATCGAGGTTGTGTCTCCGGAAGCGTGACCGACAAGAGAGTCCGACCTTTTGAAAAGGGGAACTACCCGACCGAAGAACGGAAACCATTCAGAGTCGAGTATACAGAGAAGGAGTGTCTCCGGGACGGACTCGGGGTCGGGGACGGGGTGGGCGGGGCAAGCGAGAGTAGTGGGACACGACTACTGAAGTACCTCGAGAAACGTTAGACTCGAATAGGACACCGAGGTAGTGGACGAGTGGAGAAGGAATAGACAGTGACACTCGACCCGAGGGGCTCGTCCCTGGTCCAGGTTGACCCAGGACCAAGATAGTGCCACGGGTGCCGTCCTAGTCGTGGGTCTTCTCCGAGTCTTTAACCAGCGCACTTACCTCCTTCTCACTCCTCAGACCACCTCCCTCTTCTCGACCCTCCGTACGTTCTCGGGTCTCAGAAAGTCTCCAGCATGTTCTGTCCTCCCCTACCGGAATTGGAAGTAAGGGTGGACCGGACAGAGAGCCACAAGTCGGACCCATCCGGGACAAGAGGAGAGACCGAAACTTAAAATTAGGCATGTTATTCGTCACCCCGTTCTACCAAAGACTCCACGACAGGTGGAGATAGACCGAACCGGACCTTATAGACCAGGGTCTGTCTGTCTGTCGACCTGCCGAATCACGACCCGAGTCGGGGTCTACCTCTCGCACGCCCGCCGTCGAAACCGTGATTTATTATTATTGTGCTAACATGGCGATTCCCTCTAAATACCTCGGGAAAGGGTCGGTACTCGAGTCACACGAAGGCGCTTATACTTCGGTAAATAGATGTCTGTTCAAGGAAATTAGGCGCCTTCCTACCAAAGGAGCCTCTTTTACCAAGAGGTCAGGGGTGGCGGATTGCTGAGCGACAGCCGAAGATTTAATTACCTCTTTTTCTAATACAAAAAGTGCTCGACGACCTTTACACAACCGAGGAAACGCCGGACGTCTGTAAAACACCCACTGCACCCCTGCTCGTCTTAGGGGTTTTCCCCGGACTGGTCTCACTCCCCCGAAGGTCCGGTCCAGACCGACTGTCAGAGGGACACCTTGACGTTCCCACACCGGGGCGGACCCGGTCAAAGAGGACACGTTCCTCCACGAACGTTCTATGGGAGAACTCCGTCCTGTCAACTCAAGTTTAGGGTCGAAGAGGGACTGGACTCCGTTCACTGAAGTGTAGAGACTCGGAGTCAAAGGAGGAGACATTTTACCCGGTGACCAAGTCACTCTAGGATGTACTCTACGTGTCTCCGACCGTCTGCCAGCCACCAAGTTAGTTATAATCGGTCAGAGGAGGGAGTCGTGGTGAATAATCCCCAAGTATGGCAGGCTCTTAGGTGTAAAAAGTCGAGGGGTTAAAAGTACTAATGGTGTTGGAGGTGAAATGTCTCCCCTTTAGACTCGGGATCTCTCCCAACTCAGGAATGACCAGGGATTCAGACCTTCTGACCGGATTTCTAGAGTTCCCACGACCCCTAACAAAGACCACCCAGGAACCCCTTCTTTCTCCTTATAACAGTAATCGTCGTCGTCGTCTCTCTTGGTGTCGGTACGACCCACCCCGCCCCGGATGGTACCTAACCCGTAAAAATAATTAAGAGAGATCGATCTAAGTAAGAACTTCGGAGGAGAGACGAGTCTCCCTCATGTAGGGATAGAAGTGCCTCGGGGGTTGAGGGAGAAGACAACAGAGGGTCCACTGGACCAAGGTGTACCTGACAGTCCTGGACAACCGGGTTGAGTCCGACCCGTTCCGGGTCTCCTGGTCGGGACCCCTGGTCGCGGCAGAGGTGGCGATGGACGTCGCGGACCGTAGGCTCAAAGGACGACTCTTCGAGTGTCGGTACCCCAACGTCCACCGGAGTAACTCGGCCCTCCCGGACCCGGCCCTGGACACCCTCCTCCGGGTCCGCTCTGTGCTCCTGTAGGTTTACGAGGACTTCTTCCGCGACCGGGTGACAGGCACGGGCCGTCCAAGGGGCCGGACGGGGTACACGGGTCTTGAGTCTCCCCGCCGGCGGTTCCTGGTCCCGGACTTACCCCTACAGTGAAGGTTCCCGTCTACCCTGGACGGGGAGGTCCTGAGTGACCCAAGTCTAGCAAGCGGGTTTAGGGCAACCGGAGGAACCCGGTGGTCCGCGCCTGTCTTGTCTTTAAAGGTTCGCCGGGGACGTTGGGTTCTTCGACCGGTCCGACAACTCCGACTACTTCCGTCTTCGAGGGTACCCGGGAACCTGGGACGCGGACTCGCAAAGGAGTGGTGGGAGAAGAGGACCGTCGCTGAGGGGTCCGTCTGAGTCTAGGGGGTCGGACGACCCCTGTCGAAGAGGAGCCTCCCCTGTCCGAGTGTCTGTAGAGACCTCCTGAGCGGGGTGTGCTCAGGGGGACGAAGGGAGATCGACCCTCAAGGGTAATTAGTGTGGTCCGAGGGTTCCCGCACCCCGCCCCCCACGGACCCCACCTCGGGTCGTTGTCTACCCCTCGGGCCCTGATAGGGAGTCTTGCACCGATGACTCAAACCGGGTACGAACCTCCTACTCTTGGGCCGTGGACGAGGACCGGGGTCCATCGAGGCCCTTCGGGCTGAGAGTGTAAGTCTTATCACTCTCGCATCCCGTCCCGTCCCGTCCCGTCCCGTCCTGTACCCCCTCACACCGTAACCGAGGTTTTGGGGTCTCGGAGTAGCACCTTTCTCGACTGTCATGTCTGGAAAGGTCTCCAGAGACTGGATCCGTCCGGTCTACGGGTGGACCTCAAGACCCCATACGGTCGAAGGGGAACCTTGTGCTCCCCGTCTCGACGGGAGTACTACCTTGGGTCCCACCCCTCTAACCCCTCACCAAAGAACAGAATCCCCGGGTGTTCCTTTGTCTGGGATGCGTCCCTAAGTTCACGTGTAAAGAAACCGAAACTAGGGTCCTTGATGACCGTTTCCTCGTCCCCCTCACTCAGACCCTTCCCTTATTTCCCACACGACAGTTCCCTTGATAACGCACATTAAATAAGCGACCGTGACGACCGGAGTTCGTTTCTCTTAGTGGACGACCTCCGGTCAATCACGTGTTTTCTCCCTATCCCTCCACCTGACAGACGGCGTAGAGACAGTGAACCGAGGAGGTTGTCTGTACTCGTAGTCAGACTTCAAGTCCCTTGGGGTCTCTCCTGAGGAAGGAAGAGGACATAGAGACAGAAGAAGGGGAGGGGTCGTGTCCAGGAGTCCGGGATGGTAGACGAGAGGGGTGGGGGTTCGGGGTGGAGAGAAATCCGTGTCGGAGACCACAGGTCACGGGAGTCCAAAACGACACCATCCCTCGGAGCAGGGGTCGGTCGTCCACCACACTCCTCTGTCACCCTTCTCTGGGTTCTCCGAGACTCTAGTCTCGTAGGTCTTCTTTCGTCGGAAAGTGTTACGGGTCTCACTGGGGCCGACCGCGGAGGGGACTTACAGTAATAGGGTTCTCACACGCGGGTAGACAGGATCCTACGGAGTGGTTCCACCGGAGACCATCGAATCGGGACCTTAAAAGGACCGAGGTCCTACTCCCACCCCGTGTGCAGGAGGGTGCTCTACTCCGAGATCTTCCTCGCCCCCTCCGTCCTGGCCTCTTGTTTGTCCCAAAGAGTTCTCGACAGAGTCATCTCTCTCAGTGTGTTTGGAGTTCCGGGTTTTACAGAGACCCGTAGAAGGCCCTGAGTTCTAAGGTAGTTCTCACCAGACTCCGGAGAGACGGACTCTTGGTGTTCGTCTCGACTAGCTTCCGTCGAAGGATCCCCTAGGGTGGGGTCTTTTAGTTTTGGTCTGGGGCACCCCGCCCTACCGACCTTGAACGTAAACATTGGTTGACGAGTCCGTTGTGTCACTTCACACCCACGACAACCCTTTGTGAACCCCGACTCTGGACTCGGCCAGGGGGCTGGGGTTGGGGTTCAGTCGAGACTAGAAAGTAAGGTTAGAGGACGGAAGACAGGTCTGTCCGGACTCCTACGTCTTCCGTAAACTAACGGGTAGAGGTAGATACGGACAACGGAGTCTCTCCCTGACTTCCGAGAATTTTACGACAACGGTATCGTTGTCGTAGGTCGGTCACCCCTGGTGTCCGTCCCTCGGTCCCATGGACCCCACATTCCTACTTTTGACTCAAGACTCTCCGATGTCGATGACGATCCCGACTCCCCCCGACTCCTCCCCATACCTATTAAGTCCTTAGGAACCCTCTCTCCCAGAGGTTTCGGTAGAGCATGTAGGGAGACAGAGGTTTTTCTTGGCTTGGGGTTGTTGAACAAACAAGTGTCGTCGGGTTTCCTCTCTTCCTCCACGTCTTTACTTTATGTCATTAATTATTATCATCCCGAAAGACCACCGAACCATCATTTCTTACGGTCGGCTACGTTCTCTGTGTCCAAGCCGGGGACCAGACCCTCCTAGGGTGTACGGTTCTTCGTCGATTTGGCCACGTGGCGTTGATCACTCGGACACGGGATCTCGGGCCCTTGACGTTGATGCCTCGGGAGCACGATGTTGATGACTTCAGGCACACAAGATCTCGAGTACTAGTCGTTGTTCTCCTCGGTGGTGTCACTCTTCGGGTTCCCGGTGCCTCTGTTAGGACGTACGTTGTTGTTTCTGGGGTCGTGTCGATTTTTCATTTATTTTTAAAATTTACTAATTATTATTATAATTATCAATTGTAAATAGGACACAAAAGAAACACGGACCGAACCACGATTCGGGAAATCTTCGAAACGACCGGAACAACTTAAAAAGCGTTGTTAGGATACTTCGGATATGACTATTCCTCCTTTGACTCTGAGTCTCTCCAAACCACTACGGAACGGGTCACAGTGTAGCACTCATCGTCTTGACCCTGAGCTGTGTCTGACTACGAAGTCTGAGTGGGAGCCTGTTCGACCCGACCAACGATTAAGACGTCACTGGTACCCGAAACAGAGAAGTCGTCAGGACGACACGGGCCTGTGACGGTGCGTCGGTCCCCGAAACCGACCCGCCCTGGACCGGGAAATCCGTCGTGAAAGAGACCAGAGGTTTTCGTAGGTTCCATCGCACCGAACCACCAGACAGTGTACCTACCTGACCCCAGGACGGGTCCGAGGTATTTAGTGTTCGAAACCGGTCTAATACGGTGGAAAGACACGAAACTACAGGAGTAGGAATTTTACTCTTGGTGGTCTGGAGTCCCCGAACGACACTCATAATTTACTCAATGATATACCTTCCAGGAATCTTTCCGTGGAATCATTCACAAGTAATTCACTACACATCACAATATGAGACCGTGGTTCGGTCGGGTCGGGGACTAGAGTAATGGGTTGTTTAGTCCCTTCTTTAAGGAGGTCTCCTGCAGTTGTCTAAGGGTTTCTCAGAAAACGAGAAACTTAGTACACCTGAGGGACTAATCATAAGACCTAGGGGTCGACAGAGGACTTTCGGTTTCTCTCGACTAACTAACTGAAACGGGACTAGACGGGTACCTCCTCCGTACCATACGGGGAGGTGGGGTTTTCTAAGAGATGATTAGGGGTTTAAGACAAGACTCCGACTCCTCCCCGTTACAGAGAGACAGCCTAGAGAATTCTTTCAAACGTCGGACAAGACCACCCTTCTTTTACCCCGACTCCTCCTTGGGGTTCAGACAGTCACTAAACTGACACTAATAGGGTTACACAACCCTTTGGACAACGTTCGAGGTCCTCACCACCCGTTCCCGACCATCCTCGTGTCGGACCCTCAGTCCCTGGAGTGTACTGGGAAGGCGGGACAACGGACAACCGACGGAAGTACTGAGGTCCATCCAACGAAAGGGAAAAACCAGGATTCAAATGGGGTAGACAGGGTAACCCAGTGACTTACCTATTCCTTGAAAGAGAAGAAAACTAGTCTCTCGGATCGGAAACTTAAGTCCGAATTAACAGACCACTGAGTCGTCTACCGACGGAGAGTCAAAAGGGGTAGACAGGTCACCCACACAGTTCGGACGACCCGGTCCTATTATTCTAGCGCCCTAGGAACTCGAGGTGTAATGCAAAAAAGGAGGGACCTCCCGACTCTTTAGGTCTGACACTCCAGACTCTTTAGGTGACCCGTCACCGACCTCCGTCTCCAACCTGACTCGGGTTTGTCTTCAAGTCCGTGAAATGTCAAATGTTACACCACCAAAAAACAAAAAACAAAAAACAGGTAGGTAAGACGTAGGTTATAAGGGATGGTGGGACTCACGTACTTTAAGTGTGAGATCTTACAAAGGTAAAATGTCTACTCTTCTGACTTCTGACCTCTCCTCTCCACTGACCGGGTTCTAGTGTGTCGTTCTCTTTTCTTCCTGGTCTCTTCCCTTTGGTGTCTTAAACCTAACTCGAGACCACGTACGAGTGAGGTCCTTTCGTCTACGAGTCGGTGAGACTCCACCCGTGGGGTGTGGGAAGTCCACACCCCACTTCTGAATTCCAGAAGTTCAATGGGTGTAATCTGGTTCTGTCCCGTCGACCGTCGTGTTCGGCGGGAGACCCATGTCGTTACAAGACAAGAGACACTCGAAGCTTGACCGAAAGTCGGGTCCTGTTTGGGTAGTCCGGGTTTTGGGGTGGGAGAGGGTCGACGTTTTATCGAAGGACTCCGGTCTTGGACACCCGAGGGACCTCTTATTTGTTGAGGAGACCGGTCCATTGTCCTGGGGACCTAGGGTAGGGGACGTCAGATCCCGTACTACCCATAGACCCACTTGACGACGTGAAGGAGTCCGGAATAACAAAGGTAGACACTTTACCCCCCTAACCAGTTCTGGTCTCTACCGTTCTCCTACAGTAGACCGGACACCTTGGGTGGGTGCAGACGGAGGAAGAGACTCATGGTAGATAAGTCCGTGGGACCGACCTTTGGCGCTCAACAGGAACTTGACGGGGTCTCGGGGGTCTAGGTGGGAGGAGTAGAGAGAGATTAGATGAAGAAAGAGAAAGGTAGGAGGGTAGGAGTAGGGTCGGAAGTAGAAGAAAGGGGACCTGTCAACATTGTCATAGGAGTTACCAGGAGGACGTCGGAGAACCCGGGAAACTAGACGGGAGGCGTGTCTTCAATCTCCCTGGAAACATTTTACATTCGATTGCGATCAGGGGCGAATTGTGTCGGGTCGTCGTAGGGTTCCGTGAGGTCTATTGGGGGTGAGACGGGTAGCGACACTAGATGTTT
The DNA here is from genome assembly GCA_006410555.1 of Capra ibex. NCBI lineage: Eukaryota > Metazoa > Chordata > Mammalia > Artiodactyla > Bovidae > Capra > Capra ibex. The sequence continues at coordinate 4,431,208 of SJYO01000233.1, read as the reverse complement.
CAAGACACACCAGTCCGGAGACGGGTAGGGAGATCGGAATGGAGTGAGGGGACAGAGGTACGAGAGACTCAAGGTTGTCGTGATGGAAGGAGAATCAAGGACTCGACAAGGTTCGAGAAAGTTCAAGGGGACCTTCGTCTGGACCGGTGTCCCTGATTCTATGACCACTAAACGACTTCTCCTCTAGTACTTTAGTACCTTTCCCCTTTATCCTGTCTCTTCCCTTCGTTCGGTTCCATGTTAAAGTCTAGATCGGAGTCGGAGACGGATTAGTGGACCTCTAACGACCTCCCATAAAAGGGTGACGTCCGGAGACGTTTTCGGACGACGTGTTTCGTTCCGGGTCCTTGGGATCTCGTCACGAACGAACCTTCCAATTTTCACACCCGGGTATCTTCTATTATAAGACATAATGTTATGTCTCGTTCAAGAGTGGTGATTTAATATTTAAAAAATTTCAAGTTGACTTTTTATCCCTTTCCTTCCTGAAGGGACCACCGGGTCAACCATTGTGAGACTCGAGGGTTACGTCCCCCGGACCCCAGACTAGGCACCAGTCACGTGGTCGTGTGCGGTGTTGATACTGGACCACTCCGGTTTGTTTATTTATTTGTATAATCTTTTTACCCATTTCCTAGACTTATCCATAAAGAGATCTATTCTATGTGTTTTAAAGTTATTCCCGTACCTTTTTAAGAGTTGTAGTAATCAGTGACTCCTTTACATTTAGTTTCGGTGGTACTCTATAGTAAAATGTAAATGATCCGATCGATCTTAAAATTTCAGGTCATTACAACCGACCTACACCTCTTTAACCTTGGAAGTATGTAACGACCACCCTTTACATTTTATTACGTCTACGAAACCCCTTTCTAGAATAAATTTATCAATTTATAGTTCAATAGTATACTGGGTCGTTAAAGGAAGGATCCTTAAAATGTGGGTTTTCTTTACTTTAGTATACAGGTGTGTTTTTAAAGATGTACTTCCAAATCTCGTCTTAATAAGTAGTAACAATTTTCCGTCTTCGTTAGGTTTATCACCAGTTGGTTGTTTACCTATTTGTTTTACATCATATAAGTATGGTACTCTATAATAAGTCGGTATTTTTCCTTACTTCAGTGAAGACTTGAATAAGACACTTCGTTCACAATAGAACTATGACTTCGGTCTATTTATATAGTGTCCTTTACTTTTAATGTCAAGTTATAATGGAATACTTATATCTATATTTTTAGGAGTTGTTCTATGATCGTTTGGTTTCTTTTATCGTGTAATTTTCTTAATATGTCACACTAGTTCCCCCTAAATAGGGTCCTTACGTTCCCATCAATTTCTATTTTCTTTTAGTTAGTTATTTTATATGGTGGAGTTGTCTTATTTCCCTCTTTTTAGTACTAGCAGAGTTAACAGAGTAAACTGTTTTAGGTTGTCGGAAAGTCTAATTTTTGTTTTATTTTATTTTTGTTCTTGTTTTTCTTTTTTATGATGAGGCTTTTATTTTTCCTTTAATAAATTGTACTATTTACTTTAAGTACTTTTGTATTGTTGATTCTAGTTTAGTCACCACTTTTTAACTTTCGAGAGAGGGATTCCAGTCCTCGTTTTGTCCTACGGACAAAAGTGGTGACGATAAGTTATAACATGACCGTCAAGACCTGTTCTTTTAATCTATTCTTTTTGTATATTTTCCTTAAGTTAATCCGACATTTTTCTCGTTAATTTGGAGGTTTTCTTTTTTTTTTCCGAAGGTTTGACTTTTCTCTACTCATTTTAACAAAAATAAGTGTCTACCGTACTAAGAAACATATCCTTTATGATTTATTAGGTGTTCTTTCGATGATCTCGATTATTTGTTTAAATCGTTTCAACACCCAATGTTCTTGTTGTGTGTTTCTAGACATAAAGATGTGGGTCGTTACTCGTTAGACTTTTCCTTTAATTCTTTCGTTAAAGTAAAGGTTTTCACAGACTTTCTTATTTTATGAATCTTTATTTAAATCGGTTCCTCTACTTTCTGTAGTATAAGTACCCATCCTTCCGAATTGTAACAATTTTACAGTTATGATAGGTTTCCCTAGACGTCTAAGTTGTATTAGGGATAGTTTTAAGGTTGTCGGAAAAAAACCTGTCTTTGTCTTTTTGACTAGGAGTTTAAGTACATTTTATCGTTCACCGGGGGTCCATCTGTTTTGTTGAACTTTTTCTTCTTGTTCGATCCCTCTGAGAGTCAAAGGTTAAAGTTTTGAATGATGTTTGGATGTCATTAGTTTTCTCACACCATGATGGTATTCCTACCTGTAGATCTGTCTCCCTTAGTTTTATTTAGGTATGTAGATGTCAGTCAACGAAAAGTCGTTCCGACGGTTCAGGTAAGTTACCCCTTTCTTGCTCGGGAATTTGTTTACCACGACCTTGTTGTCGTAAAGAAGAACATTTTCTTACTTTAACTTGGAGAAATAAACATATTCGAAGTATATGTTTTCAATAGAGTTTTACCTAGTTGTTGAATCTGACATCCCCTATTTCGATGTTTAGAGAATCCTATTTTGTATTCCTATTCAGAAATACTCGAACCTAAACTGTTACTCAAGAATCGATACTGTGGTTTCCGTACTCGTCGTTTTCATTTTCAACTATTCAACCTAAAGTATTTTTATTTTTTGACATGTAGTTTCGTATAATAGTTTTTTTACTTTTCCGTTGGATGTCTTACCCTTTTTTATAACCGTGTAAAATATATCCTACTCCCAAATCATAGGTCTTATATATTTTGTGAGAATGTTGAGTCGTTCTTTTTCTGTTCATTGGGTTAAATTTTTATCCATTCCTTGAAATTACTCTGTAACAGGGTTTCTTCTATATATTTACCGATTGTCCATGTATTTTTCTACGAGTTGTATTAATCAGTAATCCCTTTACGTTCAGTTTTGGTGTTTGTCTATGGTGGAGTGTGATGATTCTACTTATATTAACCTTTTCGTCTTTTACTTATAACCGCTCCTGCATCTCTTTAACCTTGTGAACATGTAACGACCACCCTTACGTTTTACCACGTCGGGGACACCTTTGGTAAAGCCACCAAGGAGTTTTTCCATTTGTATCTTACTGAGTCGTTAAGGTGAGGATCCATATATAGGTTTTCTTAACTTTTGTCCCTGAGTTTGTCCATGAACATGTGGTTACCAGTGTCGTCGTAGTAAGTATTATCGGTTTTCCACCTTTACTAGGTTCACGGGTAGTTTGACATCATATATACATGTTACCTTGTCATAGGTAGATATTTTTCTTACAAGACTATGTACGATGTCATCCCTACTAGAAACTTTTGTAAAACGATTTACCTTGTTTAGTCCTTTTTTTTCTTGGTTATAACGTGCTAAAGTACTTTATGGATCTCGTCCGTTTAAGTGTCTCCGTATTTCATCCAGTGGCAAATAGTCCCCGAACCTCCTCCCTCCTTATTTCTTAATAACAAATTACCCAGGTCTTGACCGTTTAGATATCTTTATCTTTCATCTAATCACCAACGAATCCTAACCCTCACACCCCACTCTCCTGTACTTAGGAATTTCTCATTTCACAAAACCCCAAAAAACTCCAGTATTTTTACAAGACTTTAACTGATACTATTACCAACGTCCATAGACACTTATATGATTTTTGATAACTAAACATATGAAATTTACCCACTTAACGTATCATACACTTGATATAGAGTTATTTCAAAAAAAAAAGGAAATTTGTTAGTTTGTTTGTTTTTTCGTCTGTTTTCGGTTTCCTCCCTACGTCTCTTTGTTTGTTACTAGTATCCTTTAGGCCTACATCGTGACTGTTAAAGACGAATGTTAGATAAAGAACAGAGTTCCGGACCTTACAAGAAGGGGATAGAAAAGTTAATCGATTCGGAAGAAATAGGAAGTCTATAGTCGTTGTCCCAGTCTGAAAGGACCCATGGGAATTCCTCAGTTTTAGGGGGAAATACGTCTGGTACATCAAGAAGTATAGTGATTAGAGTTAACGATAAAACGTTATAAAATAATTACGAGTATAGGGGGTGATTTGAGAACACTCAAAGTGTTCTTGTCCTTGACTTGGACGGACGAGTTACATGGGATCCGTGTCCCTTCTTTTAGTTGTTTTAAACAATCTACTTACTTATGGTTGAAACTGACTAATCATCCCTGACGGATCTCGTGGACCAAGAGAGGCAATCTTCCTGAAGATACTAACTAATTACTACAGACGGTACCTACTCATACACTGCCTCTATGATCAGAAACCACGAGACGAATCAATAGACTGAGAAACGCAGGAGTACTTGACATCGGGCGGTCCGAGGAGGCAGGTAGCTTAAAAGGTCTGTTCTTACGACTACACCTAACGGTAAAGGATGAGGTTCTCGAGAAAACCTGAGTCCCTGACTTGGGCGCAGAGGACACAGACGACGGAATCGTCCATCTAAGAAATGGTGACTACGCAGGGGTTTAACGGTAGGGACTCGATGTTTCCCGGTAGGGAGTCCCAGAGGGTAGTCTCCCGCGAGATCTTTGTCAGAGTAGAGGGAGTCGAGGGTCCTCCTCTCACGTCAACAGTAGGGTCGACCGGAACTATTAGTTAGTGTGTTGGTACGCTACGGTAATCCTAAACAGTGACTCAGTGTAGGTCCACGCGGTCCGTCCTCGTTCGCCGGAGTAAACGTAGAGTAGACGTACTTTTAAACGTATACGGAGGTGTCGAGACAGAGGAACGTTAAAAGTTCAATTTTACAGTAATAGTGAGGACACTTCGGACAATCAAGAACTAAAGTAAAAGGGACGAGGAGATGGGTCTGAGGGAGGATTCGAAGTCTGTAAGTGCGGACCCGACCCTCTTCTTTTATCCAACCAAGACAACGACTAAGTGAACACTAAAGGGAGAGGTCCGGTACAGACACGGTGAGGATACCCTCGACGGATACCCTCGACGGGAAATTTGTCAGTGTCCTCCCGACGTTTAAATTGGTGATCCTGACAGGGACACTTCGGAGGTTAAGGGGCGGAAATTTTCGGAAACTGGAACAACACGGGAGGAGGACCTTTTCGGAAGAGGCAAAAGAAGTCCCACTTACAGGTCGTAGGGTGGGAAATCAAGAGTCAAATATAACACGACGTCGGGGAGTCAGTATTTGACTAACCGACTTTTCTATCTGTATACTGGGTTTGAGTGGGTATTCTAAGGAAAGGGTCCTAAACTAAACCCTGAGTTCTCTACGATCCGTCAAAGACTTGACTCGTACAGATTTCAACTCAAGTCTCCCGTGAACACAGGTCGACACAGGTGTCTTTCGTCTCTTCATCAGGACCCCTTCCTCCCCCTCTGGTTTCGACTACTCGGGTCTCGGTCGGAGCTCTCTGGGTCTCAGTCGTTTCCTGTTCCGAGGGTTAGATCAAGGGTGGGGATCCGGGGTTGGGGACTCCGACCCGACGGGATGAGCGATGACGAAGGTGGGGCACAGAGAAAAGTACGAAGTCGTTCTAGATCTCGGGACATAAAGAACGCTGGGTCTCCTTTGTTATTCCTCTACTTTACCTTCGAACTCCTGGGGTTTTCCTTGAAAGTTCCCTTTTTTTAGACTATGAACTGTAGAGTTTTTCTCGTGTCTTCGACAACGCTTTCATCTTTCGTCTTAAATTTTAATTGAAAGAAAAAACTACAAATATGACTCTTTTCCCCCATAGTATTCAAGAAATCTTTGTCCTCGATACTGAAAGAGAAAGAAAATTTTTTTAAACATAACTCCAACTAAATGTTATGATATACAAAGTCCATATGTTGTATCGTCAAGTTTAAAAATTTCTAATACGAGGTAAATACCAATAAAATTTTATAACCGATATAAGGGACACGACATATCACATAGGAATATCGAATAAATAAAATATGTGATACCAAACATGGAGAATTAGAGGATGGGAATAGAACGGAGGGGAGTGAAGGGAGAGGAGTGACCATTGACGAGCAAGAGACATAGTCTCAGATAAAGAGAAAAACAATGTGAACAATATAAACCAACATAAAAAGTCTAAGGTGAATAGTCATTACAGTATGTCATAAATAGGAGACAGACTGAATTAAGTGAATCGTATTATGGGAGGTTCAGTTAGGTACTACAACGTTTACCGTTCTAAAGTAAAAATTACCGACTTATCATAAGGTATTATTTATGTGTAAACATACGTACATATATATCTGGTGTAAAAGAAAGAGGTAAGTAGACAATTACCTGTGAACGTAACGAAAGGATCAAACGGTTAACATTTATTACGATGACACGTGTAACCCCACTTACATACAAAAATTTAATTAGAAAAGGAAAAAAAAAAAAAAAAATTCTTTATCCTCGATACTGAAATTAGAAGGTTTTTCGATCCTAGTAGTGGGACGGGTCTTCGATGGAGAAGGTCCTTCGGGTGGGCCTACTGGGGTTGGTTTAGTCTTTCCGAGAGGATGTAGAGACTTGGAGAGTCAGGAGTCAAATGGGAAGTACGACTCGTGAGTAGGGGAATTAGACTAGACGTAAGGGAACCCTGACACATATTGGTCTCCCGGGGTAGACTCCGGACCTCCAGACGGGGAGAGTCATGGACTGTAACAAACAATGATGATTATTTTAGATTATGTTTTACTGTTACCGGAAAATAAACGACTTGTAGATAAGACACGGTCTAAACAACGTCCACTAAACGGACTCAATAAAGTAGTAACGTCGTCCAGGTAGTTAAAATATTGTCTCTTTTAATTCCTTCAGTTGGGACTTATAAGTAACTTTGCTGACTACGACTTCGACTTCGAGGTTATGAAACCGGTAGACTACGCTTCTTGACTGAGTAACCCTTTTTGGGACTACGACCCTTTCTAACTCCCGTTCTCCTCTGCCCCTGTTGTCTCCTACTCTACCAACTTACCGTAGTGACTGAGTTACCTGTACTCAAACTCGTTTGAGTCCCTCTATCACTACTTGTCTCTTCGGACCACACGATGTCAAGTACTCAAGAGTTCCCAGCCTGTACTAAATCGCTGACTTGTTGTTTCCCAGTCTCTCCAATCCATTATGTAGTATCGAGTGTGTCGGGGATTGACCATTTTGGTCCTACACTTGGGTCCTTCAGAGTGAAGTCTTATACCCGAGACTTGGAGGGCTGTATCTAAACTTAAGGGTACGGTAGCCTCTTCCGTTACCGTGGGGTGAGGTCATGAGAACGGACCTTTTAGGGTACCTACCTCCTCGGACCATCCGACGTCAGGTACCCTAGCGACCTGTGTTGACTCGCTGAAGTGGAAGTGAAAAGTGAAAGTACGTAACCTCTTCCTTTACTTTTGGGTAAGGTCACAAGAACGTACCTCTTAGGGTCCCTGTCCCCTCGGACCACCCGACGACAGATACCCCAGCGTGTCTCAGCCTGTGCCGACTTCGCTGAATCGTCGTCGTCGTCGCCGGCAACCTCTTCCGTTACCGTGGGGTGAGGTCATGAGAACGGACCTTTTAGGGAACCCACCTCCTCGGACCATTCCGACGTCAGGTACCCCAGCCCTTCTCAGCCTGTGCTGACTCCCTAAAGTGAAAAGTGAAAGTACGTAACCTCTTCCGTCACCGTGGGGTGAGGTCACAAGAACGGACCTCTTAGGGTCCCTGCCCCCTCGGACCACCCGAAGACAGATACCGCAGAGTCTCAGCCTGTGCTGACTTCACTGAATCGTCGTCGTCGTCTCTACGGGATACTGAACTTCTCAAAAGTTTTTACATGGACAAGGTCTTCGGAAGACGAGATCGAACACCGACTACGGAGGCACAGACTGTAAATACGAAGATTATGAAACTCAATTCATTACTAGGTTGGCATCCCATCGGTCTGTAAACGGACCCTGTCGGAGTTAATCAAGGTTGACAGGGGTGTATTAATAATTATCGAGAGGTTTCACAAGGGTAAACCGGTTATTTAATGTACCAGTGGGATGGGTAGACCACATAAAGTTACTTCTTGTTACGGAGGGATTCTTGTCCCCCACCCCTACCCGTCCTGACCACAGGGGGAGCGACGACCTCTCGTTCCGACCCCGTCCCTCCACCTCCGGTCCCCTCGGAGTTCCGGTGACCCTACACCCCTACTCAGTACGCCTGACAGACGTGTCGACTTTAGACGTCCCTTCCTCGACGACCGAACAGGAGCAAGGAGATAGTAAGGGTGCGTAGGGTAAGTGGGACCCCTTCCTCGACACCCGTCCTACAGTTGATCCCAGGTCGACTTTAAAGACGAGAGGTGGGAGTTGAGGGGGGACTTTTCCCCACTGGACCAAAGAGGAGACCTTGAGTCAAACGGGTAGAGAAGTTTACCCTCGTTAATAGGACCAAGATTACCGGTCCTTCGACCTTATCCTATTGACCCCTACTCTACGGACATTCCTGGCGGACGAAAGTGTGTGTGGGGGTGGGGCACTTGAGGACACCTGTGTCGGTGTAGACCGACCCTGAGAACCCTAAAGGTCGACGGTTGTTGGACTCTGTCCTTCGAAGTTACCCGGACGTGTTCCCGACCCTTATAGGGTCGTAGGGGTCACGAGAGTCTCTCCCAGTGAAGGGAGGGGGATTTGCACGTGAACTCGTAAATCCCAAAGTAGAGTGAGTTAGTAAATAAGAGAGATTCAATAAAGGAGGAGACCTTTCGTTCCTATGGTCATTCTCAGGTATCGGAAGTCCCGACAGTATCCCAACTTCCTCTACATACATTAAGAGTCGGAACCTCCCGGTACACACCCTCCATCGCAGTAATAATTACTGGATAAATGTTCCCTAAGACTTGGGGTTCTTCGGAGACGACCCGGTGGAGGTACCTTCCTCTACCCCGGAGTCTAAGGTCAGGGTCGAGCCGGTAACCACTCTGCGGTCCTTTCATTGAGGGAAGACATTCGGGACCTAAGAGGAGGTCAACGACCCCTTTCATAATCTACCACCTCCTCCACCTTCAGACCTTAGTAGACCTAGTCCCTCGGTCGTGATTAGATGGACTTACGACCGGACGGAGAGTATAGAGGGTCGATTCAGAGTCGTCGGGACTAGAGTCACTAAGAAAGAGACTTTAGACGAGTACTGGGACACGGGGACCCCATGGGAACTGGAGAATGTCCCCCGGATAAAGATGGTAGACGAGAGACTCCCCGGGATAAGAGACCCAGGTCCAGTCCTATAGGGTCGAGGTCGGAAGTTGGGAGTTGTGTATCGGTGCAGGACACCGAGTTCCTTCCTAAAGCGTCGACTAAAACAGAGTTGAAAAGGGGTAGACGAACCGGTTGGTAGAACGTTTCGACCCTAGTGACCCCGGCAACACACCCACCCCCAAAAGAACAAAGGAAGCAACAAACATCCTTTTTCCGAATCGTTGAGACAATTATACAAAGGTGACGTCTTCCCGGGGTCCTAATCGAGACGTTCCTCTAGACTCTGACTCGTACTCGGCCTAAACTGGTCTTTCCCGTACTAACCCAGACTCCCTCCCTAGACTCGTCACACCCGAAGGTCACTGTCACGGCTACGGCGGAACTGGGTCCTCTAGGGTCCGGGTCTGAGGTGAGACTCCGGGAATGTTGTACACACACCCCTTCTGACGTAAAGGGTTTCCCCCGACACTGTCGGGGATGGTAGAGTGAACGAAAAGAATGGTACACTGGGACTGAGAAGATAACTCGTGTCTAGTCTTTTTTACGTTTAGATCCCTGAAGCGACCACCAGGTCATCAATTCTTGGACGGAAGGCTACGTCTCCTTCGTCCAAACTAGGGACCAACCCCTCGATTCTAGGGTGGACGGCTCTTCGTTGATTCGGGTGCCTGGTGTCGATCTCTTCAGTCGCTCACGGTGTCTATGACTCGGAAAGACCAGATCTCGGGCACGAGTCGTTGTTTTTGGGTCCCGTCGGTAACAATTACCTACGGTACCCAGATAACGAATCCCACGAATTGGTTACTTGTGTGGTTCATGAAAGTAATTTCGTCTTCGTAAATAATGAACACTGTTCATTCCCCTGTTCCTCAATCGAGAGTTTCATGTTAGAGGGTTCTTCGTTCTAAGTCAAGTTAAGTCAAGTCAAGTCAGCGAGTCAGCACAGGTCGAGAAACGCTGGGGTACTTAGCGTCGTGCGGTCCGGAGGGACAGGTAGTGGTTGAGGGCCTCAAGTGAGTCTAAGTGCAGGTAGTTCAGTCACTACGGTAGGTCGGTAGAGTAGGAGACAGCAGGGGAAGAGGAGGACGGGGGTTAGGGAGGGTCGTAGTTTCAGAAAAGGTTACTCAGTTGAGAAGCGTACTCCACCGGTTTCATGACCTCAAAGTCGAAATCGTAGTAAGGAAGGTTTCTTTAGGGTCCCGACTAGAAGTCTTACCTGACCAACCTAGAGGAACGTCAGGTTCCCTGAGAGTTCTTAGAAGAGGTTGTGGTGTCAAGTTTTCGTAGTTAAGAAGCCGTTTCAAAATTCGATTCCGACGTTCGTATAAGTACCTTCCCGTTCACACTGGAAGGTGTATCTCCACCTCAAACTCTGGGCGAACACGCCATACTGTTGTACGAGTTTGTGTGTGACGTACAAGTTTTTTACCACTATTAGGGGTGGGAACCCGACCTCTAAAATCGTAATCTTACTACGTTTAGAATGAGATCCAACAGTTTTAGGTCCGTCAATCAACTTACTTCAGTGGTCCCAGTCGTTTTCAGTCATAGTAGTAAGGAATCCGAGGCCAATCAGACCATCTACTCACGAGTTCCTCCCAACCTCGGACGTCTTGTTGAGTTTTTACACGAAGTTCGACTGGAGATGGAGACTTTGTCTTTGTCCTCAAAACACTAACTAAAAATTTTTTACTAACATAAAGAAATAAACCCCGACACGACTCAGAAATAACGACGGACCCGAAAAGAGATCAACGTTGTACGTCCGAAGAGGAACACCACCGAAGAGAACAACGTCTCCCACTCGAGCACCCGAGTCATCAACACCGAAGACCCGAAATCTCGTGTCCGAGTTATCAACACCGGTTACCCGAATCGATGAGACTCCGTACACCCTAGAAGGACCTAGTCCCTACCTTGGGCACAGAGGACGTGACCGTCCGTCTAAGAAATGGTGACTCAGTGGTCCCTTTGGGATACTAACTAAAAAATAGAAACGACTTCAATAAAGAAAGCGGACTAGTGTCAACAAACAAGGACGTAAGAAAAAAAAAAAAAAAAACCGTCTTCTAACCCAAGTTAGAGATCCAACCCTTTTAGGGGACCTCTTCCTTTACCGTTTGGTGAGGTCACAAGGACGAACCTTTCAGGGTACCTGTCTCCTCGGACCACCCGATGTCAGGAACACCAGTGTATCTCAGCCTGTGTTGACTCGTTGATTGATGACTTTGGATAAGAAACAAAGGTGCACTTCTGGATATCCTCCGATATCAAATGGAAAGAGCGTTAGTAGTTATTTCTCTTGTGTCTCCCCAAGACTTTAAGTGTGAGACCAAGAACTCAAATAGGTCCCGTATAATGTGAAAGAGAGAGAAAAAAACCATTCTAAAAAAAAATTCACCTGGTAAAAATTTCAGAACTAACCTAAACAATGTTATAACAAAGACAAAACAAAACAAAGTCAGAAAAACTGGTACTCCAAACACCCTAGAATAGAGGGACTGGTCCCTATTTTGACCGTGGGGGACGTACCCTTCCGCTTCAAAATTGGTAACCTAACGGTTCCTTCAAGGATGTGAAAGAGAATAACGGACGATAAGACGAAGACGTTTTATGCTGTATCACACCAAATTGGTGTAGGAAAGGAATAGTAACATGAAGGGACCACCGAGTCTACCATTTCGCAGACGGATGTTACGCCCTCTGGGCCCAAGTCAGGGACCCAACCTTTCTCGAGGATCTCTTCCTTTACCGTTGGGTGAGGTCATAAGAACGGACCTTTTAGGGTACCTGTCTCTTCGAACCATCTGTTGTCAGGTGCCCCAGTATTTCCCAGTCTAAGCTGACTCGCTGAAGTGAAAGTGAAAAGGAATAGTGACAGAACGATTGTAGACCCTTACGTCGGTGGTCCGATACTCCGTCGGGGTTTGATAGGTGGATCTTTCCCTGGTGGTCTTCCTCGGAATACATCCCCAAAACCACTGGTGGGGGTTACTCGAGGATCGACTGTCAACCGTAGTCAGAGGTCTGGACACTCACTCAAACGAAGGTACACTAAGGTCGGAGGTCGGTGACTTAGTGGGAGGTTCGTGAAGGTCAACTGTTGTACCTAGTCCTGTTTGACAGGGATTAACACGGTACAGGTTTAAGGACCGGGTGTCTTGGTCCTTCATAGTATTTTACGAAAAGAAGTTGGTGTTTCGAAACTCACCAAACACTACGACTCTATCATGTCCTTATGACCGGGAGGATCCCCAACGGAGTAGGTTGTAGGACTCGGGAGGGTGTACCACACCCAGAGTAGGGGGAACGACTTGGAGTGGGTATTGGAAAGGGTCTTATAGGACAGGATTAAGTCTACCTCTCTACCCAAGTCCCCCTAGTCCCTGAACGGATCCCATGGTGTCTGGAGTCACTGATCGACGGGACGACGTCCCCTCGAGACTAATTTGGTGTAGAGAATTTCGTTGACGTTTCCTGTCGACACCCCAACCGGGTGAAAGACAAAAAACATTTATTTCGAAATAATAGTGTATCGGTACGGGTAAATAAATGTATAGAGGAAGTGGCGAAATTGGGACGTTCCCGTGTTAGTTCATACCGGGTGTTTCGGACTTTGTCATTGACCAGGAAATGACCTTCAAGTCAAGTCAAGTCAAGTCATCGAGTCAACACAGGTTGAGAAACGCTGGGGTACTTAGCGTCGTGCGGTCCGGAGGGACAGGTAGTGGTTGAGGGTCTTAAGTGAGTCTGAGTGTAGGTAGCTCAGTCACTACGGTGGGTCGGTAGAGTAGGAGACAACAGGGGAAGAGGGGAACGGGGGTTAGGGAGGGTCGTAGTCTGAGAAAAGGTTACTCAGTTGAGAAGCGTACTCCACCGGTTTCATGACCTCAAAGTCGAAATCGTAGTAAGGGAGGTTTCTTTAGGGTCCCGACTAGAGGAAGTCTTTCCTGACCAACCTAGAGGAACGTCAATCGGAAGGAATTTAGAGACTCTTTCGACGACGAGGAGGGTCTTCGAGTTTGGAGGGGGTTCCCTACTTTACCTTTTGAAATTTGACTTTCAAATTGGAGTTCTCTGGACCCACGATTAGAGGAGGAGGAGAGGTCTGGAATGAAAAAAGAAAATGTTTTCTCTTGTTATTGACAAGGACGGAGACTATCCACTTCCTTCCTACGTCTTCATTCCTTCCATTTCTGCGAGTCAGATGTTCGGACACCGGATGTTCGGACACTCGAGTCAGAATACTCGTGGAGGGAAAGTGGGACTCTTCAAAGACCGACCGCCCCTCCCCGTGCTTACCTCGACCTCGGGGGTCTCTTTAATCAAGAAGACCGGGGTCACCGAAGTGGAGTAAACACTACAATTAACGTATCTAAACGTATTACACGAGTGGCTCAACAATAAAATGAACGTGTAAATTTAGTAAATTAGTAGACAGAAGGAGGGGTGGGGGCATTAGAACTTTACAGTTCTACTCCTCCCCCTCCACTTTCTTTCTGTCTCCTTACACTCAGAAAGATCTCCAAAGAGAAAGAGACTGACATAGAGACAGAGAGAAAGAAAGAGAGACAGTGTATTTGTATGTATGTGAGAGTGGGACTGTTTCGCGTGAGGGTTTACGCTGAGACTACAAATTGTGAGAGGTAGAGGTAGTGACCTGAGGGCAGTGTGATGAAGAATGAGAAGGACTAAGTAGGGACGGAATCCTGGAACCGTGTACGGAAGAGGAGACACAACCATGGGAAAGAGGTCTATAGGTGTCAAGGGTGAGAACGAAATAAGTCAAGAACGGAGGAGTCCCTTAAGAAGGGACTGGAGGAACAGAATAAATCCTCGAAGATAGGAAAAACGTAAAAAGACGTTTCGTGAACAATGGTGAGCTGTAATATCATGTAAAAAAACAGTTGAGTAAATGTCTTACACTTGAACTGTTTCCGTTCCCAAAACAAAAAGAAAAGGACAGACCTAAAACAGATGACGACGGAGAGATTTACGGATCTCGTCACGGACCGTGTATCATCCATGTGTCATTTATAAACACTTTAAGTACTTATGTGTCACTTCCAAAGTTTCGGGATTTTCCTATTCTACATTACTGATATGTCAGTGCTCGACAGGTTCCGTGACAGTAGAGACTCAGGTCCTGGGTCCAAACGATAGGGGACTCCAGTCCGAAAGAGGTCTTTACCTCGACAAAGACTTTCTCGGGAACTTTGTTACTGGGGTCCGGTCGTAGGGGACCCCCGACTGTAAAGGACCCGTTCGTTCTTAACGACAGATCCCACACTCGGGTCCCTCAGACTTGACCGTCGGAAACCCCCTTGACCCGTCAACAAAGTGTTGGGATTCGCAGTATACACCGTCTTAAGTCGTCAGTCTGACTATTCGTGTCTCCAGTGTCTCCCGTGCTCCTCCTTCCGGACCCAGTGTCTCAGTCTCTCAGGACTCTTTCGACGACAAGAGTGACGAGTCACTTACAAAACTCGGTCCCTAGTCTCGACCTTTAAGTTCGGAGGAGACGTGGTAACACGTTTACTCCTTTGACTCCGAGTCGGGTCCCTTGACCGAACAAGTCCACAGGACTTGTTCTGGGTAGAGGGTCCTCCTTTCCGAGACCAGGGTGACTGACATAACACGGGGAAGGAGGAAGTCTAGGAGGAATCCGTAGGGAAGAAGGTCCTTCGGGAGGAACTATGGGAACCAAATCCAGTTCACGGAGACAAGAGTCTCTCATTGTGAGAGAGGGAAGTTCCAGGTGTAGAGAAGCCACTGTTAGACCGTAAACGCAGGGGTCGGTCCGAGATTGGAGGTAGTCCCGTCCCTGGTACGTCCCGACAAGGTCAGTAGGGACAACGGTCTCGGATCGTGCGTCACCAACACAGTGTCCCTGGGTTACTGACAACCAACTAACTTGCGTGTGTCGTGCACGTCTCCACACCTGTCTCGTCCTCGTAAAACATCCACTGTTCCGCGGGTGTCCCTGACCGGGTCTCCGACCCTACCACCGAGTCTTTGAGAGTCCTATACGAGACGGGTGTAGGAGTCTAGGGAAAAGACGAAGGACATGTGGTCGAAGACCAGGTGCGAGTAAAGGTGTCGGTAATGGACCCAGAGACAGGACCCGACGGAGTCCGACGGGTCTTCGGGGTAAAGAACACAGACCCTCCCTCAATCTTCTCGGACCTTCTTTGAAAGGTCGAAAGTTGGAGGTTAGAGACGACTCACAGGAACCAGGACTGGGACCGTATGGGTGTCGTAGGAGAACAGGGAACAGACCCAGTCTCGTCCACAATCCCATGAGTCTCTGTTTTCGTAGTCCCTAGACGTACCAAAGGGGTTCGGAATGAAATCCTACTGACCGAAAGACCGACGATAAATTTCTTCGACACGAGAGGACGAGGAGGTCCGGAAACGTGGACGACAAAAGGATACGGACGGGACGTTTGAGGATGCGTAAGAAGTTTCGGGTCGAGGTTACAGTGGAGGACGACCTTCGGAAGGGACTGGTACGAAAAGGGGGAATGGACCACTGAAGAGACCCATGACTGAGTCTCAGAGGACAAGGACTGGGTTGTGTCTCGACCGGTGTATATACGGAAAACCATTGACGGAGAAAAGATCAGACGGAGGTCCTCTTGACCCTGACTAAACAAGTAGTGACTTAGGTTTTGTGGGTGGTATCCCAAACCTTATGTCATCCACCAACTTGTTGACAAACCATTTACTTACTTACTTCTTTAGGTCGGTGAGGACCTAAATAGCAGATTTAAACATCGAGTTTCCAGTCCTAGCCGTCACCTAGGTTGACGAGTAACACCCCAAAAGACCAAACCCCAAAGTAAAGTACAACCAAACAAGAAAAGATTCCTTCACCAAAGTCAGGGTTCCCCGGGACAGAATTAAGAGAGTACTGGTCCTTTAACACCCGGAACCGTAGTACTCTCGTAAACCGTCCAGGACCCCCTCGATGACTACAGGAGGGGAAACCCCTAAAGTGTGTGTGCGACGGGGGAGGGTCCAAGAAGGATGGAGGAGCCCCTCCGGGACCCGACACATCTCTCGACCCGAGCTCTCAGGTTGTGTACAGATGAAACGACCGAGTGACTGGGACACATTCAGTGTAGGTACAAGTGACGGAGTCAGAGGGGTCACCTATTTACCCGTAGAATCCTCAGGTACACCCGTAAGCCCCAGAGGAGAGGGACAGGGAACCGGGACCCCTTTTACTTCCCAGTTCTGTACAGTTCCCCAAAAGTCTTCTCCTTCTGTCTCGAGTTCCGTCCCGACCCTCGGAGTTTGAGAACCCCGACTTGCAGGACGGTTCGTGTCGGAGTCGGGGTTCCTCCCGCCGGAACGGTGGTCCGGGGATCGTCCCGACCCTTTCGACTCGACCGTCTCTCCCTCCTCCGAACAAAAAGTCACGGACCTGAAGGGACCCCCTCCGAGGAGGAATCGGAGTCCCGAGCCGGGTCAGGGACCGTGTCGGTGCGGAGTCGACCCCGCCCTCAATGGTCCCCCGCTGGGACCGGACCGGTCCGAGGTGAAACCGTAAAGGACGAAAAGTCGGAACTGTATAGAAGGGACCTCCGGTGGGAGTCCTCGGACCAAGAGAATCCGGTGTCTGGTCATCAACACTCCCGGTTCCCCAGACGGACATCGTCGCTGGTATCCCGAACTGGTCCCACTCTAGAGATCTTTTCATATCGTACCACCACTTCCCGGACTACCGACGAAAACGTTTAGGATCGAGACGGAAGATTGAAACGACCCGGAGTCAAATGGGTAGAAATTTTACCCTGATTCTTATCACAGGTACAGAACCTCAACGATTCTTCGAACCTATTCAATATAATATGAGTGAACCGTGTGTCGGTTCCGAGATATTATTTAAACATGAATCCAAGTCTCTGGACACCCTCTGGGTTTCATGACTGGGAAAGTACTTTCAGATCAAGTACCCCTGGACTCGTTAGGTTTCTCTACTCGTCGTCCTGTCTGTCCGTCTCACAGGGTCCTCCCTCTCTCCTCATCTCTCCCTTTGAGGGGCCGTTCCGTCTTGCACCTCGTCCACCTCGCCCGAAAGAAACTGACCCTCCTACCTCGCGAAATGACATCCAATTTTCTGGGACTCCCACACACGTACAACATCCCCATCCACCCCCACTCCCGTTACTGGACCTGACCCCAGTCCTCGCGACCCCACGGTAAAGATCGGACACAACGACCCACTGTATCCTTTCGGTAACGGGTCAACACTCAAGACCTAAAGAACCTCCGACCCTCGATCTTGGTAGACCAGAATTCCCCAACGAAGGTCACGTTGACTACCCAACTCCGATTTAGAGTCTTTGGGTTGAGTTCTCGGGCAGCCTGAGACTCAGTCTCCGTCCTTCTGTGCCAAAATTCGGAGTGAGACTAATTAAGAAGGAAGGATGGGTCTTTCCTGGAAGACGAGTGAAATACCTACTCCTTTGTCTGAGTCTGAGTCGTCGAGTGATTGTTGGAGAGTGGAAAATCGTCGTCCTTACCCAAGGTCTCGAGAAAGTGTACGTGGCGGGTGAATTTATTTCACAGACAGACAAGGGGACCCCGAAAGGGCGTCGTCACTTTTTCGGCGGACGGTCATGTCCTCCACGTCAAAGCTAGGGACCCAGTCCTTCTCGGGGACCTCCTCCTTTACCATTGGATGAGGTCATAAGAACAGACCCTTTAAGGTACTTGTCTCCTCGGAGAGCCCGATGTCAGGTACCCCAGCGTTCCTAGTCTGTTCTGAATTCCTGATTTGTTGTTGTCGTCGTCGTTGACAATGGTATAGTGCCCTGCTGTTAACTCACCTACAAGTGTGTGGTCTCTCCCACGCCAACCCTACACAATTCACAATCAACGAGTCAACACAGGTCGAGAAAACACTGGGGTACCTGACATCGGGTGGTCCGAGGAGACAGGCACCCTAAAGGGTCCGTTCTTATGACCTCACCCAAACGATAAAGGAAGAGACACTCTAGAAGGACTGGGTCCCTAGTTTAAGTCCAAAGGGTGTAACGTCCGTCTAAGAAATGGTAGACTTGGTGGTTCCTTCGGGTACTACAATCTATGTCCGGTGGGAGCTCATAAATCTTGAGTACGACCTGTAAAGTCTTTCTTTCGTCTATGGTAGATCGCCCCGACCTGGACTCCGTGTTTCTCTCTGTTCACCCTCTACTCCGGGCACATAAATTCTCCGTTCATTTCTTTCTTTTGTTAGTCCCACCTCCCTACCTATAAAGTCTATGTCTGTGACTAAAAAAAAAAAAACTGTCGTGTCACAGGGTGTACCCTAGAAACAAAAGACTGGTCCCTAACTTGGACTCAGGGGATGTCGCCTTCGCGTATTGGGATTGGTGACCTGGTGGTCCCTTGAGGGTCCCTTCGGTTAAAAGTTACTTCTATAGTAGTGTTTAAGTTCACGTACGACAGCCTCAGTTCACGAAGAGACCTTCTCTGTCGTCTCCAATAAATAAATTACTGTTAGTTGAACTACAAAGGTGAACTCCGTTGAGTTTGAAGGGTCCAGGGTTTCGTTTGAAGACGAGATCCGATGGTCAGGTCGAGGAGGGCGTCGGTAGGGTAACATCTGTCATTGTTGAAGGAGGAAGGAATCCAGTTTTAGGAACATTATTAAAAGAAAAAGAAAAACCGACGGGGTGCACCGTACGTTCTAGGATCTAGGGGCTGGTCCCTAACTTGGGTACAGGAGACGTCACCTTTACGTCTCAGAATTGGTACCCTGACGGTCCCTTCAGGGTGAACCTTAGTAGAAACTACGAACAGAGAGTTAGACAATCGTTTAGAATAACCGTGATGAAGTTCTACGTAGGTTTATTCCTGAAGAGACCGAGAAGTCACCAATCATGAGACACGAAGGTAAAGTCCCTTTGTCCAAGTTAGGGATCAACTCCCTTGATGCTGGGACGTTCGACGTACCGTGTCGGTTTTTATTTTTCTCTATATAGGTGTCTATAGTGGTGGACGGGTTGATGGTTGTAGTAGCGAGTGGACCTACTGACTCTGTCAGGAGAGTACGTCGGTGTGGAGGGTGTGTGTCTTAGGTCTTGTGGGACACTTTTGGATTCAGTTTAGTGAACAGACGAGTTTACGGAAGTAAAAGAGAGTGGAGTAGGTCTCATTTCCTGTTACAGAAACCTTACAAGATCTTCCAGGAGGAACGACCGAGAAATGTTATGGGGACCCTCCACTCGTTTCCTCCTCTCTATCGAAAGTGAAATGTCTTTCCCTTTGTCTCCCGACTTCCTACCATTGCGACGAACCCGGTGGGCAGCACCCGAGGCAGGCGGTCAGACAGGACCTACGGACTCTTCCGTCGACGACCACAGAGATTAGAGCACTCGTGAGTAGGGTGTGAGAGGTACCTCACGACCGAGGGACGGGTAAGAGGTCTCTGTTCGGTCTACGGTTTTATCTGAACGCCTGTGAAACGGGAACCGACCCTCTCCGGGGACCTAAGGTGGGGAAAAATCCGGTCGAGCCTCGTCACGTGCCAGGTGGGACCCGAAGACTCATCGGTAGTCTCCTTACATTTAGAGGACCTCGGACCTCACCCAGTCAAGACACCGTTGGTCGACATGGGGTCGAACCTGATAGTAAACGGCTCACTGGAACCCGTTCAGTCAAAAGACAAGAGTGACACGAGAAAGACGAGAATACTTCAAGGTCGTAAATTCGTAAGATGAATTCTTGTTCGGCCACGTTACACCCGAAGTAGGATACTCTGGTTGTTTATTGGTCGTCGGTCTTTTATAGTCTACAGTCGAGGGACGACCGGACTCGTTTTCAGATTTTACCTGACAGTGTCCCAAGACAGGGTCGAGGTAGGACAAGTTGATAGATAGGTAGTAAAATGTCACCTTTCTGCCGGGAAAGGTCCCACAGACCCTTCCCCACCCCCCTTGTCGTGCGACCCATAGTCTTGGTCCCACAGGTTTCTGAAACTAGTTGTCCTTGTTACCCGACTGATATACTTCTACTTTATATTATACTCACTTATAGTCGAGGATATGAACTTGGGTTTACGGTTGTTTACTCAAACCCTACTTCTGTTTTAACTCTACTCCAGCTAAATTCAGTTATCAAGAGATCCCCTCGTAAAATGTATGAGTGTCCCAGTAAACCCCGACAGTGTGTGTTGACCCCCGGGATCACTGTAAATCCCTGTCCCTGGTCCCTAAGACCCGTAGAGTGATACGTACTTTGTCCGAGTGAGACAACCTTTAACGGGACGCAGGAAGTGTTTAAAGTTTACGGGTAGGTTACTTTTGAGTTCTGTTTATATTTATCCAGTTCGAAATCACGTAATGTTATAACTTTCGAAAAGTACTTGACAGTATACTT
Source organism: Capra ibex (assembly GCA_006410555.1). Taxonomy (NCBI): domain Eukaryota; kingdom Metazoa; phylum Chordata; class Mammalia; order Artiodactyla; family Bovidae; genus Capra; species Capra ibex. Next base: position 4,410,622 of record SJYO01000233.1, on the reverse strand, counting down.
TTTGAGTTATTGAATCCTCTTCCAACAATAACTGTCCTTTCGTATTTACCTTATTCCTGTAATTAAATTAATAACTTATTAAAAGAGAAAGACGTCAGACAGACCAGTTATATAATCTGGTAGTGACTAATGTATAACTCTCCTTTTCCAAAGTTCCGTACCTACTATAATGACGTCTTTTTTCACTTTGGTTAACATTTATAAATTATCTTCTCTATACATTGAGTATTAGGTAATACATATGTATTAGGAAAAAAAATTGTCCAAACCTCGGTTTATAATTATTTAATCTCTACGTGCTTTAGACTCAAGGAAATTCCTACCAACGAAACTTGAATACAACACTTTTAAATTGTAACTCTACTAAATGAACTTCCAATGGAGAGTAAAAAGTCAGAATGAGTCTTTGACAGAAGTACCTTCGTGGTGCTCGAAAGAACTGTCGTAATTAACCTTTTGAAGGAAAACACTAGGTGGACGATTAGGGATTACTCCCTACAACGTCGATTCCTGAGAAAAGAAAATTTCAGGACTTCCGTCTTACGTGGACAGACAACTCCTTACTCTAAGATTTCTTCTACACAAAAGACACACCGGTGTGGTAAGAGGACAGGACACGGTAGTGAGTCAGTCAAGTCAACGAGTCAGCACAGGCTGAGGAACGCTGGGGTACCTGACGTCGTGCGGTCCGGAGGGACAGGTAGTGGTTGAGGCCCTCAAATGAGTTTGAGTACAGGTAACTCAGCCACTACGATAGGTTGGTAGACAGCAGGGGAAGAGGAGGGTGGGAGTTAGAAAGGGTCGTAGTCCCAGAAAAGTTTACTCAGTCAAGAAGTGTAGTCCACCGGTATTTTACCTTTAATAAACAGTACTGTGAGCCGAAGGGAACACCGAGTCTGCCATTTCTTAGACGGACATTACATCCTCTGAGTCCAAGCTAGGGACCCAACCTTTCTAGGGGACCTCTTCCCTTACCGTTGCGTGAGGTCATAAGAACGGATCTCTTAAGGTACCTGTCTCCTAGGACAGGCCGATATCAGGTGCCACAGTGTCTCAACTTGTGCTGAGTCACTGATTGTGAAAGTATGAGGTTACGAGTGGAAGGAAAGGAGATGGACAGAACCGCACAAGAGGAATGAGGTTACTTTCAATACAGACAATAGAATGTGTTTACTCAACCCAGACAACACAGAACGAGATTGTCGACAAAACTAAAATTAAAAGTGGACGCGGAGGACGGGGCAGTAAAAGGACGTGACGAACACATAGCACCGCAGACTAGACATTACAGGAACCTTAGGTTTGAATAAGTAATACTCATCTATACCCAATAATACAGAAAAACCCACCAACAAGGGTTCTTGTATACCTCAATGTGTATTAAAATAACATTTACTGAAGGGCAAATATGGAGGAAATATAATGTCTGATCCGTAAGATAACTGTATCTGTACAAAGACATCTAATAGGAAGTACTTAAAGTAAAACCTTTTGTTTTACGTTCCTTCGTATTCTATAAACGATACTTTTTCCCCAAAACCGTTAATGTCAAAACCCAAATACCGACTGATCTTGACAATGTTCAAAAATGACTATTTGTACACATTCTTACAACCATTACTGTGTAAGGATTATTAGGGTTTGATCTTTGTCACAATTATAGGTAGTCTCGACCTACCTATGTATTTGACTCCACTCGGTGTGTTACCTTAGGAGACCTCGTTTTTGTTGTTCGAAAAATGTTCTTGTTCGTTGTTACGTCTACTTAGAATTGATTTGTGACCTACTCTCTTCGGTCTGTGTTTTCCCTAACAGGACTCGTTTTCGACAAAGATATTTCAGGAGTTTGGTCGGGATAGACTACGATAATCTTCAGTCATATGGTATATATAATCATACCTAATTAGATACGATAATTTTCAGTCCTATTACCAATGGAGACCCCTCAGTCACTAACCTACCTTCGTGTCCCTCCTGTTACCGACACAGGACAAAAAAGTAGACAGTACAAGTCAAATATACAGGTGAAAGACACATATACGAACATAATTCTCAAAAGATCTCTTTCTCCTGGTTATCCTATATATTTATGTCCATATATATACATACATACATACAAACATACGTATATTAAACTCCAACATAAAATTCCTTAACTAAGTATGTTAACACCTCCGACCGTTCAGGAAACAGACGTCTGTTTCAGGAAAGAGATCCCGCCGACCGTCTGACGTCGGGATCTCTTCTTGGCTACAACGTTAAGTACACGTTTCCGGTAGACGACCATTTTAATATTAAGGGAGAAAGAACCCCTTCCCGTCAACAAAAGACAATTTCCGAAGTTGACTAATTTGTTCTGAGTGGGTGTAATACCTCTTATTAGACGAAACAGGTTCCAGTTAACTAAATTGACAATTAGAGTAGATTTTTTATAGGAGTGTCTTTGTAGATCTTACGAACCAATTTATGAATCTATGACACCCAGTCGGTCCAACTGTGTATTGTTACAAAATGTAGTTATCTTTCGATAATTCCCTCCTCATAGAGACCTGACTGTCCCAACTCTCGGTGATTAAATCGACTTCAAGTATTCCTTTAGGTGCCATTCAATGTCAGTGGTCTCTTGGGTAAGATGTAATTTGACGTACGTATCCTCATAGTATGGATCTAGTTCCCTAAGTACGTCAGAGAGAGAAAGAGAGAGAGACGACTAGTCAGTAGTGAACCTCTCAAAACCAGTAAGGATCTCCGATGTGAAAGTATCACTGGGTCCAACAGTAACCTTACAACATCGGTTCTCTCATCGACTTCCTTTTACTAACCGTACACTTTACTGTACTAAGTATATTGTTTTACTTTCAGAATTTTTTACCCACTCAGGAATAGGACTATTTCCCGTAGATACTTTTTCAGTGTCGATTGTAGGATGAATGACCGTCTTCTGATCTACAAAAGGGAGATTCTAGTCCTTGTTCTTTTAGTATAGACAGGAAGGATAAAGATGAGTTGTAACATGACCTCTGCGGTTGGTCTCGTCAGTCAATTCTTTTATTTTATTTTCTGTAGTCTAACCTTTCTTCATTTGATATAGATAAACATCTTCTGGATTAAAATATATCTCTTTTAGGATTTCCTTGATTGATCTTTTAGTAATCTTGATTACTCCGATCGTTCCAACATCATATGTTCTAGTAATGTTTTTCTAGATAATATAAAAATATAGGATCGTTACTTGTTATACTTTACTTTAATCCTTTTGTAATGTAATGTTCTCATAGTTTTCTTAATTCATAAATCCTCATGTAAATTGTCTTCTACATATTTTGAACATATGACTTTTGATATTCTGTAACAACTTTCTTCACTTTCTTCTAACTAGGTATCTAAGTCATGTTAGAGATAGTTATAAGGTCGACCGGAAAAAATTAAATCGTCTTCTACTATTCTACTAGGACTTAAAACATGCTTTAGTTCCCTGTGGTTTATGACTTTTGTCAGAACTCTTTCTTCTTGATTCAACCTCCTAAGTGTGAACGGTTAAAGTTTTAATTGATGTTTAGACGTCATTAGTTCTGTTACAAAAGACCGTAATTCTTATCTCTCTATCTAGTTCTCTTCTCTTGACTTACAGATCTTTATTCGAGAATTCAAATACCAGTTAACTAAAAGTTGTTCCTACGGTTCTGATAAGTCACCCCCTTTCTTTAGGAAGTTTTTTACTACGACCTGTTGACCTATAGGTGTACTCTGGTATGTATTTTTAATTGAGTTACACCTAGTATATAGGTTTGCATTCTCAATTTTGATGTTTCGACAATCCTCTTTTATGACCGTATTTGGAAGTACTGGAACGAAATCCGTTTCGGAAAAATCCATATTGTGGTTTTAGTGTTTACCGTTTTTTTTTTTTTTCTATTTATTCCGAAGTAGTGTTAATTTTTAAAACACGAAGTCCCTGCAGGGACCACCGCGTCATCTATTCTTAGACGGACGATTGGTCCCTTGTTCCTATACTAGGGACAGACCCTTATAAGGTGTACGGAGCCTCGCTGATTCGGACACGTGGTGTTGATGATTTCGGACGTACGGGATCTCGGACACGAGACGTTGTTCTCTTCGGTGACTTTACTTTTCGGACACGTGGTGTTACTTCTCCTCGGGTCGAGTGGTGTCGATCTCTTTCGGGCACGTTTCGTTCTGTGTCATGTCGGTTTTTGTACTTTCATTTACCTGTTTTGGTTTGAAAACACGACGTTAAAGTAGTTTTTCTGTTGGGTTATTACCCTCTTGTATAAACGTTTAGTGTACATCATATTCCCTAAACATAGATCTTATATATTTATTGGAATTGTCGATATAGTTATTACTTTTTTTAAAATTTACCCGATTCCTAGACTTACCCAAAGGGTCCACCACGATCACCATTTCTTGGATGGACAGTTGTGTTTTCCTAGACTTATCTGTAACGAGGTTTCTTCTATATATGTCCACTGGTTATTCGTGTATTTCTCTACAAACCGTAGTAATCAGTGATCCCTTTACATTTAGTTTTGGTACTATCGGTGATCTCACAAATATTATTTGTTTCTCTGTTATAATTCACGACCCCTCTTACACCTCTTTTGTCTTTAAGTCTGCAACGATTACCCTTACATTTTATCACGATGTTGAAACCGTCAGAGAGTTTTTTGATTTGTTCTCGATGACACATTAAGTCGTTAAGGTGAAGATTCAGATATGGGTTCTTTTTAATTTTGCACAAGTCAGTGAGTCAGCACAGACTAAGAACACTGGGAAACCTGACATCGGGTAGTCCGAAGAGACAGGTACCCCAAGAGGTCCGTTCTTATGACCTCACCCAAAGGTAAAGGAGAAGGTCCCTTAATTTTGTATGTAGATGTGTTTTTGTACGTGTGTTTACAAGTGTCGACGTAAGAAGTGTTATTGAATTTTGATCTTTGTTGGGGTGACAGGTAGTCGACTATTTACCATAGAGATGATTACCTTATACTGGACCGTTATTTTTCGTTGGCTTAAAACTACGATATATACGATGTTGTACCTGTTTGAAACTTCAATATTACGATTCAGTTTCTCGGGTCACTTTTTCTAGTGTATAACATACTAGGATAAACATCCTTTACAGGTTTTGCCCGTTTAGGTATCTCTGTTTTTCATCTAATCACCAACGGATCCTACTCTTCCGTCTCTTCCGTTACCGTGGGGTGAGGTCATGAGGACGAACCTTTTAGGGTACCTACCTCCTCGGACCACCCGACGTCAGGTGCCCTAGTGCTTCAGTCTGTACTGACTCGTTGAAGTGAAAGTGAAAAGTGAGAGTAACCTCTTACTTTACCGTTGGATGAGGCCACAAGAACGGACCTCTTAGGGTTCCTGTCTTCTCGGACCATCCGACGGTAGAGACCCCAGCGTGTCTCAGCCTGTGCTGACTTCGCTGAATCGTCCTCGTCGTCGTCGTCCTACTCTTCCTCCCATTTCTTATTGATGATTACACATACCTCGAAGAAAACCCCCCTTTTTACAAGATGATAATCTAACACTACTACCTACGTGATGAGACTTATATAATTTTCGGTACTTTGACACGTGAAATTTACCTACTCAAAATAACATATAATTAATATAGAGTTATTTTGATAAATTTGGTTTTTACCCAGGAACTAAGGTACTAATCTTTAAAGACGATTCCGTTAGTGACGGTTGTCTGAGTTTTCTCATCAAACGTATTAAGTCTCAAGTCAACGTTCTTTGTCTTTGGTGTAAAAGATGAAGATCACTTCTGAATTATTCCCTTCAACCCAAGAAGGTTTTAATAACTTTCTGGATCACTCACCCTACACGAAGGTCCTCGCTGCGAGTATTTAGTGGTGACATGACGACTGGACACCCTCGACGACGGAGATGGTGAAGGACCTTCGAAGTATTAACAACAGAAGTCTTTAAACAGTGACACCCCTTAAAGGACCGGCAGATCACCAATTCTGAGATATGAAGGTGACGTACCCCGTGTCCAAGTTAGAGACCAGCCCCTTGATTCTAGGGTGTTCGGTACACCGTACCGGTTTTAAAAAAATTAACTTTTTTTAACAGTGAAGTCAAAATTAAATCCCTAGTCTACACGACTACGGGGGAGTGGTGGAGAACTGTGGTACTCGACCACTATTGTGATTCTCGTGGAGACATCTTTTAGAATTGTGGAAGTGTTGGTCGTCATTTGTCGGTTTCGTCCTTCTATTGGATCTGTAACAAAGCGGAAATTTTAGAGTGTGTCAAGTCAAGTCAGTGAGTCAACACAGACTGAGAAACGTTGGGGTACCTGACGTCGTGTGGTCCGACGGGACAGGTAACGGTTGAGGACCTCAAATGAGTCTGAGTACAGGTAACTCAACCACTACGGTAGGTCGGTAGAGTAGGAGACAACAGGGGAAGAGGAGGACGGAAGTTAGAAAGGGTCGTAGTCCCAGAAAGGGTTACTCAGTCGAAAACGTAGTCCACTGGTTTCATGACCTCAAAGTCGAAGTTGTAGTCAGGAAGGTTACTTATAAGTCCTGGCTAAAGGAAATCCTACCTGACCAATCTAGAGGAACGTCAGGTTCCCTGAGAGTTCTCAGAATAGGTTGTGGTGTCAAGTTTTCGTAGTTAAGAAGTCGCGAGTCGGAAGAAATATCAGGTCGAGAGTGTAGGTATGTACAGATGACTTTTTTGGTATCGAAATTGATCTGTCTAGAAACAACCGTTTCATTACTTACAGAGACGAAAAATTATACGACAGATCTAACCAGTATTGAAAAGAAAGTTCCTGTTCGTAGAAAATTAAAGTACCGACGTCAGTGGTAGACGTCACTAAAACCTCGGAGTGTGTACACGTAGGTTACCTATATTCGTTTATCCAGAGGTTTGAAATCGACGTTCCCTTAGATCCTTCCATGTAGTTTTCTTTGACTTTACTTACAGATTTGCTTAATATTATTTACAGAAGTCACTACTGGTGACAAACGTTATCACTTTTGTACCTCTTTTTTGCTTTACACGTTGTTATCCCCAAACTATTTCACCCGAAGTAGATAAAACACTTTAAGACAACATCTTTATGGACAACACTGGACTTTGTACAGTCTGTATGTTACTTTTTTCCGTCCACAGTCTTATCATGAATAGTCGTTGACAGTACTGAAATCCTTGGTGTCTACAAAACAGGAGGACACATAGGGTGACCGACCGTGTGTAACCGTGTTTCATCCATGAGTTATTGTAAACAACTTGCTACTTTTCATTAAAGTCAAAATCTTCAATTTAGGTTTTATTCTTCAATTTACGTGTGAATATATGTAAATATATGTACATCCATTCCTTAGAATTCTGAGTCAAAGATAGGGACCAAGTTCTTCTAGGGGACACCCCTCCCTTTCCGTTGGGTAAGGTCATAAGAACGGACTCTTTAGGGTACCTGTCTTCTCGGACCACCCGATGTCAAGTACGTCAGTGTTTCTCAGTCTGTGCTGACTCACTGACTCGTGTGTGTATTTATGTGTATATGAATTTATACCATATTGGTCGGACTTTCTTTATGTCGTTTTACAATTATTAAAAGAGGTCTCTATTATAAACTTTACTGAAAACGAAAGGAGAAAACCGAAAAGACGTAAAATGTTTAAAACCTCTCACTTGTACGTAATTATAGTTAATTCCTCCCTTTTTTTAGTGTCTACAAGACGATTTCGGTGTCTTTTCTTTATACGGACGGAGTAAAGAGACACAGGGTGTCCCAGACTGTGTCTCCACCTGGGTTTAGATACACACCACTCGTTCACTGACGTGGAGAGATGGACTCACCAAAGACCTAGAAAGAGTTCGCCGACCTCCCATCTTAACTCGAAAATCCTATTAGGACTGAGATTGTATCATACGAAGAAGGTCGATTTTGACCGTCTCAAGGTTTCGGTACACGGGTAGAGGGGTTCTCGGTCAGAACTCAAAACGTCTCCGACACGGTCTCACTCCAGTACAAGTTCCCAGAATTCCCTGAACTAGTCACTGAGTCAGGACGGAGAGGGTACGTGGGTTGTCCAGGACCCCGGTAATTGCGAAACCGAACGGTTCAGTCGTTCGTCCGGACTGTAGGGACGATGGTCGACCTGAGTCGGTCCATTCCAGAGCCCCTTGATCTTCTACCCATAGACATGAAGAGGTCCCGACAGGGAAGTTATAATACTCTTCAGGTAGTCACCTACCAAAAATGGTGGAAGTGAATGTGTCGACAACTCCAGAATCAAGTGTAATTCTCCTCGTGTTGTTTCACTTACATGATCACGGAGACTTGACATGTCAATTTACACCAATTTTATCATACAAAATACAATATATTGAATGTAGTGTTATTTCTGTTGTAATGCCGAAGGGACCACCAGGTCACCAATCCTTAAGAAGGATTGTTAACGTTGCGTCCCCTGTGGCTAAACTAGCGACCAGGTCCTTCTAGGGTGTACGGCACTTCGTTGATTCGGGTACGGGGTGTTGATGATCCGGACACAAACTCTCAGACACGAGACGTTGTTCTCTTTTGTGGCGTTGCTCTTCGAGAGTGTGGCGTTGATCTCTCATCTGGGACGAGCGGTGTCGACCTCTTTCGGGAACGCGTCGTTGTTTCCCGAGGTCACGTCGGTTTTTATTTATTTATTTATTAAAAAAAGTAATTTTTTTTTTTCTTCTTCATATCCCTGGACTTACTCTTTTCACTCTTAGGTCAACCGAGACCTCAAAGGGTCTCAGTATAAACCTGGTTAGTACATTTAATAAAATTTTTCAACAAAAAGACTTGAAAGGGATCACAAAGGTTGATTGTCGTTGAAAGACGGAGTACGAAAAACGGTACCAGTCCTTTGGACCAGTACTGACCGGAGGAAGGAGAAATCCTTCACTCCCAACCTCCTCCAGGGTCTTACAAACTATCAGTCGTGGTCGGTAGTGAAGTAAATAAAAAGATCTAATTAAAAACAACCTCATATCAACTAAATGTTACAATGTAATAAAAGACGACATATCGTTTCACTTAGTCAATATCTTTATGCATTTAGGAGAGAAAACTTCTAAGAAAAGGGTATATCCAGTAATCTCTCATGACTCATCCAAGGGCCACGGTATGTCGTCCAAGGATAATCAATAGATAATATATATTAGCACATACATACGGTTAGGGTGAGAGGGTCAAATAGTGGGGGGGGGAAAGGGGTAACCATTGGTATTCAAACAAAAGATGTAGACTTTTATACCTTGCGAAGTGTTTAAACACGAAGTAGGAACACATCCTCGGTACTATTAGAGGAGATATAGTAAAATTAAAATTATATACGCGACGACTTCGCTCGTGGTAGAGAAGTAAATAGTGTGGGTAATTGGTCTATCTTTTTGACTTCAAGGGTTCCCCTTCCCTGTACTAATCCCAGTGTGTCGTCTCTTCCTTGAACATTCTTCCCCCCGAGGGTATACGTGGTAACAGAAACCTCTGATACTTCCCGTCCTGGTTTCCTCTCTTTACAGTGTCTTCCTACCCTGGAGTAGAATAACCCTTGTCGAATGGAGTGTCCTATACGTTCATGTAGGGTTACAGGGTCAGAGTCCTAGTCGAGTGGATGTCTCCGTCCCACCCTCTTTTACGAAGAGGAGGACCGGTCGACACCCGTTGTATAAAACTGGAGTTAAACAAGTAGAAATTTTATTCCAGGTCTCTAGTACTGTTAGTGAGTCAAATTCGAGATTTTAAGGTACCAATTACTAATCTAGAAAATAGTAATAGAAGGGGATTAGTGTGGTGAGGTGACAAATTTTCGAAAGGGTACTGAGGGATACCCGATTTGACTCGGATCTTGACTTCCGACCGACACCAGACCCCGGGTGGTACGAAAGGTCGGAATTGTAAGGGAGGTTTGTGGAGATTTGAGGTCGGCGTGATAAACTGTAAGGTAAGGGTACTTAAGAGGTGTGAGAAAGAGTGGGGATACTGAAACGGGGATATACGTGTCTATCCAAGGAAAACGTCGTTTACGAGAAGAAGTACCATAGACGGGTTGTTGGAGGATGAGTATGACGTTTTGGGTCTAACACAATGGAGAAGGTACTTCGGACGGGACTAGATGGTGTGCCTCTCTCAGAGAGAGGGTAGACCCAAGGGAGTCCGGAGTTCGAAAGGAGGTGGTGTTAGGACTTGCGTCATATACCCTTCACCACAAACGTATCACTCACGGATAAGGAGGGTGAGTGGACTCTTAAGGAACTACCGTCCTTGACACAGAATAAGTACTAAGTGGGGTCTCATCCATGAGTTATTTACAAGTTATTTATTTAATAGGTTATCCATCAGAGAATTTTTTTTCGTTTTGTCAAAATAGAGATTATGAAATACCCAGAGTTTTGTTGTACTTAGGAGAGAACTGAAGGCCTAGGGATTAATATATTACTGTTCCGATTTGACCAAGCAAAGAGTCACTCTCTCAGTAAAGGATCCGTCCAACTATTCTTCAGATCCCCAGGGGTTCCTCTCTCCCCAGATCTTAAGAGTTCCTCCTTCTTTCCTGGTTGAAAAAAGGAAGAGATGTAAGGAATCCTAATATATTGTTGTTACATAAGACGGACTCCTGTCAGAGACATAATTTGGAAGACCGATGAAGATTAATAGAATTTTACATTTAATACCCTCATCCATACCACTCCAGAAATGTTGTAGGTCTGTAAGAAACCTAAATGACCTCTCATATGTTGAAGTAACGATTGTGATTGTTCGCCCATGAGAAAGATGGGGGAAGACTACGGATACAGTCTTCGAAAGAGATAGAGGAAATATGAAATTATTTTGAAATAATGTGTTTTCGAGACTCGCTAATTCGGAGCAGAGACCGGAGCCTAACTTAAGAAGAGGAGGCCCCCGGTTCTTAGGGCCGCAGTACTAAGTTGTTGTTGGAAAGTAGACCTGTACTGGAGAGAGGGGTGTTCGACACTTCTTAGTCAGGGGTCACTACGACAGGTAGAGAATTCTTGATTCCTCCTTTAACTCTATCTTATCTCAATTCATTACAGGGTCAAAAATGTCGTTGGTTACACATCCCCGGTTTAGAAATGGGGAAGGAAGTGACTCAAAGGATATTCGGGTGGTAAATCTGCATCGTGTGGGAAGAGTCCGTGGGTGTGAGACGGGTCCAGAGGTGTAGTCCCTTCTCGTACAGTCCGTCTCCCTTGTCGGTCACGTTTTTGAGAATCGACCCTCGTACGGACCACTCGATTTCCCCACCACCCCTCCGGTCGTACCACTCTCGGATCACTCGTCCTTCCCTTGTCTCAGCCCCTACCTTTCGTGTCCAGGGGTTTGTGTCACTCGTGACTCGCTTACTATCGGTCCGTATATGACTGCATAGTCATCGTCGGTAGTAGTCCTGTACACCGGGACCCTCATTCTACACTTCCTGTCTGTTCGTATTTCTTATCTTCTGCTTCCGTGTCTCCACGTTTACACCGGGGTGGCGGAGGAGGGATCGGACCCGAAGGTAGGAGAGGGTGGACCTGAGACTGTGGTCGGAGAAGAGACTCGAGGGGTGTACTCTTGACCGGGAAACTGTCCCCTTTCCATAAAACGTTTTTCGTACCCAAAATCTCGACCCGTCTGGACCAGGACCCGTTTACGTAGTCAAAGGGGTAGACATTTTCCGCCTCCCCCCGACACACCGAGACTTTCCGAAATTATTTTCTACCGAAATTACCCTCCACCGACTCGGTCACAAACGACGAGGGACACTTGGACCCTCCCTCCCGACTACTTCCAGTTTCAAGACGACTGGAGACGGAGGAGTCCCGTGGCGTTGTCTACGAGACGGGTTTGAGGTCGTTACGTCAGGGTCACCCAGAACTCGACGACCAGATCTTTCTACGTGGAAAAGGTCCGGACGACCTACCGTCGACTCTTCCGTGCGGTACACCTCCACCAGGTGACACAAGTCGACCTCCCTACGTAGTCTTCTACCTCGACCCTAGGTGTCCCTTCCCCGTCTGGTTCACACTTCGGTGGGTTGTCGGGGTCCCAGGTAGGGTCGAGGCCTTACAGGTGGGTCACTGGCGAGCACGAGTCACTTGGAACAACGGGAGAGTGTTGGAGTGAGAAGAGTAGACCGTTGACCCCCCTACCTCGGTAAGAAGTACGTCTGTCTCTTAATACCTTCTCTTCCTGTTGAGTCCCAGAAACATCCCGGCCTACCCCGACGTTTGTTTGGTTACTACTCGTTCATGTACGTATTCCGAAGAGGGGTGTCTCGGCCGCGTGTCACCCATGTGTTCTACGATCGTAGGGGGAGAGTGGGTGTGGGCTCTCGACTGGACGCCTTTGTCTGCCGTGAACTTCGGGGATTTTTATTGCTCAGTAATTTTGTCGGTTCCAAACACACCGAGGGTGACACGGGATACGACAGGGTATGTTATCGCGTAAATAAAGTTCAGACTCTCTGACCTTGAGAGTGAGAGTAATAAACCCACTCTTTTGACTCCACTTCAATGTACATTGTGCTTCAATGTACGTACTGGACACACACCTGGACACGAAAGGCAGGTGGTGAAAACAAGGGAAGGACGAGTGAGGCGAGGGTGATGCGGCCGGAGGGACGGTGGGGAAATCGAGTGGTCCGCACGAGGGTCGATTGTCGTACACCGACAACGTGGACCTTCCGGAGGCAGTGAGACGGAGACCCAAAGACCTCTCCGGACCCATGGTGGGTCCCTCCTACTCCTAGACCCTTCTTCCACCCAGCTCCGTAGTCGGAGAAAGGAGAAAGGAGAAGAGTGGAGAGGTAGGGGGTCGTTCCGATTTTCGGGTTGACGGTAAACCCTTTCCTGTCCCAATTAGATTAAACTCGGAGGTGTGGCACAAGTTCCACTAAGCAAAATAAGAATTTTTTTTTTTTTGTTTTTGTTTTGGGAATTGGACAGTCCAGAACAAATCTTTGGACTTGTAAGACTTTTATAACTGTTTCTCTCCCCCGACGTGGGTCCTCTTCTAAGAGTCGCTCGCCCCACTACAATTAGGTTACACTGTCCCTATAAAAAAAGAGAGTCCGGTCCTTTCGTCTCTCACGTTTAACGAGACGACCCCCAGTCGGCCCGTCCCACGTTCGAGTCCTTCGGTAGAGACCCCCGACGACACACAACCCCCCGCACACGACCCGAGGGGAGGGGGTGAAGAGTCCTTACCAAATAGTCTGTCGAGGTAAAGGCTCCTTACCAAATAGTCTGTCGAGATAGAATAATTATCAGTATCGCACAACTTTGGTCACTTAGATCTCGTAGTCTTTAAGTAACAACCAGGTTAGAACAGTAAAGAGGTCACCCGTTTGACTCCAGCCTCATTTCCCCACTTCGTAAATAAGACGGTTGACAGTCGGTTAGTTATACTCAATCTTGAGAGTAATACTTCGATAAGAGGGTGGTTCCACTGGTCCCTAAATCTTTCCGTCGATACTGAGGGAAATCCTGAAACTAAACCTAAGTTTAGGAACGAGACACCAAGTTGCGTCCAATAAATCCGAGAGACTCGGAGCTAAAGGGGTCATTTTACTTCTGTTATTAGGGATTTAGGGAATCTCAGTAAATCTCTTAAATTATTCTCTTTACAGGTAAAGTCAGAAACCAATATACTTCTCTGTGTCTGAGTCCCCTCGAATTGTCAAATGTTTTTTTTTTTTTAGTTAACATTCCTGTACCCCTACCGAATGTCCATGAATGTGTTTTCTTCACTTTTATATACAGGTGTGTTTCTTGACATCGAGACATAAATATCGTCGATATAGGTATTAGTAGGTCTCGTTGAGTTTACAGGAAGGTGACCAATTGCATCTTTATTTGACACTACATAAGTAAGTTACCTTATGAATGATGAGTCGTTGTCTTTCCCTCCTTACCGCCCGTGAACGTTGTTAACCTACTTAGAGTTCACGTGACACAATTTACTCTCTTTGGTCTGAGTTTTCCCATAGATAACAGACTAAAGTGAATGTACTGTAGGTCTTTTCTGTTTTTTATCCTTGTCGTTAGTCAATCGCCAACGGTCCGTGTCTCCTTCACCCCTCTCTTAACGGTCCTTTTCCCGTCCTCCCTTTAAACCTCCGACAACCTCTGTAAGATTCAGTGTTAACACTACACCATTGTCCTGTCACGTACAGACAGTCGAGTGACCTGACGTACGAGTTTTTCCACTTTACCTTTACGTACATATTTCACGTTGAGTTATTTAGACTGAAAATTTTCAGTTTGTTTTCGATTTTTCGGCTCGAAGTCTTTTCTGTTTTGCACTTCATCAAAATCCTTACTTGGTCGCTTAAAATGGTAGTAAATCTTGAACATAGGCTCAACCTTCTACGGTTCAGGGTCTTCTCGAAGACTAACCGACACAAACCCAGGGTCCGGGCGTTAATTGATCTCAACCCGTCCCGGTAAACTAACTGTCGGGGTAGTTCGGGCGTCTTTCCCCTCAAAGGGGTCTTCGTTTGTTCGACATAGATGGTTCTTCCGACGTTGACGTCTCCGGATATCGGAGCCCCAAGTAATAGGATCTGCGACTCGAGACAGAAACATCCTTGCACCGGTTTCGAAGGTAGAAGACACTGCCACCCTACGCCACGACCGTCTGATGGGAGTCTACACTTCCAACCCAAAGTCTGACTGACCCAGTTCGACTCCCGACGAAGTCTGGATGTTCGGGACCCAAGTTAGTGAACTCACCAAGTAGTTCGTCCGCCCTCTTTGTTCACCAAGGAAGTTCGGTGTGTTCACAAGTTAAATCGGCCTGTTCGAGTCGGAGACGGGATCTCTCAGTAAATAAAGATACTTTCTCACAAACTAAGAATAACTGACTTACCCCACACAGTCCGTCTGTGTTGGTTACTGAGTCAGATTCAACCCCTCTTCGTCCCATTACGATGTCTTAGGTCACCAAGTAGAGGGTCCGGAGACGGCGGGGTTTACCGGTACCACCGAAGCGGTCCGAGGGTGTGGTTCCGACTTGAGAGGACCGTACTTCAGGGTCGGTATACCTAAGGTTCATACGTGAAACCTCGTGAACGAGACGGGGAAGACTTGATCCACTGGAACCCGTTTAGTGAAGTGGAGAGACTGGGAGGAAAATTGTGTCCTTTCCTAAAAAGTTCGTGAAAGAATCTAAAGTGACCCTAAGTCACGAGGTCTTCGTAAATTTCTGCATTTATCCTGACCCTTCATTTGTCTTTGAGTCACATGGGAAAAGTTTTAAGGTTTAACGTCTACACCTTTGTAAACACATAAAACAGAAATGAGTACACGACACGAGTACCCAAACCAAAACATTCTAACACGGTTATAACTGTTTTCAAAAAAAAAAAAAATTATCTGACACCTAAAAAAAAAAAAAAACGTTTAAAGAAAAGAAAAGAAAAAAAAAAAAAGAGTCAGACATAAAAAAAGATGGATGATCTTAAAGAAAACCTCATAAAGGTAAAAATATTTTTGAGATTTACATTTGTCCAATAAGAAAAAGAGAACTTTTCAATTAGAAATTAATGGTTTCACTATGTATTTTTATGAAGAGATGAATTTTTAAAATAGTGGAAGGTCCCTTATGACTTTAGTGGAAATTAGTGGTGAACAACAAATCGGTGATTCAGCATAAACTAAGAAAACGCTTAGTTAATCTAAGTGGTCCGAGAAGACGTGTACCCTAAAAGGTCCACTCTTATGGTCTCACCTAACGGTAAAGGAATAGGTCCCCTAGAAGGACTGAGTCCCTAGTTTGGGAGTAGAGGACGTGACGTCCGTCTAAGAAACGGTGACTCGGTGGACCCTTGGGAAACTAGTGGTGATGGCGGGGGATTAATACCAGGAGTATGAGGGGGGTAGTGGTAGTCGTTAAACCTCTCTTTAAAAGGTCTGGAAGAAGATACATGAAGACAAATGTATAAAATGTATATAAATGAATAATAAAAGTATTCTTTACTTATCAGAACACCTTAGTGTAGGATCTATAACAGGACGTTAAAGGAAAAAAACGAGTTGCAACACTGAACCTTAATAAAAGTACAGGTATGTGTCTTCTGATGGAGAAGACCGAAAATTAACAACATATTATAAGGAGTCAAGTCAAGTCAAGTCAACGAGTCATTACAGGCTGAGAAACACTGGGGTATTTAGCGTCGTGTGGTCCGGAGGGACAGGTAGTGGTTGAGGGCCTCAAGTGAGTCTGAGTATAGATAGCTTAGTTACTACGGTAGGTCGGTAGAGTAGGAGACAGCAGGGGAAGAGGAGGACGGGAGTTAGAGAGGGTCGTAGTTTCAGAAAAGGTTACTCAGTCGAGAAGTGTACTCCACCGGTTTCATGACCTCTAAGTCGAAATCGTAGTAAGGAAGGTTTCTTTAGGGTCCCGACTAGAGGAAGTCTTACCTGACCAACCTAGAGGAACGTCAGGTTCCCTGAGAGTTCTCAGAAGAGGTTGTGGTGTCAAGTTTTCGTAGTTAAGAAACCGGGAGTCGGAAGAAGTGTCAGGTTGAGAGTATAGGTATGTACTGATGACCTTTTTGGTATCGGAACTGATCTACCTGGAATCAACCGTTTCACTACAGAGGAGAAAACTTATACGACAGATCCAACTAGTATTGAAAAGAAGGTTCCTCATTCACAGAAAATTAAAGTACCGACGTCAGTGGTAGACGTCACTAAAACCTCGGGGGTTTTTATTTCAGACTGTGACAAAGGTGACAAAGGGGTAGTTAAAGGGTACTTCACTACCCTGGCCTACGGTACTAGAAGCAATAGATGACGGTATAATTTTTTGGTACAACTCTGTATTAAATGAGGGGTCTTTTAAGAAGGTAAATATTACAAGTTAAGTTGCCAAAAATCATATCAGTGTACAAACACGTTGGTAGTGGTGTTAGACTAAGATCTTGTAAAGGAAGTGGGGGGGTGAGGTGGTTTCTCTGGGACATGGGTAATAATAGGTGAGAAGGTAAGGGGCGAGGAGGGAAGTCAGGGACTGTTGATGGTGAAAGGGAAAGATGACTGAACAGAGGGGACATGTAGAATATATTTACCTGAGTATGAGATACATCTGTAGACACTAATTGAATAAAAGGGACTCACACTACCAAACCTTAAGTGGGTACAACATCTGTGTAGTGATGAAGTAAAAGAATTAACAGTTTATTAGTCAGTGGGTAAAGACTTACAAACAAGAGATGGTCCGTACCACAATTAGGAGTGTCTTTCGGACTCTTCTTCATTCGTACTAATAATAGTATGGGTAAAATGTGTACTCCTTTGATCCCGAACCTTCACGATACTGAATCGGTTCTAGTGTCTCCTTTCATAACCAAACGGGTTTTTAAAGAAACTCAAAAGGGTATTGTAGAATATCTTTTGGACTTGTTTAAAAGAAAACGGTAGGGTTATTGACCGTCTCGACCGAGACTTGGTTCCAGACACCACGAGGGTGTATGTAGACACAGGAAGCTCGACCTGCAGTCACGGCGCTTTACTTCGTCCCTCCCTCACTTTTCACAGAGTTCCCGAGGTACCCGTCTAGTATTTCACGGAAAATGAGTGTCCGACGGAGACCCAGTGACAGTACCGGCTACCACTACCGGGGTACTCCGACCTGATCATTGGGTCAAGGCCTACGGGGGTCTGGAATGGTTGCAGTCTCGAGAGAGCAGAAGAACACATCGAAAAGACTGCAGAGGGAGAGAGAGTCGTGGAGGGTGGAGATCGCAAAGAAGAGGGGTCAGGATTACAGAGTCACAGATCGGAAATCCCCGACAACGTGTCCTTCCCACAATGTAGAAACAATCCTGACATACAGTTGATTCACTAGTGACCAACACTCATTCCCAGACTCCGCCCAAAAGGGTGCTCATTTCGTTCAGAACGACGGACTTTACTTGTCCCGAGCTGAGGGGTTTTTAGGATTTGGGAGGTAAGGGACCCCACAGACCTCTCAATTCTTGACGTTGGTGTATTACCACTGTTATTCTCCTAACCGAATGAGAGGAACCCTCCCCGACAGTGATGAAACCCGGAGGAGGAGGCTCAGGTCGCCCGACACCACCCCCTCCCCTCCCCAACATATCCTCTAATTCTGAACTCCAGTGTGTCGGTTATTTCCCTCCCTCTCTGACGACCTCGGACCGTGAGAACCTGGGACACAGTCGGGGACGGTGTGGTTGAGTGGGACTAAGGTAGTACGTTCAGAGTTCAAAGTGGGGTAAGAGCCAAAGTTGACTACAGGTTAACGGTTCATTTTATTTTCGTTGAAAGACGGAAAGGTTTTAACTCTCCTCTCCATGTCCGGTTCTGAATTACAAGATATCCCAAACCTTCGGGATGGAACTGAGACGGTATTGAACGATACACTAGAACTCTTTCAGTAGACGTGAGAGACTCCGAGTCGTCACCCAGACAGACGAGGATCCTAGCATCCTCTATACTAACCTCTCATTCAACCCGGGTCTGGAGAACAGAGACCACCTCCGTTGTTCTTGACTTTCTACGGGGTCTTAGTACAGGAAAGGGGTCCGTTGGTCGTGGTGTCCAGGACGGTTGGTTCCGAGATTCGATTGACAGTCTCGGTCGGGGTCCGAACTTGTTGCGGGGGTACGAGGGGGAAGAGAGACAGAGAGAGACTCCGTCCAGTGAACAAGTAAGTTGTGTGTAGATAACTCGTCGGTGGTCCTCAGACCACCCACCACCCTCTGTCTGTGTGTGTGTACCCAGGAATATGTTCCGTATATGACATCGACACGGGACACCCACGACCCGTACTTCCTTCCTTTAGGACGAACCCTCGTACCTTTCGGACCACTTCGACTATCCACTTCTCCCTACCGTAGAGTCTACCGTGTTGAACGTAGGTCCGGACCTTCATCTATTGAAGTCCTACGTAAACCCCCCCAAGACCACCCCGACCTCCCACGTTTACACCCTCTACATTAACCTCCCATTCTTCCCGGTCTGGATGTCCCGGAGTTGAAAAGTCGTCCTCACCCTGTTCGAGTCTAGTGAAGAGTCTTCCGAGGGGAACCGAGGTGTGGAGGAGGGTAGGAGGGTAGTCGGGGGAGTCCAGAACCACCATTAAGGACGAAAGTGTCTTTGACGTCAAAGTCTCTTTACTTGATTTCCCAGGTGCCAGAGGTCTCGAATTCACCGTCTCAGCCCCGGTTCTGGGATACGACCCCCGGTCCCTGGCACCCCTCACCCCCTGTGTGACATTCACACCTCGACTCCTATGGTACCGGTCCAGTCGAAAAGGTAGACGTTTTACCTGTGTAACCCTCGCGGGAGGTGTCAGTCCACAGGACAAGAGACGAGGGGTACCGGACTCTGTGGGTCCAAGACGGAATCTCTCCGGTGGGTGGGCGAGGGAGAGTTTCCCGACTTTTCCAGTACGGACGGGGGAACTGTAAAAGGGGTTCTGGGGAAAGGACTACAGGGATGGAGTCGGGAGGGTGGAGTCCCCTCAGACCGGGACGGACGAGACCCGAAATTCGATCTGCGACGAGTAGGCAGTAATCAGTGGTCGACCATCTTTTCGACTCTGGTACAGGATAGCACCAGGGTGGGTGATGACGGGTCGGGAGGGAGGTGAGGGTTGAGTCGGTCGGTTCTCCTAGAGACCAGATACCCAGGGACCAGGAATCCCTTCTCGACTCAAGTCGGTCCCGAACCCTCGGAGTGACTCGACACACTGGGGTCCTCTAAAGGGGTTGGAGAGACTTGGAATTAAAGAAGGGAAGAAAGGAAGAAGGAAAATGAGACAAAGTAGGGGTATGGTGGGTAGGGGTAAGGGTGGGGGTACGGTATCTGTAAATAACTTGTAGATGTTATGTGGTCTGTGGTACCCAGTGTTGGTGTCTGGTGTCGGGAATCTCCAGAGTGAACGGTTCTCGAAATTCTGATTTGTACTGGGTCCGGGGACTCCGGGGTGAGGATCCACCCACCCTTACCTCCCACCTCCCCACCCTATCCTGACTGGAGACTTGGGACCTTTTCGGTCGTCTCCGAAAACTTGGTTCGGGTCCAAAGTGCAGGGGTGAATGACTGACACTAGAGTTCGTTCAGTGAAGTAGAAAGACTCAGGGGCAAAAGAGTAAATTATTTCCTGTTTTTAGTATAACACTCAAAATTTACTCTGAAGACCGGTCATTACCCAATAAAACTTCAAGATTTTTAAGTGGAAACAGAGGTGGAGCTCTGGACCTTTAGGAATACCTTACTTCCTGACTAGGGAGCTTTCCCCCTCAAGTCCGGAGTCAGTCACTGGGACCCTTGTCCTTCAAGATTCAATGGGAGTGGTTTATCGGATGTAACAAACGTTGGACTCAGTGGATGTGTACAGTCTTAGAAGGAAAACACCCCTTTCCCCTTAGGACTGAGAGTAAAAGAAAAACCGACGTGACCCAGGAGCAACGCGTACCCGAAAAAGATCAATTCCCCTTGTCTCCGATGGGAAGTGACTCCACACGTCCGAATGACTTTGCGAAGAGAGCAACGTCTCGTACCTGAGACACAGTCGAGTCATCAACGTCACGTGTCCGAATCAACAAGGAGTTGTACACCCTAGAAGGGTCTAGTCCCTTCTATTTTGGCGACAGGGGACGTAACCGTCCGTCTAAGAATTAGTGACCTGGTTTGTCCCTGTAGGGCCTCAGGACTGAGAACTACTGTAGTAGTATTTTTTCAAAATCCACTATGACTCGTAAATGATACACGGGGGGCAACGTGTCTACGATAGAAATTAAGGGTTGTTACCACTGAGAATAATATGGGTAAAGTCTCTACTCCTTTAACCCCGAACCTCTATTGAAGATCATTAAATGGGTCCTAGTATGTCAATACTACTGGAGTTGACACGGGACGGGACATGAAGGGGACGTTCCCTACTACTTCCTGGGGAAGGACGTGACAGACCCTGGAACTCGGGTATTGATACGAGGGACCTGGAGTCAAAGGGGGAGTCATTTTACGAAAACTTAAAAACTGAACGGGTTGCTCTATTCTGTTCCGTCGTAAAGGGTCCGGAGGACTTGTCTACACTTTTACCTCAGGGTGTCACTTCGTTTCCGGGGGACCAGTTATTCGGACCTTAAGTCCAAAACCCCGGGTCGGACCCAAGACCAGAAATAAGTGGTGAAGAGGTTTCAGTCAAGACTGGGGTTGACAGGACCCTAACGAGTTCCGGGACGTAGTGCATCCACCAGTGTCAAGATGTCTTAGCTACTCTCCTTCCTTCTCCTCCACCGACAGACCCAGTCCTTGTCTAGACCCGGACACGGTTCGGGGTTCGGTCCGGGGTCCTTGTTGTACTACCCGTAGGATTATTCTCAGGCCAGGTAAAGACGGAAGGTCCCTCGAGGGTCCACCCCCGTTATTTCTTTCTACTCATGGTGCACCTCTTCTTGTACAGTAAAAGTTTACCTTTTCTTACTTGTTTCCGTTTTTAATAGATAAAGAAACCCCGTTCCGACCGAGAATATCTTTGTAAATTGGATGTCGGAAGGAAGACGTCTCGGACTGACAGGGGTCCGGAGGAGAGAAATCCCAGGGACAGGGAGTCCCGGTCCAAGACCCTGTGTACCGTAAAAACGAGGTTTTGACTCTGTAGAGTAAATAGATCACGAGTGGTCCATGATCAACGGGTTGGAATCAGTAAAACCAACTCAGAATACGGTCCGGACTCTCCCTCCTAAGAACGGGGGTAAAACGTTTCCTCCTTTGGATTTTATGGACCTCTGGGTTTTATGGACGGCCACCGAGGTATCACCCTAGAGTCTGGGACCCAAGAACTGACTATAAGTGAACGGGGAGAAGGAGGAGTCTCGAGAGCAGTCGACGTCCCCTGTGAAAGCTGTTGTTGGATATTTTACCCCGTTAATGTTCCGAGTGGACACCCTGATAAAATACCCAACCGTCCCGGGTTTTAAATACCCAACCGACCCGGGTTTTAGTAACACAAACAAGTGATTCTAGGGCCCGTCCCAGGTAAACTGAGTCCCTGTTTGTAGATGACTTTGTTGTCCAAATAAGGGACACGAGACAGTGTATCCTTACCTTTGACCCCGGTTAAAACATTCGGGGTCAGGTAGTTATCTATGCCTTGAAAGTCCTTCAAGGTAAGTCCTTCTTCCCAACCCCCTCCGAGTGTCCGGGGACAGAGGGGTCTCTGGGAAGGACGAGTCCTGAGTACCACCTATTCTTCGTGTCTTCCGACCTCCTAGTCTCCCTCTTCTGACCCACTACGGAGGACGGGGGTCTACGATCCTCACTCTTCCGTCTCCAACTCAGGGACCCTCTGACCGAAACAGAGGAAGATCGTGTCCCACCCGGACGTTCCTCGTAGTAGTCACCTTCACTCTCCCCTTCCCCATGCACCTACTACCCACCTAGCTACCTGTCTACTCACTAATCTAATCTACCTGCCCTGTCTTCTTGTCTACTCGATCTCCCTACAGACCCAAAACGATGTCTCTGTCCACACCACACGGACAGAAAC
The DNA here is from genome assembly GCA_006410555.1 of Capra ibex. NCBI lineage: Eukaryota > Metazoa > Chordata > Mammalia > Artiodactyla > Bovidae > Capra > Capra ibex. The sequence goes on along the minus strand of SJYO01000233.1, from coordinate 4,388,058 downwards.
GCCCACACAGACGTACAGACATGTACTCCGGGACAAACGCACACACAGGGCGAGGGTCCTAGACGTGGAAACACACAGAGATCCACGGGGCTAGACTAAAACACAGGTGGAGACTGTCCCACAACAGACACACACAGACCGTCGACTCACGGAGGCCTGTGGACAAACAAAGACACACCAAGAGTCACCCATGGACAGGTTCACACAGACCGACACAGATACGTGTCCGTACAGTGACTAAAATTCAGGTACAGTGGTCGACACACACAGGTCTAAGCAGACGACATAGACAGACAGACGCACAGGTGTAGGAATCCAGAGGCACTCAGACATAGACTCCTACACACACAGAAGAACTAGGGCCCAGACTGAACTGACACCCAGGTGCAGACACATAGGTCCATACGGACACACAGAACTACGTTGTCACACAGACATAGACACACACACAAAGACATAGGTCCACAGAGACAGTGGGTTCTAGACTGAGACACATAGGTCCACACAGACTCACAGGACCGAACACAACGGACACCGACAACAGGGTCGGGACGCGAGCACAGACGGAGGGGTCTCCCGCGGGAACGGGTCGGGAGAGGGCAGGAGGGACCCGAGGACGGAGGGTCGCGCGGGGACGGCCGACCACCTTTCGTGCACCCGGGTCTGGCCCGTTTCGGCCGGAGCGGCCCGGGGCGGAAGGGCGCGCCGGGGCGGGGGTCGGGCGGGGACTCGCCCGATATTCAAGTGAAGCGAGAGTCGGACACGTAACGGGCGGCGGTCACCAGACGTGAACCTCACAGGACGGTGGTCAGGTTCCTCGTGTCGGTGGTGGACTGGTACCGGCTCCCACTCATAGTCCCAGTCCCCACGGCGGCGGCGCGTCCCCGGGGCCCCAGGTCCCCGGTCGGTAGAGAGGGATCAGAACCACCAGGGTGGCCACGTCACCCCAGTCCTGGGCCGACCTGAGTTCGGGATTCGGGGGCTAAACCTCGTGTTTGTCCTCCCGACCCGACCTACTCTTCACGGGCCGGGGGTCAAGACCGAGACGAACCCTGGAGTCAAAGGGGTAGGGGTCCCGTATAAGTAATTGGGGACGGAGGACCTAGTCTACTCCGTTACCTGGTGCTTCCGCACAAGATTTGACATTCCATGGAACAAGTGCCTGGTAACAGTCGACAGGAGTCAATCACCTCGGACCGAGGGACGACACACGACCAGTGCTTCGACACGTCTCCCACGACCGGACCGGAGTCCCTGACTCGAAACCAATCAGGGAGTACCGTACATTCGGTTCGGACCGACAGAGGAACCAGAGTCGCCTACCTCTCCTCGAGGATCGTAGGTCACCTCCTCTCCGGACTCTTGTCCGAACGAGAGCGTCCGACGGTGACGTCGGGGGTCCTTCCTCCCACCCGCCTCCCCGGCAACCTCCCCGTGTGCCCCGTCTACCTCTCCCTTACTCGCCCTCCTTGGTACCGGCACGGACTGGTCGACATACAAGAGCCCGGTGGAAACAGGGGGAGACTCTTGGTCGAAGGGTTGTGTGCACTGACTTTCGGTCGATCCACCGGTGCACACAGGGTACGTCAAAGGGTAGAGACAGGGGTTTTCGCCCCGAGTCATCCCGACCTCCTGGACCTCATTGGTCAATGCTACTCGGGGGACGGGGTAACGGTCTCACCAGTGAAGGATGTCACTAGGGCCACCGGACCTTCTGGAGTCCAGGAAAGAGCCATGTCTTTATGATACTAGGATCTGGGACCACAAAGACGTGGAGATCTCGACCCGCATTAAAGACCCTTAGGAAGAAGTGTGTTAATCGTACTCTGTCGTGGGGTAAACGGGGTGTGGTCCCAGACTGGTGGAGAGATACCAGAGGGTGCCCTCTTGTTTAAAGTCTCCGCTCTAGAGATACTACCCCCTGCACGGACACGATTACGACGACCTGAGTCGTGGGACTCGGAGAAACGACGCAGTCGAGAGACCTTAACGTCAAAAGGAAGAAGTGGGTCCTCCGGTCGTCCTTCAAGGAGGAACACCGATCACCTCCAGAGAGGACGATACTAGGGTCCCCGGAATGGAAGGAGGGTCCAGAGCAGGGTCCACACTTTGCGTCATACACCCACCCCCTACCTGTTGTCTAGGACTCGACACTCACTCCACCAATGGTCCGACCCGAGGTCTGAGATGTCGGGACCTAAGACCTAAGTTTAGGGGTTCGAACCAGAACGCGAACGGTACTCTGGACCCCGGCGTATTACAGGGATGTTTCACTTCTGTCACTATCATCAACACAGACTACGTTTCTTGGCTGAGTAACCTTTTTTGAGACTATGACCCTTTCTAACTTCCGCCCTCCTCTTCCCCTGTTGTCTCCTACTCTACCAACCTACCGTAGTGACTACACTACCTGTACTCAAACTCATTTGAGGTCCTCAACCATTACCTGTCCCTTCGGACCATACGACGTCAGGTACCCCAGCGTTTCGCAGCACCCCCTGTGCTGACTCGCTGACTTGACTTGACCCGTCAACATCAAATTCACCTCTATTGGGTACAGGTTCAGGAACCGTCAGTTACCCGTCAAACGTGGAGCAAATCTCCTATCTACAAGTCACCGCCCTCCTTCCTCTTGACGCACCTACTGGGGTACCCTCTTGGGTGAACGGTCCACTGAAACGGTCAGGGACGGAGCCCCGGAGTCACCCTCTTGAATGAGAGTTCCCGGGGTATCGAGACCCTCAGGACGGAACGGGTAAGAAGGCCGGGATGAGAGGGGGATTAGAACTGGAACTAATACAGTCTAACTCGAACGGTTCCAATACTCTCAACACGAAAGGAATCGGGGAGTGACGGGGATGAAACCAGAAATCGAGGAAATCTTTAATATTTCTCTTGAAAGTGTATAGTTTGAAAATGGGACCCGATTCGGGAACTTAGAAGTCCTTTCCTCCGTGTCTCTCCCTCTCTGTGGACGACTCCTAGTGTGTCGTCATGTAGGTTTGACTTTGGATTCAGGACTTCTGAGAGTTTGAGGACAATAATTTTTTCTTTAAAATAATATCTCTTATAACTCATGTATATTTTCATCTCTCTTATCACATTATTTACGGATACAAGAGTATTGGGTTAGAGTTGGTGGTGGTTGAATATCGATGACGACGAAGGACGGGGAAGTAGTGGGGGAAGAGGTGATAAACTTTCGTTTAGGGTATGTAACCCGAAGAGAACATTGAGTCGACTATTTCTTAGGTGGACGTTACACCAAGTCAGGGACCCAACCCTTCTAGAGGACGTCTTCCCTTTCCGATGGGTTGAGGTCATAAGACAGGACCTCTTAAGGTACCTGATGTCAGGTACCCCAGCGTTTCTCAGCCTGTACTGACTCGCTGAAAGTGAAAGTGAACGGTATGAAGTGTAACATGTTGACATTTATAAAGTTATAAAGAGAGGTCACTTATTCCTGAGGAAAAATCTGTACTTATTTTTTAAGGAATTATAGTGGTAAAAGATAGTCACAAGTTTAAAGGTTAACATACACTATTTATCAAAAAGTTTAGTTTTAGGTTCATTCCGAGTATGTCGCGTCACCCAATATTACACGGCATCCAAAGAAAATCAGACGTCCAATAGGGAAGTTGAAAAAAAAGAACAGAAAAAAGAACTAAAGAAAGACAAAACGTTAAATAACCAATTTCTTTGGTTTATGAAACGAACATCAAAGGGTCTCATACTTAAAACAACTAGCTCACGACCAGGACCCTGAAGGGTCCACCAAGTCACCTATTTGTTAGGTGGACGTTACATCCTCTGCATCCAAGCTAGGGACCCCGTCATTCTAGGGGACCTCCTCCCGTACCGTTGGGTGAGCTCATAAGAATGGACCACTTAATGTACCTGCCTCCTCGGACTGTCCGATATCAGGTATCCTAACGTTTCTCAACCTGTACTGACTTCGTTGACTCGTGTGTACAGGACCAGGATTGAAATTACTCAAGGAGTCAGGAGACATAAAGGACCTTTGACTTTTAATTTGGATTTTCCGTTTCGGGCACATTGATTGGTTATGGTTTATAGTGGGGTGAAAAATGGTTTTCTTGGGAGGTCAGTGTCGTCTGATCGGGTATAGATCTTCCATGAATTAATACACGTTCCGTGACCCGATTTACCGAGTGTCGGTGGGACCCAGGACGACAGAGAGTGACACTTGAGTCCACCCCTTTCACTCCGGGTCTTCTCGACTCAGCGGACTCCCGGTGCCGGTCCTCCACCGTCTCGGAAGGGGTGGACGGGGTCACATGTGTTGGACACTAACAACCCCGCCTAAAGGGACCACCAGGTCAATCTTGAGACTCCAAGGTGACGTCGTCCGGACCCAAGCTAGGGTGTAGTCCCTTGATTCTAGGGCGTTCGTCACACCGTACCGGTTTTTTTTTTTTTTTTCTTAACCCCTGTAAATCCGGACCAAATGAAGACGTGTTGTCCCAACGTGTTGAAGACGTTAACTCCTAACCCTCCCGGGACTTGTGGGGTACAGGTCCCTCGGACCCCGTGTGTCGACCGACACTCTACCTTGGAACCGAGTTCGGGGAGTGACAGAAATGTCTAGACCAGGACCTCTCTACACTGGACCTCGATCTCCAGTTACCGACACTGGTGGTGTGTCGACTGGACACGTCCCTCTCCGACCACCACGCCGCCCCGGTCGGGAAGACCGACTGAGACGTGAAGCTCCCGGCTTTGATACTCCGGTCACACCTGTCGGAGTGGAAGACACGGTACTGACCACTCATGATGGGAGGTGGGGAAGGGTAAGACACTAAAGTAACAGGGGACGTCTGGTACCCTTTTCACTACGGTAAGGAGGAGGACTAAGGAGACTCTTTAAGGGGAATCAGTGATGGGGTAAAATGTCTACTCTCTTAACTCCAGGTCACTCACCTCTCTACAGTAGGGCGTGGTGAGTCGGAATATCTGTTCAGACACTAGGACCCACGGACCGAAGGACTGCTGGAAAATAGTGGTCCCAACCCATACCCCACCCCCGCCACAAACGATCGTATATCCAGGTAGTTCTAGGACGGACAGAAAAGGGTGTAGGTTTGTTAAAAGGTTAATAGTTGTCGAAAAAGAGGTTTGGGTGTGTTGGACTGGTCCGGAGACCCTAGCCTGGGTTTCCCTCAGACCCACCACCTCTCTTGGGTCGAAAGAGATCGAGAGACTCACCCGTCAAAACACAAGGATATCAAGAAAGAGATTCGTAGTCCTCCGACGGAGTCTGAGTGTCTGAACCTAAGACCACACCTGGTCTGACGGACGGGCGACACACTGGAGCCCGTTTAATGAATCCGAGAGACTCGATTTCGTGAGGATTATCTTCCAGGAATCCATTTTTCTCGGACTGTACTCCCTCACGGGACGTTTACAAGTGTCGTCAACGACTAGAACGAGGTCCCTGAGATCACTAACCACTTCCCTGTAATTCCGGGGTCGTCGGGGTAGGGGTCTATGGGTTACGGGTCAGTAGAAACAAACGGTATCTTTCACTGGAATTTACGGTGACCCAAACCGAAGACCACCCTTGGTGAGGGAACTCCAGTCGCTCCCCGGTGGTCCGACCCTGAGACCGGACTCCCACCCTTTCCGGTCGAGATCGAGAAAGACTCCAGAGACTCCGGTCTCTCGTTCGTCCGACTACGAACATAATGGACCCTTCGGCAAACTATTTCGAATAGTGTTACGGACGTCTGGACGATGCCTATAGGGGAGGTAGGGAAAGGAGGGAGGGGAAAGAGAAGACCGTCCCTGTGTGGATGATTGGTCCCCGTAGGGGGGGTTGTGTGTGAGTGTTGGTCGTCGGAACCCCAAGTAAGATATCTGGACTCCCCGGAGACCGTTCAAAGGGTAGAAAGGTCAGAGTCAAAGGGGAAGACATTTCACCTTCGGACTTAGACACCTTGAATTCCCGACCCCCCACCACGGGACTCTTCTCAGTCCGAACCCGACCCCTCTTAGTGTAGACACCACATTCATATGAATAGGTCTTAGGAAGACAAGACTTACGCATTGATCGGGGGTAAAATGTCTACCCTTGTGAGTACGAGTCTTTCCAGTTAAATGAACGGGTCTAGTGTGTCGTCCTAAGTTTGGGACTGGGGTCTTAACTCCGAAAAACAACGACACTAGACTCTCGTCTCTGTAGATGAACGAGTGGTGTTCCCGGACGACCGGAACCAAATAAGAAGACACTTTGTCTACCAGTAACTTGACGACCATACCCTTAAAGGGTGGAAAAAAGGGGAAGAAATGAGAGTTCCACAGACCAAAGAAGAAGGAAGAAAACGTAAACAGATCCGTCGGACCACGATCCATTACTCCGGGGATCAAGTCCCAACCCTGGCGTTGCCCTCCGTCCGTCGACTGGAAGAATGAGGTCGTCGATTAGAGACAAGAGACCAGAGACGGTTGAATAGAGTTCGGTAGTGGTTGGACGGGACGATTGAAGACATCGGGGGTCCCGTTGGTATCTTCCGTGACATAGAGACCCACGAGAACTAAAGGGACAGACTCGATGGTCCTGGGAAAGCACCCGACTTCTTCGACTCACTGTTACGGTCCTTCGGTCCGAAGGGCGGAGTTCCGGACCGAACCCAGTCGGAGACCGGCTCGGACCGGGTCCGTGGGACGAAACCACAATCTTGTAAGATCGGACACTAGGTGAAGAGGATGGAGAAATCCCTTTGACTCCTGGTCTCTCCCCTCTCTCGACCACTTCCAGTGGGTCGCTTACCTCACACACCGGACTACGGTGGGTACGGGTCTACGACTCGTAGAGTGGGACTGTGAAGTTCCGGTCTGTCCGGACAACACCCCATGTCTGGTGTCGTCTGTTCGTGGTAGTAAAAATGCCTGATTTCGAGATGAAGGGGGTTCTCCCTCCGGTCCCAAACTCCCACCTCCCCACTGTCACTCCAGTCGGACCTTGTCACTTTTCTTGGGAATACTCCGATTATCGTCCGAACTGAGACCTTCGAAGGGGAGTAGGTGGGGTGGGTCGGGGAGTGACGACACCAGTCCTATCTCCGGTCCTGGGGAGGTCCAGAGGTCCCAGTAAATACAGGTCACCCTAGAGACGCCTCGGAGACCGAGGTGTTTCTCATGGTGTATCTTGGAGTCGGTTCCTTAAAAGATTCGGTCGAATGCACTTGTCACCACCCCAACCCCCTGTCGGGTAGGGGAAGGGTAGGGGATCCTGGGGAGTCTTCTTTCCCCACACACACACACACACACACACACACACACACACACACACACACATGTTCCGACGGTGTCCTGTCTCTCGTTCACAAAGGACCGGCCAGGGGTTCCCGCCACACAGTCACCACTGTCACTGATACCCTGGGCCGGGTCGGACATTGACACCTTTGGTCTTGTAACTAGTAGGGTTGTCTCAGAGAAGACTCTTACTTTTCTAATACTTACTTTCTTAATACGACCCTGGTCTCCGTACTTTCGCAAAGGGACCACTGAGTCACTATCTCAGACGGACGTTGTGTCCTCTACACCCAAGTTAGGGACCCAGTCCTTCTAGGGGACCTCTTCGTTTACCGTTGGGTCAGGGCATAAGAACGGACCCCTTTGGGTACCTCTCTCCTCGGAACTCCCGATATCAGGTACCCCAATGTTTTCTGAATGGTGGATTTGTTGTTGTTGTCCGTATTTTACCCTGATAGGACTCTTTTGTTCCTACATACAAGTGGGGTTGAAATAGTGAGAGTCGGGGTCAAAGGTATAGACACTTCACTACGTTAACTCAATCCGTTAATGATGTAAGGTGAGGTCAGAGTTTTAGACAATAAACCACACTCTTGAGGCTAAACATTACCAGAACAACCTACTGTAACTCCTATCGAGTACAAATGACTTATTAATGAAACGCGATCAGTGACGAAATTTACGAAAGATACTTGAGAGTGGTTAAGGACATTTACAGTACATTTTCCACCATCACTGTCATCATTTATTAATTGATAATGAATACTCACGAATGACGTACGGTCCGTGGAACATTACACGAAATGTTCGGAGTCGAAGAAATTCGGAGTGTTACTGGAATACTCTCCATGACTTTAACTGGGGTAAAATGTCTACTCCTTTGACCCCGTGTTTCTGTGATTTATCGAACAGATTCCAGTGTCTCAGTCAAAGTCTGGACCTTAGTTTGGAAAGGACCTCACATCAGATTCGGACAAAAGCAGAAACTACTCTTTTAACGTCTAGTCTCTCCAGAGTACTGAATCGACTCCAGTGTGTCGTGAGGTCCAGAGTAACCCCCTTTGGTCTAGTCCGACCGAGAGCCCGGGGTCACGACGGGTCAAGAAGGGGATTTACGATTGAGACCTTCTGTCCCTCACAAATTTCCTGTCGACCGAGGACCGTGAGTCCCTGGGTCTCCGACTGTAGTACGGACAATCAAGTCTCAATATAAACCCGGACCACACCCGCCCGACCGTCCATCGGGGAATGACTCGTCCGGGGACATGACAGTCGCCACCTACCCGTCTCACCGTCCCTCCCTCTACCTTCTCATTTGTCTTTGGGAGGGCCCGTCGACGGGTTGGTCCGTCTCTTTCAAGACAAAGAAGAGAGATGGTGGGTTCAGGTCTTCCCCCCTGACCGGGGGGAGCGGGAGGAATACTGAGTCTGGACGGACGTTTTAGACCCGGGACGGGAGGGGGGCTTTTTCTTGGTCCCTCCGTCCGGGAGTCGTGTGACTCTGGACTCTGTGATAGGAGGGTTGATCCCTTTGGAGGGGAAACCCTTACTCGCTGTTGTACCCCTGGGGTCCCGGACCTCTGGACCCGGGTTTAGGACTGAAACGGTGTCTGGGGACCTTGTAAGAACCTTCTCGGGAAGAGAGACTCGGAGTCAAAAAGGTGGACATGTTCCCCAGAGTCGCCTTCGTCCTTCATGGTTCCCGTGAACCATTTCACAGTCTCCGACGTCCCTCCACTCCCTACCAAGACCGAGAAGTCTCAACGGACACCTCTATGTCTCCGGTTCTCCACCTCCCCCGAAACCCCTCTGTCTGTGGACCTAGATGTTACCGGTCGTGGGAGACGATCGGTCCTCGTTCGTCCGAGAGTCTGTCCGAGGTGACCGGTGAAGTCTCCTGACTCCAGGGTAAAATGAGTCTCAGACCCGAAGAAAAAGACTTTCTCTTTCGTCCTACGGGCGTCCATTTCCTAAATTCACCCTTACCTCCTGGTAACCCCTCATGGAACGGAGTAAGGACAGGTAAAATGTCTACCCGTTTGACTCGGGTCTCTCCTCCTATAAGAACGAGTTTCAGTGTGGTCAGGTCTTGTCACAGTGACACTGGGACAGGGTCCGGTGCGACAGGGACGAGGGTCCTCTGACTCCTGTACGACACACGGACGGTGAAAGACACGTAAGGGTGTTTTGGTCGGACACGTAAAACCTCAGGTCAGGGGTCTACTTCTTCGGTTCCGAGTCTCTCTACTTTGGTGAGGAGGTTCAAGGAAGACCCGGAGTTGGGTCCGGGTCCCGTGGAGGTCCTCACACGAGACGGGGACGGTCCGAACCACGAGTGGGAGGGAGTGGTGGGGACCGAGTACCGGGTGACGAGAGAAGGAGACGTCCGGGTCTGGGGTCACTCCTCTGGCCCTGGTTCCGGGAGAAGTCCGACAGGCTACGATACCTCCTCCCCCGGACCCGTCGCCACCATCACCTGGTCGTTCTGTCGTGGGAGAGCGACGTCAAGTCGTGGGGCCGGTTACGGGGATAACCGGTAATGGCGGAGTCGAACCTCCGGAGGTGGCCGATGGTCCCGAGGTCAAAGTACGACCGAGTCAAGTGGGACGAGAAGTTGTCGACCACAGGTCCACTCGACGTGACACAGGTGCCCGTCCTACCTTTCTACCTGTCCCGACCTGGGTGGGTACCCTTGGTGAACCACCGTCCCACCACTACCCGCCTTCTACCCCGTCGTCTCTGTAGGTCCACCTGACTTACTCCGAGATCGGAAGATTCTGAAGTACTACAGTCTTGAGAGTAGTAAGGATAAATATCTCCACCCCTGTCCGAGCGTCTTCGTTTTACTGAACGGGGTCAGATGTGTCGATGGACCCGAAGGGACCATCGAGTCTCCCATTTCTTAGGTGGACGTTACACCCTCTGGGACCAAACTAAGGACCCAATTCCGATGGGTGAGGTCATAAGAACCCGAAGAGACCACCGAGTCTACCATTTCTTAGGTGGACGTTACGTCCTCTGGACCCAAGTTAGGTACCCAACCCTTCTAGGGGACCTCCTCCTGTACCGTTGGGTGAGGTCATAAGAACGGACCTTTTAAGGTACCTGTCTCCTCGGACTATCCGATTCTCAGTACCCCAACGTTTCTCAGTCTGTGTTGACTCGCTGATTTGTGTCGTGTGTCGATGTTTCCCTAAGGTGGAACGGACCTCCACCGGACCCAAGTTTTCGGGGTAAGTCCTTTCCTGACAGGTCACCTCCGGGTCCCGGTACCGGAGTATGGACCAAGACAAAACACCCCGAGACAAAATTTAGAGTGGTCTAACCGAACCCCTTTTCTTCGTCCCTCTACCTCCCCATCCCATGGGTCTTCTCCACACGTCCTCGTCAAACCGGTGGATTCACGAGGAATATGTGAGCAAATAAAAAATTTTATTTAATAGTGATAGTGGTAAAAAAAATTGAAGAGAAAACTAAAGATAAAAACTTTATATAGAAATAAATAAATAAAAACCGACACGACCCAGGAACAACGACACTCCGATCAAAGAGATCAACGTTACTCGTCCCCGGTGGGAAACAACCCCACGGAAGAGTAACGTCACCGAATTTCGTGTCCAAGATCCGTACGCCCGAAGTCATCAACGAAGTGGCGTCGTGCCCCCGGGGTATCAACGTCGAGAGTCTGAGACATCCCACGTCCGAGCCCTCAACGCCACGTGTCCGAATCAGTAGAGTACCGTCCGCCCTAAAAGGACCTGGGAATGGTAACTCGACGGTCCCTCCGGGGAAATATGTGAGAAAATTACCAACGAGAGTTGTTGGGTTACCGTGGGGTGAGGTCATGAGAACGGACCTTTTAGGATACCTACTTCCTCGGACCTTCCGACGTCAGGTACCCCAGCGACTCCCAGCCTGTACTGACTAGTTGAAGTGAAAGTGAAAAGTGAAAGTACGTAACCTCTTCCTTTAACGTTGGGTGAGGTCACAAGAACAGACCTCTTAGGGTCCCTGCCCCTCGGACCACCCCATGGCAGATACCCCAGCGTGTCTCAGCCTGTACTGACTTCACTGAATCGTCGTCGTCGAGTTGTTGGGGGTCCCCGTCTCTAATCGTAGGAACAAAATGTCTGTCCTTTGACTCCGAATCTCTATTTACCGAAAACCGTCGAGGAAGTTCTTCATTCAACCGCCTACGGCCTGTTTTGGTCTCTTAGTCCCTTTCTCGACTCAGACAGACCTCGTCCTTTCTCCTCCCCCAAACGTTTCTCAGGTACCCCAACGTTTCTCAGTCTGTACTGACTCGTTGATTGTGATGATGACCCCGAGTATGGATCGGTCCGTCTCTCTCCCCGGTACACCCGTCCGGGTCGAACCACTACCTGAAGGGAGGAGCTTCGGGCCGGGGTCTTGTCTTTAAGACCGGAGGATGACCCGGTCTGGTCTGGAGGTCTGGTGGTCGGAGGATGACCCGGTGACGAAATAAATAAATAAATAAAAAGAAGAGGTAGACCCCCGTAAAAGAAACTTGTCTTTCTAAAAAATAAAAGAGAAAATATGTGAAACCGACAAGAAAGAAAAAAAGTAAAGCAAAACCGACGCGACCCAGAAGGAACAGCGTGCCCGAAAAGACATCGACGTCTCTCACCCCCGATGAAAGATAAGTATCAACGCCACGCACCCGAAAAGTGACTCCACCGAAGAGAATAACCCCTCGTGCCCGAGATCCGAGCGACCGAAGTTATCAACACCAAGGACCCGAGATTTCGTGCCCGAGTCATCAACACCGTGTACCCGAATCAACGAGGGACCGTACACCCTAGTAGGGTCTAGTCCCTAGTTTGGGGACAGAGGACGTAACCGTCCAGCTAAGAAATGGTGACTCGGTGGTCCCTTCGGGACCGAAAATGAAAATTAATATTGTCATTCTAGACTCTTGTGGGAGAAAGATTTTCGAAGTTCGTGATGTCTCTCTATCGGAGGGTAGGAAGTGAAGGGAGGAATCCTTTATGGTAATAATCGACAGAGACCTCCCGAATAGAGGAATCTAAGTCACAAACACAGACCTCTGTAGTGACATAAAAAAAAAGAAGGTCAAAATAACTCTATATTAAATGCATGTTGTGACATATTCGAATTCCACATATCGTATTACTAAACTGAATGTACGTAGTACTTTACTAATAGTGTTATTAAAATTACTTGTAGGTAGTAGAGTATATGTATGTTTTAATTTCGTTTTTTATAAAAGGAATACCATTCTTGAGTCCTAAAAAAGAGAACTCTTACAAGTATACATTGTATGTAGTCACAATTAATATAACTAGTACAACATCTTCTGTAGTAACGCAATACCTAAAGGGACAGAATTTGTAATTTCTTAGGGGTAACATATGTAGTGGGATGTTGAACCCTAAAAAAAAAAAGAGGGAGATGGCAGAACTCCGAGAAAGGTGTGTCAAACGTATGTAAACAACAACAAAGCAAAAACAAACCAAATAAATAAACCGACGTGGCCTAGAATCACCACCGGACGTCCTAGAAGTCAGAAAAACAGCACCACACGTCTTAGAATTCGACACCGTGCGTTTAAGAATCAACACTGTACATCCTAGAACAAGGGGTTTGTCCCTAACTTGGACCCAGGAAACGTAACCTTCACGCCCCAGAATCGGTGATGTGGTGGTCCTTTCAGTGACAAGTAGGAAAAATTCTCGACGTTCACGGGGCCCGGAACGGTAGACCGAGGGTAGGTGTCTATACTCAACCAAGGGATACCGAATAGTGTCCCTCCTCAAAGGAACGAGTGTACGGGACACCGGTGTGGTTTACCAAAGAGTCCTGTCTTCACCGGAACGACCAGTGTGACAGACGAGTAAAAATAAAATTAGTCACACACTTGAATGTCCATCAACCGCTGGGACGGGGACCCGTCTGTGAACCGTCACGGGGAGGGGTTAGGGTAGCGACACCCCAAAGTCTCAAGTTCCTTGCCCGTCACTCCAAGACCCCCTACTGGGGAGGGACACCGGAACGGAGAAGGGACGGGCCTCCCTACCCCACCGTCGGTCGGTTCGTGGTGTTACTGATTTCCCTCGTTGTAGGGCCTCCCATCCCCCTCGACCTTTATTCCTCTATCCTTCAACCCGACTCACCCCCACACCCCGCGATTCCCTCCTTTGACGAGAGGGAGAACCCCCTCTCCCGTCGTAGACGGGTACTGGACCCCCGGAGACCAGGGACTCAAGGTCGTACCAGTCCTAGGGTTCCCTCGTAGGGGTTCTGGAGGTAGAAATGGTCGGTCTCTGGACTCACCCCTGTAGTATCAGGGTCGGAGGACCCGACTCCACCCCTGTCAAGTTGTACACGACTGGGAGGGTGACCTACCCCTTTATGGTGCCGGAAAAGGAAGGGAGTCTAAGAAGGAGGGTGCGGTGGTCGACCAAATGTCGGTGTATCGAGTAAATAGACTTCTGACCACAAGTAACGCGTTAGCGGGCGGGTTCGGAGGACCGTCCTACGTATTCCACGAGTCGGTGAAAGTGTAAACAAAAGGAGGTCCACCACGTCCGTCCCCGACGGACGGACAACGACATCTCCCCGGGTCCCCAGACTCCCCGGTCCGTCGGTGAAGGGGTCCGTGACCTGTACAAAGGGGTCCGACTAAAGTCATCCGTGCGACTGACCCAGGTGGTATGAGAATCCCTGGGCACTTTTACACAAGTAAAGATTAATTTTAAATTTTTTTTTTTAAAATGACAGTTTTTTTTTTTTTAGTCTTCTGGTTCTTTTTTTTCTCCAAGTCCGGTCTCTTATACAAAATTGTATATTACAATTAAATAAACCCGAAGGGACCACCGAGTCTTCTGTTTCTGAGGAGGACGGTTACGTCCTCTGGACCTAAGTTAGGGACCCAATCCTTCTAGGTCGCAATATGGTTACGTCAGTTTTTTATATAATGTTTTTCTAAAAGAAATTACCTCCTTCCTCGGGTACCTCCGTTTTTACGGATCCTGACTAGTTTCGGTATGTTACCGAGACCTAAAGGGGAAGGGTCAGAATTAAAGAAGTGAACACTCACCCTTAACCTTTTCAACCTGATTGGAAACGGGAGGTCGACCAGGGTGGGGGAGTCCGGGAGAAGACAGCAGTGTTCGGTGTCCCTTGATTCATAGCAGGTAAAAGGTCGTCGACGTGGCGGGTAGAGATCAGGAGACGAATCTTACAGTAGTTCCGTTGGAAGTCTACGGTGGACTGGGGGTCCGACCTGTCTAGACGAAGGAGACTCAACGTCGTTGGAACGCAATTGAAAGAGACTTAGTACGAGGAAGGAGTGTGGCGGAGTCCCGAAGTCGAACGTTTCGTGGAAGGACAAGACACTAGTGTAAACTGGAAGTCCTTTGTGTCAGTCCACCATCCTCTTTACTCGACGGGTCTCAGTATGTCGTTTTTAGGGGATGAGTCTCGATCCCCTAAGGACTGAGGACCGGGGACAGTCACGAGGAGACAGAGAACACGACCACACTAAAAGGGTAAGCATTTTATCAGAGTTCGGAGTCAAAACGGTGGACATTTTACCCCGAAGGTTCCTACGGAAGGTACACTCCGAAACCACCTCCAATTTGTTCAATTGAATAGAGTAATGTAAATAGTGTCCAGGACCGTCCACCGTTCACAACCTATTTTCTGTCGGTAACAATAGTGGTTGACTATTATGAAATAGAATAACCATACTCTAATAATTAATTACTTAATCAAAAAGACTAAATTTCTCTCTTACCGGAGACCCCTCGACGGGACCGGGACTTCCCAACCGTGGGGTCCACGGTACAGACACCCCTTGGACCCGGAACGGCCTGGGACTCAACTCCGGAAAAGGAAAAATGGGTGTCGCCTACGACACATGGACTTGAGTCTACTCCTCGCCGTTCTTATACAGGAATGGGTCGTTCCGAAGTAGATGGTCCCGAGTCGGTTCAAGTAGTTCTCGTATGGAACCTTAAAACCCGTCCATCCCGGTGTGAGACGGGGAGGATTGGTAGAGACCGAACGACATTGAACCCGGGACCCAGACTCTGTTTTGGTCTTTCACATTCGTTCCAGAGTCTCAGTGGGTGGGGTATGACAGTTCCTAAGTTCCCGAGACTTTGCCGACCACCGAGTCTCTCCCGGGTCCGGTCCGGACTCCAGTGTGTCGTTTCCTACCGCGACACGTGACACCCTCGCCGTCGAGTCTCCGTCTCTCGGACATCCTCGACACCCCGACCGCTCACGAGGTCCTCCCTCCTCCCTCGGTAAGTGTCGGTATCGTTTTATCACCCGTCGTGAACCTCTCGTGACTGACACGATCCGTACATGACTCTCCCCGAAATTTGGTAACAGACTTAATCACCAAGAGTTTGAGCTTAATATACAGATTTAACGGTCTTTGTAAACGCAATTTTATGTAAAAATTGTATGACCACGCGTCACAGGATCCCTTATCGTACTCGTCTTTCGTGTCTCCACCCTTTCAAATACAACACGGATTCTTCACAGGACGTCGACCCCCTCGTGAACGTACTCTATCCCGGGGTCCTCTACTGGACCCTCTTCAGGTGTTATAAGTTCGACACTTGTCGGGACTTGCAGTCCCGCTACCGTGATCCCTCAACTTCTTACTTACCCAGTTCGGTCCCCCCTGACGAGATTCAGTACCTCCCTCCGGACACTATTCCGGACTAAACCCTGTTCCGGTGTCTGCGTCTCTCGGCCCTTGTCTGGCCGCTCGGAAATTTACACTGGTTTCACCAGACTCCCTACCACTGTTACTCTCTAAAACTATTTCTGTCGTGGATTCGACGTTCCTACTCTTCCACACTCAGTATCTCTCTCCCCGTCTTTCTTGTAAGGTTCGTTTCCTTTGTCGTACACGTTTTCGGGACCCCGTCTCACTCACACCAACTCTCACCACTCTCCACTCCAATCCTACCTCACCCTGTGGCTAGTACTTCCTGGAACGTCCCTTCAGAGGTAGAATGAGACCCCCGTCACCTCTACTCACTACTCTACTAAACGTAGAAACGTTAAATATGAAACCAAGGTTAGTCACGTCACACACCCCCACCCCCTCCTCCCTGTGAATAGTCGAGACGCCCCACTCAGTCCGAAATCCCTTCACTTCCAAACCGACACCCCCGTCCCTCCCGTCACCGACCCGGACTCCACTGACTCCCGTCAGTTCGAGGTCCCTGAGACCCGAAAGGAAGATGAGGTTCAAGGGTCCTGGGGGCGGAGGGGACGTGGGGGCGGTTCAGACCTACGTCCGTGTGGGGTGGGGGAAAGAGTACGTGAGTCAGTAGCAGGGTAGGGTGGAGGGGGGGAAAGGACCCGGTCCTTTCGACCGTGGTGTCGTTACACTGTCTGGGTTGGGCTCGGAGGTCCACACTACACACTCTGTCTTGTCCCCCCAAGGGTGTCGGCGACCTGAAGTTCCGTCCGAAGGACCTCCTCCACTGAATCGAGGGAGTAGGAGGGAAGAAAGGAGACTGTGTCAAACTTCTGCCCTAGGATCTGTAGACGGACTGCGAGGACCTGCAGTTGGGGTTCAAGGACTTCTTACGGTCGGCTCTGACGAGAGCGGCGTCATCAGGCCAGATACACCCGGCCCACCACTCGCCGTACCACTCACTCACGTCCGGGCGGAGTCCACTATTACCTCTGGTCCGGGACCCGACAGTACCGGCCCCTTTGGACCCTCTACCACTCAGAGTCGATCCTCTGGAACATACACCTGTCTGTTCTACATGTGTTTACTCCCATTCCGGCACACCGGGGCGTTTCGTTAAGTAAGTAAGTAAGTGGGTCGTTCATAAATAGTTCACGATGGGTACAGGGTCCGTGGTCCCTTTTCGTCCACCTTCTGTACTTACCAGAGAGTGAAGGATCTCGAAGACAAGATCCCTCACACTCTCTTCTGCCCTCAATTGGTGTCCTAGTACACTCGTGGGTCAGTACAACGTTACGTGAGAGTCTCGGTCTGCACACTATCACAGACTGGTGTCCCGCGTTGGCGTCACCTCCTGACCCCCTGAAGGGATTCACTACTAAGAACTCGACTACATTGACCCTCCTCTTCTCGCAGGGTCCGTCTCCCCTGGCGAACACGTGTCCAAGGGGTTCCTCCCTACTGACCGTCTAAACTCCTCGTCTTTCCTCCGGTCACACTGGCCTTGTCTCTCGTTTCCCCGCCGCCACCCCCCCACCGCCACCAACCCCTCCCAACGTCCACCCGACGTCTCCCCCGCCCCGGTCTGGGACGAACCGAGTCCCGGTCCCGTCGTCCTACGACTCTCAGCCCCCCGTTACAGTGGCAGACCCGTCCCGGTCTTGTCCGGGGACATTTTGAGTCTAGTACGGCGGACGGTCGGGTGCGTGTGTAAGTGTAGGGGTCGTAGTAGGAGTACTGGGACTGGGGAGAGGTGGAGGAGAGGGTGGCGGCGAGGATAGAGGTTGGAGGGGTAGTCAGTATGGAGCCCTAGAAACGTGGACGACGAGGAAGTTGGACCTTGCGGGGAGGGGACGGAAAGTGGTGCACGACTCAAGCACGGGTGAGATAGTGTCGACAGTGATTGGGGTCTGAACCAGGGATACTACGAGAGCACCCAGTGTCCAGTTGACGTTGCTACTGGTCCCGCACGACGACCCCGCGACCCTGTTGTTGATGCCCCTGCCGTAGTCGGGGTACAAGACCTAACCGTCGCACCTGTAGGACGTCGCAACCTTCTTTCTACCGACGGTCGCGCAGTTCATACCGGTCACGACCCACAAACGTCGACACCGGACGTGGCCACTCACCGTCCACCTGTACCGCCCCGGACCTTGGCGGGAGCCGAAGGTCCTTGATTCCGACTCAGTCCCAGGGACACCGGGAGAGGGTCCGGACTACACATTGTCTAGGACCCTTCTGAACCAGTTCATTGTCCTGCAGACTGGGGCCACTAATACCTCAAAGAAGAGAAAAAATTATAAATACAAATAAACCGACGTGGTCCGGAATCAACGTTGTACGTCCTGGAAATCAATACTGTGAATTTGAGAAATCAACGTCGTACACCCCAGATTAAGGGACTGGTGTCTAGTTTCGGGTCGGGGGACGTAACCCTCGAGTCTCAGTATCGGTGACCTGGTGGTCCCTTCAGGGTCGACACCCCAAAGACGTCCCTCAACTTATCACCTAGTCGGGTCCCTGACCTCAACCTGAAAGACCAAACTTAGGGTCGAGACGGAGATTAGGGACCCGTTCTCTTAGCCCCAGAGGTCCGGAGTCAAAGGAGTGGACATTTTGCCTCTGTCACCATTGATTGGATTCAGTGTCCCTCGAGAATCCTGGGTCCCCTCCAGTGAATCGTGTCAGTCAGTCCAATCCAACCCAAAGCCCCAAAGGTCCCTGTAGACCCTAAGGAGTCGACCTAGGACCCTGTAGAAGAGACACAGGCAATCAACCGGTTGTCATTAACCTGTCTATGAACGTCACTGCCCGTGTCACTGTGTGAAAAGACAAGACGGTCTGACGAGTGTGGGTAGGGAGAGACTTAGTAATATCGTAGGGCTGTTCGACGATAATAATCGAGGAGAATCTCCTCCTTCACCTCCGAGTCTCTCCTCTTCACCGAACCGGTTCCAGTGTTTCGACCACTAGACGTGTCGGTCCTTACCTTGGTCCACCCGGGCGAAGTCCGTGTCGGAGGACCAGAATCTGACACTCCTACTCCGGGGGCTCCCTGGGGTAGGGGTCCCTGTCCTCACCTCGGAACGAGGACCCAGTCACCCCTGTTCGGAGGAGGTCGGACGTCAGACATGAGACTTTGAACAGCACTACCCCATTCCGGACCTTAACCTTGTGCTCGAGAGGGGTGCCCGTCGTCTCTCACCCCTCACAGGGATGGGTCCGGTTTTCCGTGTTCTTGGTCCGTTCTCCACCTTCCAGTGTCGACGAGGAAGGAGGGAGGAGGGTCCCGAGAGAGTAGAGGACTGGACTTAGACCCCGGAAGCCCCTTCAAAAACGGGACTAACTACCGTCCGTGACCCGTTTCAAGTGTAAGGACTGAGAGGGGGTAGCGTCTCTGAGTTGGAGTAGTTTTGATTTTCATTTTGTTTTCAGGATGTCTAACATAAATCATCCGGAAAGACGAAGTGAAGAAAAAAATCTACAAAGAAAGAAATAGAATGGGACTCTTATACAACGAAAATGTAAAATGTATTTTTCATATAATTTTTTACTTTCCCTTTTTCGTGCGTATTAGGGAAGACAGTCCTTGTGGGTCGTGGTGATAAACTCGTCCTAAGACACCAGATATATACGGTTAACTGGAGGACGGAGGAGCAATGGATGGTGACGTTGTGGTCGGAGAGACTTTTGGCACGGAGCTGTGTCACGTCCGGGAGGACCAGGTGTCACCTCGGGGTCTGGTGACCTTGAGACTCGGTCTCTCCTACTTTGTTCCGGGTCTCTCCACTTCCCTGACCGGGGTCCGGCGTGTCGGACCTCGTCGACCCCGACCTTGCCTTCCCAGGACTGGAGACAACGGAGGACGGATGGGGTGACGAGTGAGGAGCGAGACTTAGACAGTAGGGAAAAGAGGAAAGGAAGGAGGAAGAGAAAGATGAAGGAAGGAAGTAGGGTAAACTGGTTAATCAGACACGGCCCAGAACGTCCCGAGACCCTGACATTGTATTCTGTCTAGTGAGTGACGGGAGTCTCCTGATTAATTTCTTAGGAAGTGTATGGGTATATAACTCTCACTACTACGTAGCGATCAGAATGACACTTACGTCTACTACCCCATTAGATTTAGACCGCCCCACCGGAAGGACCGACTCCCTACCCGTATGCGGTCATAGGACCCCGTTCACCCTTGTTCCGCACGACCTCCCGTCACATCGACCTCGTTTCACACGTCCTTAACTAGTTCCCGGTCTAGGGCGTTCCGTTCCGGGTATCACCTCCAAACCGGAACTGGAACTCCCGGCACTTGTCGGTAACTCCCAAATCGTCATCTGAGAATTACAGTCTAAACGCAAATCTCAGAAGAAAACAATCGACACTCCACTTCCACTCTCCGCCCGTTAGTCGTTCCACCCGTGGTAACAGACCCGTTCCACTACCGTGTTGGAGTGGTGAACTTGTTACCCATGTCACGAGGGACCCCATGTCTACCCATACACCTCCGGATCCGTCTCGTTTACAGAGATCCCGGGATCGGATGGGGGATCTGAGAGAGGTGGTACAGAAGGTGGGTCACGACGCCACGGAACCGTAGGGGTGGGCGCAGCACTGGTTGATATTGAGTCGGGTGCTGGTCTTGTCGTTGGACGAGTAGCTCATGAAGGCGTTGCTCATGCCCCTCTAGGTCTCACTGTTCTCGCTCTACTAGACCACTCCCCAACGGGTCATCCCTCCCAGTGGACTTCTCCTCTACCCCGCTACAGAGTCTACTCCAGTGGAGACTTGACCCAAATTTTCAACTCGTCATAAACCTGTTTTCCTTTGTCCTGAACCTCTCCGAGGGTCCCTCCGTCCTTGTCGTCCTCGGTTCCGGTTCTCCTTCCTTTTAGTTGTGTCCTGTGCACTTTCCTCTTGCGGAACAGGTCTCAGACGTGACGCCCGACCCCCAGACCCGAACTAAGGTTTCCGAAGTCTGACCTCTCCTCACCAGACTACTGACACCCCTATCTAGTCTTCCTTCCCCCAGCCCACACCAGGTCCACCCACAACTACCCCTGACTTAGGTCCGTCTCGGACACCCGACCTTTTCTTCCCCGTTAGTTCTTTAATCCTTCAGTTCAGTCGACCTGAACGTCTCGGTGACTCTCCCCTTCCCTTCACCCGTCTCCCCAACTCCCCAACTCCTACTGAGAGTCATATCCTTCCTTATGGACCGACCCTGGGAACCTCCTTCTCGTTTCACAACCCTCTTACACTACCCGAGTCGAATCCTGTTCCGTTTACACTTGTCGTGTAACCTCCACTGGCGCTTACAGACGCACACTCAGACCGAGGTATAAGACGAAACAAAGGGGTTGTCCTTGAAGGTGACGACCCACCTCAGCACCTACTGGTCCGGTCTGGACGTCGGCCCCATGCTCCCCACCGTCCGGGAGCTGGGGTGCGGGGTCCTCTTCTCGCTTCCACCCAACCCGTCCTCACCGGGGTAATGACTCTACTTCTTTGTCTTTGACCTCCCCTGGGTGGGTGGACTCCCTGAGGGGTCTCTTCCCGTCTCTTCCCGTCTCGACCCTACGATTGGGTCCGGACCGACTGAGGTTTCCTTGAAACTCACAACCACAAAATACTTTGTGGAGAAAATATTAAACTTTTCGCTAAGTACGTGTAACACTTTTCGTCTTTTATACCTCTTCGTGTTTCTTTTCTTTTTAGTTTATCGTAGAAACAGGAGAAGGGGGGTTTCTTTAAAGTACTTGTAAATGTGTGTCAAAGGATATTAAAATTTACTGAGAAAAGAGTCTTATTATAAAATTTACGTGTGTTATATTGTGGATATAACTTATATTATGGAAGTATTTCTACTTCGAAGAAAGACGATGATTACAATTTAGTCCTCACCTTTTTCCCAACTTAAGGTAACTTTGTACCAATAGTTTTTTATAAATTTATAAAAACACTATATCATTATATACACAATGTATTGTACTAGATCACTATCTCAGTCATTAAAGGGATTAGAGAACTATCTCTACTTGTATTAGAGATAAAAGTCAATAGACACTGTTGATATTTCTATATACTTTTATAGACACCAAGAATACTCACTGTCCAGTGTTCACGTGGATTCTGACACCAAACGCCAGACGAGCGTGTTAGTTTTTTTTCACAATAGTTTTATATTACTTTCATTACTCCGCTAAAAAAAAAAAGGACAGGTTCAAGTACTTGAGGACTTAAGATAAATGACGCGGAACTCCCCTAGGTACCCGGGGTCCAATTTTGGAGACCGACGTGTACTGGAAAAGAGGACCGGGGGAACGAAGAGGTATATCGTAATCGTCTAGACATAGTCCAGTAAAAGACACTAAACTTAAAATTAACTTACAATACAAGGTAGTCTATCTACGTAACATTATATCGATGTCGGAGATTAGGAGTTGTAACGTTAACACTGACCAAACTCCGTCAACATTTGGTGTGGATCTATTCGTAGTTCGACAGAACAAGTACTCAAGAGAACAAGTAAGTCAGTCGTGTGTGAGGGACGCAGACACAGCCCGAGACTGACGATGAGAGTAAGACCCGTCCTTTGGTCTGTCTGTGTGCGGGAACATTTCATAACGGATGTGAACCGAGGGAGTAAAGGATTTCACGGAACCCTATGTAAAGAGAAATAGTTTGTGTATCGCCTATTCTCAAACACTCAGGAGTAAACATCCATGTTTACAGTAGTGTACTTCGGTCCTGAACCTCTTCAATTTACTTAAGAGGTTACAGTGTGTCGATTATCCTCCGACACGACTCTAAACTTAAGGTCTTCGACTCAAGGTCTCAGGGGACCTTAAGAGAAAAAACTGACGTAACACTCTAAACGGTCGAGAGTCAAGGGCTGGTCCCTAACTTGGGTCCAGGCTCGTCACTTTCGCGTCTCAAGACTGGTGATCTGGTGCCCCTTGAAGGAGAGCCCCTCAAGACTCAAGAATGGACTACGACGACAGAATCTTTACCTCAAGGACCCAGTTTCACGACATAGTAGAACGCCCAAAATGGGTGTACACCAAACTAACACCTTCCAAACCCTCTACGGTAGGAGGGTAGTCGGGTTCAGGCAGAGACAGAGGAGGAGGGGGGTGGGGTCCCTGAATGACGACACCGGGCCAAGGGCAAGCACGGTAGTTTCTCCCACTGGACTCGTGGTTTATACTACGGGGAAAGCAGAAACGGCTTCAGTTGCGACTGCACCACCTGACCTAGGCCGTCCTGCTACCCAGAGACGTGTTTAGGTAGTTGGTGAGGGACCACCACCCCGACTTCTAGTCGTGCTTCTCACACCCGTCTCTACTAGCCCTCCTGTAGTGGGTGTTGATGTTCATGGGCCTCCCATCCACGACCCCGAGTAGTGACGGGACGTCTATTCGTCGACCAAAAGGGGCGGGCCACCCGTACGGACCCATACACACACACACATAAATAGACCGTCGGACCAGTACTGTCAGTAGACATCCAATGACAGATAAAGTTCTTTAAGGAATCTTTGTTCATGTTTAAACTGTGTGTATGTGACACACCACCCCTCCGTTTCCATTTCCTAAAGAGTAAATCCCTTTCTTAAAATATAAGGTGTTTTCCTAAGGTAAACCAAAAATTCGGAGTGAAAGAACCAACCAAACTGAGCATCATTTTGACCTTCCCTGCCGACAATATGTCCTCTCCGTACGTAGCATTGTTTTTTAATCCTACAGGTACAAATAATTATCACGCACGTAGACACAACTCAGCGAAGTCAGCACAGACTGAGAAACACTGGGATACCTGACATCGGGAGGTCCGAAGAGAGACAGGTACCCTAAGAGGTCTGTTCTTATGACCTCACCCAACAGTACGGGAGGAGATCCCCTAGAAGGGTTGAGTCCCTAACCAGGGTACAGACAATGTAAAGGACGTAACCGTCTGTCCAAGAAATGGTGATCACAGTGGACCCTTCGGGGAATAATTGTCATGAGTAATCAGTACCCTCGATGTTATCTACCCGTCAAGGCACGGAAAAATGACGTCACACAAACACGACTTCTCCGAACCTTCAGGTCTCCCCGGCACATTCTCTTCGAGGTACCTTCTCTTTGACATCACAAATAGCAACGTCACAAAGTATATCTCGACCCCTTCACCCATACTTCCATCTAACCTTTCCAAATTTCTCTTTACCTGGTTTTCTTCGAATTTCTATTATTCTACCCGAGTCAGTCTGTGTTTCTACTTCGAAGAAAAACGTGATTACAATGTAGTCCTCACCCTTTTCTTTCACCAAATCAAACGTGTAGGTCACCGGCTAAGTTATCTGTCTATATAAACTTCGTAGATGACACAAGGTTCGTGTCATCCAAAGTGTCTTCACTGATTCTTTGGTGTCGGGAGCAGACTGGGGGTAACTGGAAACTTCCCGACGGACCCCTAACCGACACTTCACCGGTACGAGGACGTCCTTCCCTATTTTGTCTTCCTTTTCTACGAAAGGGACCGGAGACTTTACAGATCTCGACAACTAAATTATCTTCTTTACCTATATATGGGTTGTTGTGAACCCTTTTTTATTTTCCGTGTGTCCCCTCTTCATTTACCATATTTCCTCCCCGTCAAGACGACCTCTTGAGTTGTCAACCTCTTCACTACCTTTCCTAAAGTCCATTTTCGTCCGGGACACGTTTACGAACCTCCACTCTTTCAAACTTAACATAATCACGGACGATCCGTGATTCGTGACAACATCCGTGACCCAAACTGAATTCTAATTCACTTTGTGTCAGAATCAGGGGTTCTCTGAACTCTCCCATTCGTATACTTGTCTTTTTTTTGGGATCACCCGGTTTGTTTGTTTGTTTGTTTGTTTTGTACCGTCGATACTTTGAGGTTTTCCAAAACACTCAGTCAGTAGGACCCCTTCATCAGTCTCTTCCGTAGGACCTCCTCCCCAATAAACCCCTACCCAGAACTCCCTACATATCCTCAAAAGAACACCCTTCATTTATTTTATGAGAAAGGAGGAGGACCGTGTCATTACATTTCTTCCCCGAGAAAGACCCACGAGACTCAGTGGTTCTGAAACTCTTCGGTCGAACGAGACGGGGGTCGGAGGAGAAGTAACTAGGGGACAGGTCGACACTACTTCGAGAGATGGGATAGGGGTGTCCCAGGGGTCTCCTCTCCCTTCGGAAGTGTTCTCGGTTGGTGGACTTGTTTGACCAACTATTTCTCCTCTGTCCCCACCGGTACGCCTAGGCACACCCGCTCCCGTACTTGTCCCCGACGCTGAAGCTGCAGAAACGGGTGTAGTGGTTGTCGTGGGGGCTCCTCGTGTGACCGGCGGAGGACGAGACACGGGCGTGGCAGTCGATGTTACCCTAGGACCCTGGACTCACGCCGTGGTTCCTAGACGAGTCGGAAAGGGACCTCGGGATGAGGCCATTTCAAGACACAAGGACCTCGTCGACAACTGGTGTGACTGACCTAGCACGGGACTCGTAACTCGTACATGTTAGATGGAGTGACGCCCCGACCAGAATAGGAACCGTGAAATATTTATCGTTGGGTCAAGAAAGAATATTGTCTTCATCCTCCACCTAAGAAAATACCGGGGACAAAAGTCCAACTCTTCTGACTGTTGTCTCTCCAATTCATCGAAAGGATTACCGTGTGTCCATCCTTCACTGTCCTATCTTTGAACTTGGACATGAACGTCGTTGATAAGACAATACAAAGTCGAGTAGAAGTACACTGGGGACTCACGAAAGGGTCTGAGAGATGAATGACGGGGAAGGTCGTGTAAGGAAGGGAGACAGAGATCATTGAGTGCGACGTCGACAGAGAGGGGTCTCGGGAAATCTCTTGGAGAGGACAAGGAGACCTCCAAGAGTCCGAGTCCCTCTTCTCTAAGTTCTGATCACCACGGGTCCCTTGACAGCCTCTATACTCTTACGAGATATAGACACGACAACTCACGCCACTGGTGACCGCGGTACACCGATAACTTGCGAACGTCACACTGAGCACGTTGATGCCCAGATTTCAAAGATAAGGTAAATTTGTCGGTACACACCGACCTTCTACGGTATAATCTGTCACAACGAGGTCGTCACTACCCTTTTCGGAACTAGAAGAGAAGAATCCAAAGATAGAAAAATTAACCCCCATATCAACGAAATGCAACAACACAACCAAAGACACAGGTCGTCTCACTTAGCGACATACAAATGTTTATAGAGGAGGGAGACCCTGGAGGGAGAGTGGGGGACGAGGGATAGGTGGGGAGATCCAGTAGTGTCTCGTAACTTGACTCGATATGCCATCGAAAGGTAATCGATAGATCAAATGTGTACCATCACATATATATAGTTAGGATTTAAAGGTTAAGTGTGAAGAGGGTTGACACAGATGGGCAGGTAAGAGATACAGACTCAGAGACAAGGACGAGACGTTTATCTAAGAAGACACGGTAAGAAGATCTGGGGTGTAAATACGTACTTGTATACGAGGTCCCGGACCGACCCGGAGGGACCCTCGTCTAGGAGAAGGTACAAACCCCGACTCTACTACAGTCGTCGAGTGGGTCGGGAGTGGGGACCCGACTCGGAGACAGCGAGAAAGAAGGACCAGTCGGCGGACGTGTCAGTAACAGAGGAACTAGGCAAAGTGACGGACGAAACAGTGGTGCGGACCAATAGAGGGATTTTTATTCGGCCTCCGGGACTCGCCCCGACACCGATTACTCCAGTGAATCACTGCGTCGCACCTCGGACCAGAGAGGGGGTCGTCGGGAAAGGACCGAAGACGCAAACCTCGGATGCCAGTACTCCTCCTGTCCCCTCAGAACCTCAACCCTCCCCTGGACCCTTGTCGCACCAAAGTCATCTTGTAGTCAGTCGAGATCCCGGAAATAGAGTCCGGTGCCGTCCGTGAGGACCTCGACATGAGGTCCTGTCTCGTCTGAGCCAGTCCCAGGACCTCGTCACCCCTTCGGAACCCCCGTCTCGGTCAACCATGGTTTCGATCCCGGAGTTGTGAAAGTGACGATTTTGTGTATACGTCTCCGGTCTGAACCGGAACTTAGACCGAGACGGTGGAAGATAATAATAACAATTAATAACCAGTGTGGTCCGTCGTGCACCCTAAAATCAAGGGTCAGGTCCCTAGCTTGACGACGTGGGGACGTAACCCTCATATTCCAGGATTGATGACGTGTCGGTCCCTTCTTGCAGAGGGTGGAAGATCTACATATCGGAGTCCGTAGTGTGGTGTGAGTCGACAGTCAGAACCCACAACTGGACGGGGAGCACCCACCGAGACTCCTGACTTCCTCTACACACAAGACCTCTCTAGACTTTCTACATGTCACCACGGGTCGGTACCACCCCGGGAAGTGCGGGGTGACTCGTTCACGTCTATCCACACCCCTCCTGTTCTTCGTGGAAACGACTTGTCGACGATACGGCCTGTCACGAAAGGTCCGACCCGAGTCTCGAAGGACTCAGTACCGGTTGGGACGACCACAGGCCTCCTGCCCCCAGAGTTGAGACGGAGGCCCGGGGTTCAGTCCCCGTCCTGAGGTCGGAAGGTCCACACACCCTACAAACCCTATGTGGGTCCAGGATCAAAGACGTTAAGACGGACGTCCGACACTCTAGGACACATAAAGAGAAGAGACAAAGTCCGGAGTCGAAGGGATAAACTTCTTTCCGACCAAGTAGAAAAGAAAAAAAAAAAAATTCATTTTCCAACTAAGTCCCTCCTTTGGGTGAGGAATTTGTCTCACCCCCGGTGGAGGCTTCCGTTCTCTCTGGGCCAAGTAGAAATCTCTCGCGGTCGGGGCAACACGCTTACGGACAGTCGAGAAGGAGTGTAAGTCGTGGCGAAGTTTCCCGCCTTCCCAGAAAGGACCTTATACAAAGTATTCCACTTCGGGTTGGACTTGGTTCTACGGTCTCATTGAAGGAGGGCCCGACGACAACTCAGTGTGAAGCGGAGGGTCTATATAGACCCGAGGAGTGTCGTAACAAGACGAAGTCGGTGCGGACGACCACAGAGAAGGACCCTTTCACAAGTGTCGTCTCCCCAGGGTGGACGAGGTATCTGGGGGCTCCCCGTGTCGGACAACCCTCTTTCGCCTCCTCCCGTCGTCAAACCCCGCAACGGGAGTTCGACCTCCTACCCCAATCCGGTCCTACGCGATAATTCCGGAGGGTCCGGTTCCAATGGGACTCTGACTAAGAGGGTGGGAGACTCTGGGACTTGAAACCGAATCAACGACCAATACGACACTACTATTCTAGGTCCCCTAAAGGTGCACGACCACCTGTCCTTCGGTCCGGATCCTGTCGACTTGACTTTGGTCGTCGGGAATGGGGCCGGAGGACCGAGACGCCGAGAGGGGGAAGGACGGGCGCGGGGGAGAGAGACCCCGGGAGTGGGGAGGTCCACCCCGTCGTGTTAGCGACACTACTAGTTTCCCTGGTAGATTCCTTACTCACTGTGATTGGCGTGTGCAAAGAAAGCCGGTCGCGACCGGGCTTCGGTCCGGTTCCGGGGATCGGACACCTACCGTTAAGAGCTTCCAGGTCAGGGTGGGACTGGAGTCGGAGGACCTTTTCAATTGTCACCCCCGGTGGCGGAGGTCTGAGGACCTCTCGACACAAAAGGAAGAAGAGACACCTTGACCAGTCTCAAAGGTGAGACGAGGTGGTTCAGGACTGGGTCCTTAAAAAGTGAGGAAAAACAGGAAAAACCGTCTTCGACACAAAAAAAGGGAAGATACAGTAGCCTCGGCTCCAACCCCGTCCAGGTGGGCCCCTTGCTCACTGCTCTCCCGACCCGCGAGTAAAAAGTCTCTCGTCCTATCCCCTGTGGTTCACACGTACCGGTCCTGGATGTGGAACTGGGTACGTCTCTCTTCCACCAGTAGACGAGTCCGGAAGTGCCAAGACATCTACTGGAGGGTCTCCCACGAGTGACCGGACTCGTGGGGACTGGGAACAATTAGAGGGAGTAATTGGCGCTTGAGTCCAGGGTTTGAGTCTCGAGAGTCGTCTGTTCTTATACTCGGACTTAACTTACTTGAACTGAAACAAACGACCACAAACAAAAATGGTCGAAGGAGGATGAACACCATTTATCTGTCCAAACGACGTTTATTACCATTGTTCTAAGGGATTGGTCTTTTCCAACTTTTCATACTTCGTTCGCCTGACTTTCTTTTTATTACTCGTTTATTACTCCTAAATGAGTCTACACACTTTGTAGTGCGCTTACTGACCTCAAACCCTTTGAGCTCAGAGAACGCCCCTCTTTCCCTCGTCTACTGTCTTTTTCTCCTTCGTCGTAGAGGGTAGTACCAACTGACCCGAGGTGCCTCAGAGTCGTGGTAGGAAGGTTGTAAGAACAAACTACCCCCTCCGAGACGGACGTTACGTCCTCTGGACCCAAACTAGGGACCTAATCCTTCTAGGGGACCTCTTCCCTTACCGTTGGGTGAGGTATAAGAACGGACCTCTTAGGGTACCTGTCTCCTCGGACCACCCGATGTCAGGTACCTCAATGTCTCTCAACTGTACTGACTCGTCGAATGTGTGTGTGTGTGTGTGTGTGTGTGTGTGTGTGTGTGTGTGTCTCTTTTCTAAAGAGGGTTCCAAGAGACACTGGTGCACTTGTTCGTCCCGGACGGTATTCGGACACCTAAGAGAGCGAGAAAAAAATTTTTTTAATGTCATATCAATTAAATGTTACAACACAAAGACGACATGTCGTTTCACTCAGTCAATATGTGAATATATGCGACAAAAGAGGGTCTGTCCAGTAGAGTCTCATAACTTATCTCAAGGGACACCCAAGAATAATCAATAGATCAGATTTATAGCCTCTTCCGTTACCGTGGGGTGAGGTCACGAAAACGGACCTTTTAGGGTACCTACCTCCTCGGACCATCCGACGTCAGGTACCCCAGCGATCTCAACCTGTGCTGACTCACTGGAGTGAAAGTGAAAAGTGAAAGTACGTAACCTCTTCCTTTACCGTTGGGTGAGGTCACAAGAACGGACCTCTTAGGGTCCCTGCCCCTTCGGACCTCCCAACGGTAGAGACCCCAGCGTGTCTCAGTCTGTGCTGACTTCACTGAATCGTCGTCAGATTTATATCATACATATACAGTTAGGTTCAGAAGGTCAAATAGGGTGGAGGAGGGGAGGGGCGTGACCATTGGTCCTCAAACAAAAGATGTAGACACTGAGTTAGAGATAAAACATTTATCCAAGGAAACATAGTAAAGAAATCTAAGGTGTATACTCACTATGGTAAACTATAAACAGAAAGAGACAGAGAGAAGTGAGTCATACTATTGGAGGTCCAGGCAGGTACAGCGTCGTTTACTGTAATAAAGTAGGAAAGAATATCGACTCATTATAAGGTGACACATACACATGGCTTAAAAGAGACTCCATACACCTATTAGTCAGGTCAAGGACACGGGAAAAGGTGACGAGGACGGACGGAGAGTGTTCGACTGGGACCACGGGATCCCGAAGGTACAAGAACAGACTCTTTGTCCCGATTCTAGGTGTGAAACGAAAAGACGTCATCCCTCCAACCGGGACGGTCGAAGCAAGAGTGGGGTAGCGACACACTGAAAATGAGACTTGACTAGAGACCAGAATAGAGACGGGCTACCCTAGGTCTACGAGGACCCTTGTCTCTCCCTTGTTCGTCTTTGTCTCGTCCCTCCAGCAGAGGGTTCCGAGTGTGTCAGTCAGTCACCAGGTTTGTCCTGGTTGAGAGGGGAAGACTTGTGAATACCCGTCTTCACAAGGAAGTAGACATTTTACCCATGTTAAGGTGGTTGGAGAACCCCCTTTACCTGTAGGACTCTCCATCCCACTGAGTGGGTCGTAGGGGTCCATCGTTTCCCGTCTCCGTCCTAATTTTGGGTCCGGTGAGGAGGGTGAAGGAAGGACCCTCACGATCTCGGTCCCGTCCACCCCCTTTCACGACCGTGGGCGGGTCAGTAAGTGGTCGACACACTGGAGTTCAAGTAGGGAACGGGAGAGACACGGAACACCTCCACGGTATCCTCTCCACCCCCGGTGTTAAGTCTACCGTACTCACAAGAGGGGAGAGGGGAAGATGTCTCTTCTCGTAAGGGGAAGCTTAGGAGATGCTTTTCATGACACTAACGGACTGGCTTAGCTTGGAATAGTTCCACGCCCCGGAAGAGTAACTCGGCCGACGGTTATCGATGGACGACCGGCTCTCCCTGTAGATGGACCTCTTAGGTCTTTAGTTCTAGGCCCATTCCCGACTCAGGGGTCCAGGTCTAGGGTGTGGACGTGCATGGAGGGAGGGACGTCTGAGTTCTAGAGACCACGGGGTCCCAAGGAGTCTAGATCAAAGTAGTCTCTTTTCGTAGCACTTTGTCTTAAACCCTGAGTGTCGGAGATCCTTACTTAGGCGTGTAGGGTGTCATCATCTTAGTACTGTAAATCCCTAGAGTCTTGACACCCGGGAATTTTCGATTTGAGGATTCCGTTCTAAGACTCCAGGACCCCGGGACCACCCCGTCCTTCCCCACCTCAACAATTCCCGAGTCTGAGACCTCAGATAAGTAGACATTTTACCCACAATATTCCTAATCGACACGCAGATGTCCTTTGTGTATCTGACATAGGGCGTACAGTACTCCCACGTTATTTTCGACTAATTATGACTGGTAGTCGCAGCAGTACCAGTAGTGTCACTAAGTGAACCTCGTCAGAGTCGGGGTCCAGGGGTTCACGACGGCAATGTTTATTTACCATTT
Source organism: Capra ibex (assembly GCA_006410555.1). Taxonomy (NCBI): domain Eukaryota; kingdom Metazoa; phylum Chordata; class Mammalia; order Artiodactyla; family Bovidae; genus Capra; species Capra ibex. Next base: position 4,356,241 of record SJYO01000233.1, on the reverse strand, counting down.
CCCGTCCCCCACCTCCCCACCCCTCACTCACGACACACGGCCTGTCAGACGATCTTAGAACGTATACAATCGAGTCACTTAGGAGCACTCTTGGGACGTCAGTCCGTAAAGAGAGGACACTTCTTTGGTTTCGAGTCTCTTCCACCATAGAAACGGTTCCAGTGTGTCGTTCCTTCCCTGTCTCTAGTCGGACGAAGGTTTCGGAGACTAAAAAGGTGGGGTCTGGAATCTTACTTCCTCCGTGAAATGTGTAGGGCACCCAGTGCACCTCGGAGAGACGTGGAGGTACTTCCTCCTCCGGACCCGTCCTCAGTAGTAGGCACAAAAGACCCGCTCCGCTCCTTACTGTCGCCGCCTCGACACGTCTGTACCCCGGTTTAACGACGTCTCTACCTGGACCGAGTAAACCCTGGGACGGACGGGACCTCCCCGAGACCCGGGGAGAGGGAGAGACGACGGGGACTGTAGGCGGGGCACAGAGGAGGTCTAGGACCCTCTCGGGTTCGTCTTGGCGTTCGACCACCGACTCCACAGGGACGCCTTGGGCGAGTGGCTCCGCGACAGCCCGACGTGGAAGTGACACCTCCCCAGACCGGACTAGCTCCCCGTCTTCTGCCACCTACGCATTCACGGGTAGGGAGGGGGGTCCCGGCCCTCGTCTCCCGCCTGCGAGCACCTCCCCTGCCCATGGGAACCTGCGGTTCGGGACCCGATATTGGGGGAGGAGAGTAGTGGGTGTGTGAGTGGGTGTGACCAGAAGCAGGTTTGTGGGCGTCTAGTCGACGTAGGACGTGTGTGCCAAGTGTGTGGACTTGTCCATGTGTAAGTCAGTGATTTGGGGACGGAGTCCTGTGTGTCCAGGAGGGTACGTGTGTCCACATGTACGCACGGATACGGCACATGGGAGTGTCTATTAACAGATATATGTGTATACGAATACTCGTAAATGTGAACAAAAAATGAAAAAACAACATTATAGTAAACGTATGTCATATGTTATGTTTAGTGTATCCATGTCGAGTCACGTAAAAGTACGTACACCAGTGCACTCGTAGGTGTGAAAATACGGGACCGTGTGGTAAGTGAGAGTATGTGTGTGTCCTCCCGCCTACCGGGTCCGGGAACTCTCAATACTCGTCCCGGGTAAAATAGAACAGTAATAAGTCGACATGTAGGTACCTCCGCGACCTGACTCTAGAGTCATCAGTGCACAGTAGGGCCGGACCGGAGTAGAACCCCTGGTCCGGTCCCGGGGAGAGGAGTGGGAGGAAGAGAGAGAGAGGGTCGGGCCTGGGGCACCTCCGTCCCCTCCTTCAGTTTCACTCCCACCTGGACGACGGCGACATGCACCCGGCGGTGTTCGACCACCACTTGAAGCTCTCGCTGTCCGACTTCCGGCACTTCCCGAAGTCCTTGCAGTAGTAACCGGGGCGGATTCCCCAGGAGCACGGTCGGGGTGGGTCGGTGGCTCCCGGGGGTTTAACTGGGGTCAGAAATAGGGTTCGATCACTCGTTTTGAACGGGGAGGAACCCGGGGCCTGGAGTCCCGTCCCCACCCGACGGACGCCCCCGGGAAACCTTAGCTTACAGGAAGGGCGGGTGGAACTGGAGGCTCGAACAGAGGGGTGCGGGGAGTGGACACTCCCTCCGAGACACGGACGTGACACCCTCGGGAGGAGAACCGACTGACCCGGATCCCCCATCCGGCAGAGGGGGAGGGAAGGGTCGGATCTCCGGGGACCTTTTCGGTGACTGGTGGGCGGTTTGACTAACTAGCTGCAGTCTCGGGGAAAGGACCCTCGTCCGTTTCTTTCACACGGGTCACTGACCTAGTTCCTTGAGTCGAGGGATCTCATGGGACTTGGGGAAGGGGTCCAACTCGGGTCTGGGGCCCCCGGGAACCGTCTCGGACTCGTCCACGCCTACCCCTCCCAGGGTCCTTGTCTGGTGTGGGGTTCAGGGGAGTGGAGGGTCGTCGGGACTGGGTTATGAAGGGGGTGGGAGAGTGTTACCGTTCCGAGGATCATTCACGGACCGTGAAGGACCCGAATGACCACGAGTGTGCGGGTAGTCGGGTAAGTCAGGGGTGCCCTTTGACGTCTCGCCCTCGACTCCTCTGACCCGAACCTCTTCCCTCCGCCGACCGGGACCAGGGCACCCTAGGACCCATAAACGTTCTGACCGATTACATCTCCGTGTCCTTTCCTCGGACCGGGAAGACTAAGACGCAGGTCCCGGGGTAGGTGGTGAGGTCGGGACTGGACCGACGCAGTCTCTCCGGTAAACCTTGGACTAGTTTTTCCTAGGTTAATCCTGTCCTCTGTCCCTCCCGAATCTCAGGATCCAAGCTCGGGGTCCGGACCGGTCGATGACGGAAGGGGAGGAGACCCGGAGTCAAAGGAGAAACCAGTGTCCCTCACTAACTTGGTCGAGTAGAGGTTCCGGGAGGGTCGAGACGTGAAGGCCACGGAACATACTGGGTCGGAGCGGTTACTGTCGTCCAACAGGAGGGCCCGAAGTGTCTCGGAACCCAGTGTCCTACGGAGCTTCACACTCTGGTATTGGTACTGGTAGAAGGACAGGGGTCAACACAGACCCAGGGGGTGGACACGGGTCCGTAGACGGAACCCTCGGGTAAAGATCCCCCTTTCTCTGGGGGGTTCTTTGGGGGTAGGATTGGTACTCGGGCGGGTGGTGTTACGGATCTGAAGTGTTATCGGAATCAACGGATACGACTAGTGGGTGGTTGTTCTGACCGTAGAATTGGTAGAGGAGAAACTTCTCGGTCTCAGGACCTTGTGTCGGGGACGGGGGGACTGACTCGAGCCCCTGGGGTGCTTAACGGTAGAGACTGAAATAAGGAGTGAGAAAGGTGCACTGGCCCCAAGGGAGTCGGACCTCTTCCCTTTACCCTCTCTTAAGACACTCACCCCAGTCTCGGAGGTCCCTCGGGGGTTCGGGGTCTCTCCCTGAACCCCTTTCAGTGCGACTATGTGAATCTTGAAAGACGAAACGTGTTCCTCTTTGTGTTCTACTCGGTCATATATAAGGAAGATATATTTATAACGAGATAAAGGGATACCAAAATATTTGCGAAAACCCAAGGTTCGTTCGTCATCTACACGAAAACTCGGTGTTTGTCGCTCGTGACTTTATTTTCAAATAAAAAGTGTAAGTTTGTTCCAGACTAGTACGAAAACTCCTCTCACTCACCCACTCGAGTAGATCGTAGACCTGTTCGGTGAAGTACGATTCTCGGAAAGGGATCGAAATCACGGAGGGAGTCTAGATTTAAATTGGTCATAAGTTCCGAGATGTTGACAAAACGAGGCAGAGGTTAGGGTAGAGGTTTGTCGGTACAAGTCTAGTGTTACTTCACGGACAAAGAGAAGATTGTAGGGTACGTGAAAGTTGGAGAATGGAACCTTATGACGAGAAAAAAGGAATGAGTCGAATACTTGAGCATAAGTAAAATATTACGAAGTGTAATTTCAGTGGAGAAGACACTTCTGATGGGTCTAAAGAAGAGTCTTGGGACCTTGTACCTGGTTGAGTTTGTAAATAGTATCACCGAAAAATCAAGGTACAACTATATGGACGGGCAGTGAAGGATAGACTTCAGGAGTTACCACCCCTGGTTCATAGAGAATTTGTCTGGCATTATTTACGACTTAACCAGTTAACTACACAAAGTTGAGTCAAGGGGATTCTGGACACAACAAGTCATCTTTTCATTACACTTGGTGTTTACGTTCAGTATACATTAAATTTAAAAAGATCACCGGGATAATTCTTTTTCTTTGTCCATTTTATGTAAAATCATTACATAAAACAACTTGGATTATACAGACTTTGTATGATACAAATTATTCGTACATATTATTTGTAACAATAACGTTGTGTATTAGTTGTTTTTAATACTCACTCTATAGAATGTAAGAAGAAAAGTATGTTTCAGAAACCTTACGCCATATATAAAATATGACTGTCGGGTAAAGTTAATCCTGATCGACGTAAAGTTCACGAGGCACCGGAGTCCACCGATGACCGATGGTGTGACACAATGGCTCGTTCCCGAGTACACGGACGGTGTGTCTTTCGGTTTGCGATTGTCGCCCATAAACGTCGTTTCATTCGAAAATAAACGTTCCGAGGTTGACGGTTGTCACACAAAACTCGAAGCGACTACCGGGGTGACCACTTCTTAGACGGACGGTACGTCCTCTGGACCCAAGTTAGAGACCCAACGCTTCTAGGGGACGTCTCCCTATCCGATGGGTGAGGTCATAAGAACCCGAAGAGACCACCGAGTCTGCCATTTCTTAGGTGGACGTTACGTCCTCTGGACCCAAGCTAGGGACCCAACCCTTCTAGAGGACCTCCTCCCGTACCGTTGGGTGAGGTCATAAGAACGGACCTCTTAGGGTACCTGTCTCCTCTGACCGTCCGATGTCAGGTACCCCAACGTTTCTCAACCTGTACTGACTCGTTGATTGCGAAAGTGAAAGAAAAGTTCGTTCCTCTTGTCCGTCGAGCACGAGGTTTCTGGACTTGAGGGGAAACCGAGAGTCCCTTCCCAAAATTTTTGTCACATTCCCCTCTCCCAGTATCCTACGAACTAGTCGACCACCTGGAAGACTAACCAACCACCGCCCCACCCCCCGCCATTGTCCACTACAAAGTCCTTAGAGTTGGAAGACCAAGGTTGATCAGATCTCATGCACGAACACCAGTCGTGTATCGAAGGTAGGAGGTGGACCCGCCCCCAGAATCAGAGGAGTCTCGTTGAGTTTCTATACGTGGTCTAACAATAGATATAGGGAAGTCCTTCTTGATCTTTCGGACATTAAAATCAGAAGTAACAATTGACGAACGTGGACGAGGAACCTTAAATTCCTGCCAGATCTTCTGATTTCGGAGGGAGGTGCGGAAAAAAAAAAAAAAAGTGATTGTTCTTTGTCCCCTGTGTCTTCCTGAAAACATGGACCCTTTAGGGGTGTTCCAGGACGAACCATATCAGGGGGAAAAGGAACTATGAGGAGTTAGAAATCCCCTTACCCCCACCCTGTTCTTTCCCTTATTTCAAAACTTGTCTCTGTAATTAGTATTTGAGTGGACCCCTTGAGTCAAAGTCCCCTGAGTCAAAGTTAACCTACCACGACCCAGATCTGATAAAGAGCTTCACGTCCCTGGACCAGCAAGTAGAGTAAGGTGTGGCCACTTCGCGAGTAGTTACAAGCAACTAACTTGTCTCCGACCCTCTGTCTAGAGAAGGAAGTCCCTTGAGCACAACTTTGTGGACTGTACGTTCATTTTTTGAGTTTCACGCAATAGTGCAAAAAGTCCCACGACTTAGAAAGACAGGGATTTCTTAATGTGGACCCCGTAGGGACCACTGATCACCATTCCTTAGGTGGACGGTTACGTCCTCTGTGTCCAAACTAGGGCCGAAACCCTTCTAGGGTGCACGACACTCTAGGTTCGTTGATTCGGACACGGGGTCTTGATTGATTCGGACACGAGATCTCGGGTCCTTGACGTTGAAGACCTCGTGCGCTAGGGACCTCGGACACGAGGTGTCGTTCTCTTCGGGGACCGTACTTTTCGGACCCGGGACGGTGATCTCTCATCGGAGGCGAGAGGTGTTGATCTCTTCTCGGACGTACCGTTACTTCTGCGTCGTGTCGGTTATTTATTTATTTATTAAATCTTGTAACGTGGACCCAGACCAGACTCGTAACATAGTTAATTACGGGTCGTTCTTTTGTCTTGGTAATAAAGTCCACCCCTTCCTCGAATATTCCCTTTTCCTGAGGGTTCCGTAGACTCCACGGCTTTCTCGTCTCTTCTTCCTCACCATGGGTCTTTAACCCTCAGTCGATGACAGGTCCTACGAGTCGTCGCGTTCTCGACAAGGGGTGGTGTGTCGACGACCTCCGCGACAGTGATGTAGGGACCTCGGTTCTCTCGACGACTTAGATGTTTACGACGACTTCAGTCACGACCGGCGTCGGTCTCCGTCCGACCGTAGAGAGTAGGAGGACGGAAGAGGGGTGACCGTCTAGGAGTGGTCTTTGACCGACCGTTCCCCGAGCCCATCAATAGTAAAAATCCGAAGGTCGGGGACTTTTTGTCTCTACCGATCCGTTCCCACCCCCGTCCCCTCCCTCAATTCATCGACTATGGATAACGACGAGAGAGAAATTCTTGTGCGCAGGGAAGTAGCGGTGGATTCATTGAGAATAAGTCGAAAGTTTTGGGATGAGGTTTCTCTGGAGGAGACCCTTCGGAAGGACCTGACGTCGGTTGACGAAGTCGAGACCAAGGTGAATCGTATACCATCTCTCGGGAAATGTTAATAGAAGAGTCAGATCGAATCCTACAAGTGGTCACGAGATCTCGTGAGGTTCTCGTCTCAGTTCCGTGTGGAGGGTCCTCCCCCGGGGGTGCACCTGAGCCATCACGGTTGAGATCGAGGGTCCCGACTGACGGAGGAGAAGATTTTGTACTGTTCCGGAGGGACCGGTCCAGACGGTCACGGGACCGTAAGCCTGGAGGGTTATCCGAACGGGGTTGGGTTCTCGAGTGATTGACCCTTGGGTCCCTCCTCCTTCCGAAACACCCGGTATATCCGGGTAAAATATCTATCCCTTTTACTTGGACTCTAGGACAAGGGGTTCGGTCTCGACTCCCAGCTCAAACCTCGGGATATCCTGTCACGATCAGTGACTGGACAACCTCGAGTTCTGACGACCCACGGACGGGTTCGAGTCGAATATTCGGTTCAACAGTTCCCGGACCTAAGACCTCGGTTTGTCTGGACCCAAGTTTAGGACCGCGATGTTACCCAAGTGTCACACCGAAGTCCGTCCAAGAACTGGAGAGACACGGAGACGGAGGAGTAGACAACTTACCCCCACTAAACCCCAGACGAAGGTACTAACCACGCGTGCAAGTCATCTTGTGACGTGTGTTTTGTAAATCGACCGAAGACCGTGTAAGATTGGATTGTCGAGTGAAAGGAGACCCGGTCCTTGGAAAAGTGGGTCACTCGATAAGTGCGGAGTTTATAAGAATGGGTCTCAAGGGGGTAAAATGTCTAAACTATCAGTGTGTCAGTCACTCCGTATCTCACCCCTAAACTTGGGTTGGTCAGACGGAACGTGCGGGTGGGGTCACGGACCAGATAGGGTCTCTTCCGGGTCAAAAATGACCCTGGGAGGAAAAGGTGGTACACGGTCTCATGCACTCGTCTCTGGAGGTGGTGTCGGGAGCACCTCACCCCACAGACTAACCCAGGTAGAAAGGCGGAGGTTTTCAGGGAGAGCAAAGGTCGACGAGAACAAATGAACCCTACAGACGGTCGAGTGGGGGGTCGGAGTACCGTTCGGGTCTTATTGTCTTGAAACTGTCTTAGGTACTCCTCTCCGTATTCACCCTCCCGGTTCTCCCCGGAAGATCTTCGTGTTCGTACCCCGGCCCCGGTCCTGGTCTAGTCTTGTATGTGAAAGGGTCGGAGGGATGGAGGGAGGGGTTGTCTGGACTCATGTAGGTGTCTCTGTGTATAGACGTTCAGACACGTCGGGATATGAAACAAAGTTCTCCGTTTCAGGTTTCCAAAGGTATTTTTCCTCTTCCCTACTGTCTTTGCTACCTGACATGTCGGAACTCTCCCCGAAGGGTCCACCGTGATCACCATTTCTTGGGTGGACGGTAACGTTCTCTGTATCTCTGTGTCTAAGTTACGGAGCCAACCTTCCTAGGGGACCTCCTCCCGTACCGTTGGGTGAGGTCATACGAACGGACCTCTTAGGCTACCTTTCTCCTCGTACCGCCCGATTTCAGGTGTCCCAGCGTCTCTACTTGTGCTGACTTCCCCGAACCGTACGTGTGTGTGCCTCGGAGCTCTTGTGTCCTAGACATTACTAGACTTCAACTCGTTGTCTACGTTTGTGCTTTCTGGTACAAGGTGTATTAAGGTGAACCTACTTCCAGTACTTGAGTAGGTACCACAACTCTTTAGTCTCAGGATAAAAGGGACCGTCCCCTCTCTAAGCCGTCTTCGTGTTCCACCCAGACCTTCGTACCTCTACCGAAACTGGCAGAAATAGACACACGACCCATTTGTTCATGTAAGTCGGATACTTTTACACAGATCAAAATTTTTATAGCATAATTATAAAAGAACTTCAAAGATTTGAATTCAGGTTTCACTCTACCTCTGCACTAGGTATCTGAGACCGGTGACCCTTATCGTTCAAAGGGGTGTATTCGTGGGGAGTTCCAGACTCTTTCGGTCACAACTTTCCGACCTGAGTCTGTATCAATGGTATACTAGGTAATAAAGGTGAGGATCCATATTTGGGGTCTCTTGACTCTTATGTATTGGTGTGTTTTTCAACAGACATTTACAAATGTCGTCGCAAGAAGTATTATCGGTTTTTCGCTTTTGTTTGGTTTACAGGTTGTTTACTACTTACTAATTTATTTTACACCGTACAGGTATGTCACCTTATAATAAACCGTCCTTTTTTTCCTTACTTCATGACTATGTACAGGGTAGTATTCACCTGGAACTTTTGTAGTGTTAGTGACTTTTCTTCGGTTAGTGTTTTCTGGTGTATAACGTATTCAAGTAAATATCCTTTACAGGTCTTCTTCGCTGACATACCTGTGTTTCATCTGGTCGCTAACAGACCCCGACCCTTCGACCTTCCGGCTGACCCTCCCCCACCGTCGATTTTTAGTCCCTCCAAAAAAAAAAGATCCCAATACTTTTACAAGAGTTTAACTAACACGTTATCTACGTGCTAAAACATGATGTTCAAGGACTCAATGTATGAAATGTTCCCACTCAACGTTCCAAACACGTGACGACGACGACGACGATTCAACGAAGTCAGCACAGGCTGAGACACGCTGGGGTATCTGCCGTCGGGTGGTCCGAGGGGGCAGGGACCCTAAGAGGTCCGTTCTTGTGACCTCACCCAAGGGTAAAGGAAGAGGTCACGTACTTCACTTTTCACTTTACTTCAGTGAGTCAGCATAGACTGAGAATCGCTGGGGTACCTGACGTCGGGTGGTCCGAGAAGGTAGGTACCCTAAGAGGTCCGTTCTCATGACCTCAACCCACGGTAACGGAAGAGGTTCCAAACACGGGATCCAGAGTTATTTCGACGAATATTTATTAATTATTACTTGTCCCGCCCCCTTTCCGACTCGGGGTCTTAGACTGAATTAAACCTAAACCCTCCAGACGGACCTACACGACCACTGGAACCCATTTCGAGAAGGGAAGAGACCCGGAATCAATCGGGTCGACAGTGTCCCCTCTCTACTTCCGTCGTCGCCTCTTCATGACTCCGTGGTGACTACACCGGTACTACAAGTACTGGTGCAGCCAAGGAACGGGTCGGACACCTTAGCCTCCCAGTGGACCCCCGTTGATTGAGCATTACTAAGTAACTCTAGAAACGTGAGGAAAATTTTACCGTCTTCTCCTTGAAGGGGTCTCCAGGTCACTAATTCTGAGACTCGAAGGTAACGTACTCCGTGTCCAAGCTAGGGACCACTCCCTTGATTCTAGGACGTGTCTCGTGTCGGTTTTTTTTCTTTTTACCGTCTTCCCTGTAAAAAAGGTTTGGAACGAGAACCGGTGAGGAGTTCCTATGGTCTCCATGTCCATCTACGGGGTCAAAGAGAAGTTCGTGAAGTAGTAAAGGGTTGAGGTACAGACATGACACGAATCAGCTGGTCAGTACAGACTGCGGTACCTGACATCGGACGGTCAGAGGAGACAGGTACCCCTAAGAGGTCCGTTCTTATGACCACACCCAACGGTACGGGAGGAGGTCCTCTAGAAGGACTGGGTCCCTAGCTTGGGTCCAGAGGGCTTGACGTCCACCAAAGAAATGGCAGACTCGGTGGTCCCTTTGGGTTGAGGTACAGTCGAGTAAGATTTCAGTAGACCTCATCTGTCTGTCTGTCAGTCTCCTGTTTACGGTTGGATCTGGTCTACTCTGATCCTAGACGGAAGTTAACCACTCACTTCGGGTAAATCTCCACCCCTTTGTCCGCACCCACCCGTCACCGTCCAGGTGCCAGGGTCTCGGTTCCGACGTGGGTGTCTGAAAGGAGAAAGGGAAACAGTACTTTTGTGGATTCACGGATGATACACGAGTCGGACTCCATGAGAGGCCTTCCCTACTCTCTCTGGGACTCTTCCCACCCGTCGGGGAGGGGTCCTCAGGGTCCGGACACAGGGTAGAAGGGAGGGAAAACGACACACTGAAACTCCTTTAGTGAAAGGGAGAGGTCCTGAAACAGTGTGACTCTGAGGGTCAATGACAGGACAATGGGGGGGTGGTCTCTACACTAATACTACCCTTGTCCGGAATATTTGACATTTCGCAACATAGATACCTTCGGTTGTCCTTGAGACCAGTGTAGACTCTTTCCGTTTTAGTTCCACAGTAAAGAGATTGATCATGGTTCCAGTCGTCCTTCCCTACCCCCACCGGACCTGGTCCCACACCGACAGAACCTCAGTAGACCTGTCTAAACTCTATGTGTCTCCTCTGAGTAAGTAAGTTGTGGGGGAAAAAAACGACGGAAATACCAGGTCCTTGACTCAATCCACGACCCCTATGTCACCTCCAGGACAGGATGTCTCGTGAGTACGTCTAATGGTCTCACTTTACTCTACACAGTCTTTTTTTCTGATCTCAAGTCCTATTACCCCGGTGATCGTGTTAGCACCTCTTCCGTCACCGTTGGGTGAGGTCATGAGAACGGACCTTTTAGGGTTTCCGCCTTCTCGGACCACCCGACGTCAGGTACCCCAGCGCTTCTCAGCCTGTGCTGACTCACTGAAGTGAAAGGGAAAAGTGAAAGTATGTAACCTTTTCCTTTACCGTTGGGTGAGGTCACAAGAACGGACCTCTTAGGGTCTCTGCCACCTCGGACCACCCGACGGCAGATACCCCAACGTGTCTCAGTCTGTACTGACTTCGCTGAATCGTCGAATCGTCGTCTTGTTAGTATTCTCATTCCCACGGTTCGTGGGTAAATTTCCGTAGTATACCCCGATGGGACCACTGAGTCACCCTTTCTTAGACGGACGGTTACGTCCTCTGGGTGCGAACTAGGGACTAGGTCTTTCTAGGGTGAGCGACGTCTAGTGGATTCGGGTACACGGTGTTGACAACTCGGACACGAGACCTCGGGTCCCCCGGTGTCGATGACTCGGGTGCTCGACGTTGACACCCACGGACCTCACGGACCTCCGGTACGAGACGTTGTTCTCTTCAGTGGTGTCACTCTTCGGGTACATGACGTTGATCTCTCATTGGAGGTGGGAGAGGTTGATTTCTTTTCGGACGCGTCGTTGCTTCCGGGTTGTGTCCGTTTTATTTATTTATTTGTAAATTTTTTCACTTACGTAGTGTATGTAATCGAAGGACACCAGAGAGTTGTGGGACGGTCCTCCTTCGATCGGAATGACAGGGGTAAAATGGCCGTTCCTTTGACTCCGGGCCTCTCCAATACACTGTATCGGTTCCAGTGTGTCGATCTTTTGTTCCTTCGGTCCCACGGGTGGTCCGTCAGACCCAGGTGTCGTTGACGAGGATTTGAGGACGACACAATAGTAGACAGAATACTATACCTGGATGTTTTACTCTCCCAGAAGAAGTTGGTTCTCCCGTCCCTTCCGGAAGACTCTTCGACTACACCTTCGACTCTGGGACCTCTTCTCCTCGGTCCTGTCCCTTCACAGCCCCCGTCCACCCACGTCTCCGGTAAAAGGTCTTTCAAGTACGACATCCAAGACCCTGGGAGTGACCACACCCCGGGACAAGTGTGTTCCTGGTGTCCGTCGACACCTCACAAGGTCCGTCCCTCCCCTCGGTCCAACGACGGTCTTTCGTAAAGTTGTATTTGTAAAGACCCTTTCTCGGAGTTTTTTGCGAGTCTTCCTCCCTTAGTCTTTGAACGCGCAGAGCTCGTTAAACAATACTACAGAAAAGTGTAAGAAGTATTTATTAGTGAAGAAATGAGTCAAAATATATACATTAAAATAGAAGATAAGAAAAACAATTCTACTCAGAGGGAGACTTAATTTTGAGTCACATGTTACACTATCGTGTTTGAAGAGTGGTCTTACTGATTTACGTCTCGTTTTCTCTTTTTTAACCTTAACAACCACCTCTCTACCTGGTTCTTCATGAAGGGATACACTGGCACTCTCCTTACATTTATCCATACTGGTGAATCCTATTGATAAACGGTATAGAAGATTTCGATGTTAGTAAATAGAAATACTCCGTCATTAAAGAGAGTACCTACAAATGGGTTGTCTTTTACTCAGGTATATAAGAGACTTTCTGTGCACACTCTTACAAGGATCGTTTGTAGGGGGTGGGGGTATTATAGGGTTTCGACTTTCGTCGGGTTTTAGGTTGTGATCGCCTTGCAAATATATTTGACCACGACACAACCCGAGTCAACTAGTCAGTACAGGCTGAGAAACACTGGAGTACCTGACATCGGACGGTCCAAGGAGACAGACACCTTAAAAGGTCCGTCCTTATGACCTTGCCCAACGGTAAAGGGGGAGGTCTCCTAGAATGGTTGGACTCCTAACTTGGAGTCTGAGAACGTAGAGAACGTAACCGTCCGTTAAGAAATGGTGAAACGGTTTTCCCTTCGGGGTATATTCGACCATATCAGTAAGTTTCATTATAATGTCCTTACTTACTCCTTTTTATTCGTTATGGATGTGCGTTGTTAAATCAACTTAGAGTGTCCGTGCAATTCCTTTCTACGGTCTGTGTGTCATGTGTACCTTACTAAAATAAACACACTTCAAGTTGGGGTCCGTTTTGAGTCGATACTACACTCTTACACTCTTCAGTCTATCCCTGACGACTATCCCTTACCAACATCGATCTTCCGAAGGGTCCACCGAGTCACCATTTCTTAGACGGTCGGTTTCGTCCTCTTCCGGGTAGTCCCTCCGTAGACCCCACGAACACGACCTAACTAAGCACTTGACCCCCGGTCATATGTATCTACACAAGTTAAGTCCCCTTACCTGTCGTTTCTCTAGTTCTGTCAGTTAGGACTTCTTGTAGTTGGGACTTATAAGTAACCTTCCTGACCATGACTTCAACTTCGGGGTTATGAAACCGGTGGACTACGTTTCTCGACTGAGTGACCTTTTCTGGGACTACGACCGTTCTGACTCCCGTCCTCCTCTCTCGTCCGTTGTCTCCTACTCTACCAACCTACCGTAGTGACTGAGTCACCTGTGCGCAAACTCGTTCGAGGTCCTGTACCACTTCCTGTCCCTTCGGACCACACGATACCAAGGACCCCAGTGTTTCTCAGCCTGTACTGAATCTTTGACTTGTGGTTGGTAGGTCGGTGTACGAATACTACATGCAAAACATACGTACAACACGAAATTGCTTATTGGGGGAGGTTACCATATTCAAAGTTCGGGGAGCTTTGGAACTGAACTGGAGTTCTGGAACTGAACTGGAACTCTGGTCTCTTCCTAAACCTTAAATAATTTACATAATGGTACGTCACCAAGGGTGACCTCCCACCACTCATCGTCCACTATACCAGAGGAACCACGAAATCCTTCGAGGGAGGTCGGTGGGGTCCCTCTCTCATCCCTACGAACCCCCTCCCGTCTCTTCAGAAGGACCCGTCGTTGAGTTCCCGTTCTGTCCGAACCTTCCACTCCCCTCCCCATCCACCCTTCCTAACAACCCCAATCCCGTCCCCGTCGGTCTCACCCCTAGACTTGCCCTCTCCTCCCGATCAGAAGCTCGTAAGACGTCATTTGAGGGGACTGGGGACGGGCCGGTCCGAGCTCGAGGTCGAGACGGGTTCGGACCGTGGGGTCGAGGTGGACCTTCGGTCGAGACACAGTCGGTCGAGGAGGAAGTGAGGAAGGGTCCGGGTCGGACAAGACGAGTACCTTTGAGACTCCCCGGGTGTCGGTCGAGAACCGTCGGTGGGTCTACGAATGTCTCGACTTTTAAACAGAGAGAAGTCAGTACTGACAAAAAAAAAAAAAAAATTAGAAGGAACAAAATAACTGGGTTTGAGAACACTCTGGAAAGAACCCTTCCCCTCTTTTGTGAAAAGAACCCTTAGCAGAAAGTAAAAGTAAAGTACTCATTGAATTTTTATCTTTCTTTCTTTCTTTTTCGTACTCCTCCCGAAAGAACCCTTCCCTTCTTTTGTGACCCTTTGTCACAAAGTAAAAGTAAAGTACTCATCGATTTTTCTCTTTTTCGTGCTACCTCGCTTTCTAGGATCAACCAAATTTTAACGGAGTAAAATTTGACTAACTATTCGGCGTCCAGAGACCGAATTTGTGTGTCTCTTTACTCCGAGTCCCTCGAAGCGGAATTGTCGTCTCCGCCTGCAGAGGAACTCTTTGGCACACCAGGACCGCTTTGCCCGCCGTGATTGGGTATGTCCGAAGGGCCCACGGAGTCACCGTGTCTTAGGCGGACGGTTACGTCCTCTGCGTTCTCCGAACCCAAGCTAGGGACCCAACCCTCCTAGGGAATGTCATCCTTTACCGTTGGGTATCCTTTTATGCATAACAAGGGATAGAAGTGGCTGTTAAGCTTAATAAAAGAAGGCAAAACACAAAATCGGTAAGACCACCGACCTCCCTCGAAGGATTTCGTAATTCCTCTAGTAGTTCCTTATAAGGACCGACTCTTAAGGTGCCTGTCTCCTCGGACCGCCCGACGTCAGGCACCCCAACGTTTCTCAGTCCCTACTGACTCGCCGACCCGTATGTGTATCACGATTGGTAAAATGTCTACTCCTTTCACTCCAGACTACTCCACTTCATTGAACCCTGGTTCTAGTAAGTAGTCCTCGTCTCTGACTAAAAATTGTTGTCAATTGTCGACGACACATAATCGTGATCCCCACGGTCTGCGACATATAAGTAAATAGGTAAGTCAGGGGCGTTACTGGGTCCCCTCCTTCGACGTGAATAACAGTGGGGGAATTTTTTTTTTTTTTTGACAAACAATTTCGGAACACATGTACACGTCTTTTCAGGTGTTTAGTATTTGACTTGGGTGGGTACTTTGGTCGTGGGTCCAATTTTTACCTTGTCAACTATGTTGCGGTTTTCGCATTCACCATTTTCTCTTCTAACCATTTAACCTGAAGTGTTTGTAAATTTTGAAGACACAAAGTTTCCTATGGTAGGTCTTCACTTTTCTGTTGTGTGTGCTACCCCTTATATAAACTTTAGTAGATAGACTATTCTCTGATCGTAGGTCTTATACATTTATTAAGAATGTTGAGTTATTACTTTTCCTTTTATTAGATTAAAATTTTCTCTGTTTCCTGAACCTTTCTGTAAAGAGGTTTTATCTATATGTCTACGATTATTCGTTTACTTTCCTACAAGTTGTAGTAATCTGTAATTATTTACTTTTAATTTTGGCGTTTCTGAGTGGTGAAGTATCATTGGTCTACCGATACCAGTTATTTGTCTATTATCGTTCATACCCATCCTACACCTGTTCGACCTTGGGAGGATGTAACGACGACCTTTGTATGTTACCACGTCGACAAAACTTTCTTGTCAAACTATCAAGGAGTGTTGCAATTTGTATCTCAATGGTAAACTGAGTAATTAAAACGAGGATGACCTCAATCCTTTTTGTATTTGTATGTAGGTGTGTTTTTCAACGTGTACTTTTGAGTATCGTCATAATAAGTGTCATCGAAGTCTCATATTTGTTGACGGGGGGGTCGTTCATCTTTTTTGGATTTACAGGTGGTTGTGGACTTACCCATTTATTTTACACCATGTAGGTATGTTACCTTATAATAGGTCGTTATTTTTCTTTACTTCATGACTACGTATGGTCTCGTACTTACTTTAGACTTTTGTGATAGGATTTACTTTTCTAGCGTATACGATACTAAGATAAAATGTACTACACAGGTCTTATCTGTTTATCTTTTATCTCATCATCAACGGATCCCAGTCCCTACCCTCCCACCTCCATCCCAGCTCTCGCATCCCTTACTGCCGTTTACTCACAAAGGAGACTCCCTACTACCTGTTACAAGATTTCAATATAATACTACCAACGGGGCGAGAAATTATGTGCATTTTGGTAACTTAACATGTGATATCTATCTATTTGGAATACCATACACTTGATATAGAGTTATTTCGACAAATTTTTATTTTCGTATGAGGTAAGGAAAAAAAGTATGAGAGGGGTATGGATCTAACAGGGATGGAAGACGATCAAGAGACTTACGGGGGTTTTGTTGGCTAAGATTCCGGGTTGAGCTTACGGTAATGTTTCTAGAGGAACTAGATAAAGGTAATCTTTATTAAAGAGAGAGGAGACTTGAGGGTGCAATTAAGTGTAGCAAGTGAGTCCCTACCAAATATTCCGTATATAGTACACAGACCGTGAATAATGTAAAGTGTCCTAATAAATTTTGGACTAAAGTAGAGACAATGAGACGACACTTTAAAACCTCCCTCCTCTAATGTAGAACAAGGGAAAACATATGAGTCTTGGGTCGATACACTGTCCGTGGGTTTTCCGTAAGTTCCTTCCATATATCTTAAGTAAAATGTAAAGGAAAAAGAAAGAGATTTATTTATAAAATGAATAACCCGAAGGAACCACCGAGTCACCATTTCTTAAACGGACGGTTACGTCCTCTGTTCCACGGGACTTCGTTGATTCAAGAGGACAGTGTCGATGACTCGGATAGGAGACCTCGGACTCTCGGTGTTGATGACTCGGGTGTACAGACCTCGGACAGGAGACGTTGTTCTCTTCGGTGACTTTACTCTTCAACACACGTGGAGTTGATCTCTCGCCGGGGACGGGGGACGTCGATCTCCTTTCGGTCACATCGTTGCTTCTGAACCGTGCCGGTTTTTATTTTTTATGTCATGTCATAAAATTCATATAAAAATTTTTATATAATAAATAAGTAATTATAATCATTATAAACTACATAAATAAAAACCGACACGACCCAGAAACAACGATGTACACCCGAAGGAGATCAACACCACTCACACCCGGTCAGAACGAACGTCACGAACCCGAAGGGTCGACGCATCGAAGACAACAACGTCTGGTGTCCGAGACCTCGTCTCCGAGTCATCAACGCCGTGTGTCCGAATCAACGGGGTGTCGTATACCCTAGAAGGACCTGGTCCCTAGCTTGGGTACAGGGGACGTAACCGTCCACCTAAGGATTGGTGACCTGGTGATCCCTTCGGGATGTGAGGGAAAAAGAGTGTAGTCGGAAGAGGGTCCTATGTCGAAGAGTTGTCGTCCAACTCCGTAGCAACATAGGAGGTATCCTTGTCGGATCGTGAATCATCAAAACAACTCATTTGTCTTTTACTAATTTACTACTTCTACCGAAATCAAAGGTAACACTGATAGGTCACTTTCAAAAAGATTTCCTTTACTCCGAACAGAGGTCCACACCTCCTACCTCTCCCTATTCACTCCTAAACGTTAGGTCTACCCCTTGTCTTCTTCCTTCCTCACACTAGGACGTTTATAGACGTACCATGTCCTTTGTTATCTTCCATGGAGTTTAGGGTGTCTACGAAGATTCCTTTCACACCTCCATTGTACACGTGTGAACGAGTCGACTAGTCAACACAGACTGAGAAACTCTAGCGTATCTGACGTCGGGTGACCGAGAATTTAGGGAATCGGGTCTTCAATGTGTATAGTGAACGTAAGTGTAGAAAACGACCTTGACCAGTGTACAAGAGAGGGTAGAGATTCCCATGACCCTTCACATCAAACGGATACAAAGGTCTTTTCTCTCCTTTTGGTTCATCCTTTCTCGTAAATATGAGAGATGAGTCTCTTAAATTTGTTTTGTTGTTTGAGCTGGATTATCTGTGTATATTAAGACGTAGGTTACGGAATAAAAGTTTGTGTTTTCTGTTAAATGTTTTAAACTGATGTTGAACCCGATATTTCGGTCACAGTGATTTAAAGTTTCTTGTTTTTATCTCGTATAATAAATTGATCAATAAAGAATATTGATTCCATATTTAGTTATTAATCTCACGTAATCGTTAAAGGTATAAGATTCTTTAATTTTATGTGAAGATCCCTGAAACGACCAACAGGTCACCAATTCTGAGGTTCGAAGGTTGCGTCCCCCGTACCCCGACTAGGGACCAGTCCCTTGATTCTATGTTGTACGACACACCACGTCGGTTATTTAAGTATCCCCTTTTTAAAAAAATTTATGTGAAGATTTATTACGTACTCAACTTCTTGACTATTTCTTTCGATCTTTTATAAAACTTAACTATTATTTCTTTTAAGTATAGTTTTAAACATTCACATCCATTTAACATGTATATTCCCTTTAAATATCAGAATCTGTGTATACAGTCTTTTCTATTCTTCGACTTTTAACTATTTTTATTTATAGGTGAGGTTCTTCAATATTTTTCTTACAGTTCTGTTTAGGTTATTTTCATCCTTCTTAATTTATTATTTCCTTTCTTGTCTTTTATTTTATTCTTTCGTTTCTAATTTGGTCTCGATTTTCTGCCAAGAAACCTTTATGTCTTTTTAACTTTTTGGGGACTTACTTCAATCAGATCTCTTTTTGTCTGGACCGTGGTTTTTTTTTTTTTTTTTGTTTGTTATAATCCTTATTTTTCACCTTGTAGTGATGTCTACAACGGTTGTAATTTCCTTTTTTATCCCATGAAACTTGTTGAGACTAGTTATGTAAACTTTTAAATTTACTTTACCTGTTGTTGAATCTTTCCATGGAATATGGTTGAAACCGCGTTCTGTTTTATCTCTGGGATCTCTTAGGAGATTGTTAATTCTCGGGACTCTTAGAGAAAGTAATTCTTTGGAAGTCCAGTAGTGACCGTATAAGATAGGTGTAAGTTCCTTCTTTGTTAAAATCAAAAGACCTCTGATCTTTTTCTCATTATATTAGGGATTAAGTAAAATACTCTAATTGTATTGGGTGTCTGGTCTTATCGTGTTTCTATTTCGTTCTTTTCTTTCAATGTCCGGTTAAAATAAATATTTATATTTACTTTTATAGGAATTATTTCACAATCGGTGTTTTTAGTGATATATTTTCCTACGATGTTTTCATCCGATTAGGGTCCTTGTGTTTCAACTAAATTGTTATCTTTTAGATAAGTATGTTCAGTCGTGTATTTGACTAATTTCCCGTTTTTGAGGTAAGTCTTTTGGTAACCTATTTTTTTACTTATAAACAAGTAATAAAATTTTGATTTTTCTACTATTAGATGTTGTAATACTTGTCTTCCTTTAAAGGTACGAAACGATTTCTGATACAGACACCGGTGGTATTAATTACCATTTTATAACGTTCGAAAAGGAGAACTCTAGTCTACGGATGACGTAGGCAAAATAAGTTGTAAAATGACCGTCAAAATAGGTCACGTCACTCTACCCTTTTTCTTTACCTTCTACATTCTAAATCTTTTCGTTACTTTCTACATTCTAAAACCTTTCTTTATTTTTAGTAGAAAGTTTCCACGATGTCGATTATGCATATCTCATTCCGTTTTACAAGATGTTGATACAATAGATTTAATTGCTCTTTTACATCGTAAAAACAACCTGAGTTTTATTTGTATAATGTTTATACAAAGGTATCTTGGTGGGTGACTTAATAACTTCCTTCGATGGTGTCCCTTCTAAACGGGAACCTCCTGTTCTAGAAGATTTGTAAGTCTCTATTTGGACACCCTTGGCAAATGAGGCACACACTCACTCGAAGGATAGTCACCTTCCCAAGTTCGTCCCTGTCCTACTCGACCCAGGTTCCCCCGATTTCCGACCAAGAGGGGTCCGACCTGGAGTCGAGAAGAGTGTGAACCGGGGTCCTCCGTCGGAGAGAGGAAAGAAAACCGAGAACAGTTTTAATTGAATTACGAAGACCGTTGCCTCCATTTTACTCGGTCCTAAATGCCGAGGTCTTGTGTTAACGATTAGAATAGCGACAGGTGAGCGGAACGGATCTGAGGGGAAAGTTTCTTTTGGGTGTTGCTATAAAGAGAACGGGACGGAGAACGGAAGGTAGGGGTGGGGTGGTCTGAATAGATGGTTCAGGTTCAAGAGACCGTTTGTTTTGTCGAGGGGGCTCCCCCTACCCACAACCGGAGTCCCAAAAGGTGTTCCCTTTTGACCTCTTCCAAGTGGGACAAGTTTTGGAAGGTTCCGAGGGACGACGGATCTCAGTCCCGAAAAGGGGGTTGTGGTGTCTGGGGAACTCTTTCCGTTTAGGAAGGAACGTTTGCCGTGAGATGACTCTAAATGAGACACAGGTCGTGACGCGATTCCGAACTGAAGTGACTGAGGGGGTAATCTGGGGTACTCCATCCTAGATAATAATCGAGGTCCAGTGATTCACTCTCGAACCCTGACCCAGTCAGAGTGAAACTCGGTGTGTCAGACTTTGTGGTACAATTAGACAAAAAAAACAAACAAACAAAGAAAAACCAAAGGGGGGGTGTAATAACAGAAGGAAGGAAGGAAAGAAAAAGAAAGAACCTCATATTAACGAAATGTGACAACACAACCAAAGACGACAAGTTGTTTCACTTAGTCGGTATTTATGTGTATAAAAGGGAGGGAGGACTCGGAGGGAGGGTGGGGGGTAAGGTGGAGAGATCTAGTAGTGTCTCGTGGCTCGACTCGAGGGACCCGATGCGTCGTCGAAGGGTACTCGACAGATAAAAGAGTGACTCTCAAATATATTCAGTTACGATGAGAGGGTCAAACAAGGTGTGAGGGAGGGATCCAGGTGTACAGACAAGTCGTAGAGATAAGGACGGGACGTTTATCCAAGCAGACATGGTAAAAAGATCTAGGACATGTATACACAACTATACGCTATAAACAAAAAGAACCAAACCAAAAACATTGACAAAAGGTTCTCTTCGAGCTGTATCAGGAAATTTCCGTGTCGTCCCTCGTCATCTCGACGAGAGTGCGGACCTGACGATCCTGACGATCTGAAAAGGTGGAGTAGGGGGCTTCGTCGAGGGAGTTGCCCGTGAGTCGGTGGTGTAGGTGGCAGGAGTGTCCTCCCCGGGTCCTCCGTCTCTAAACACCGACGTCTGGAACCTCAGGCTGGACACGAGAGATCAATGGACTCGAATTCGAAACCAAAAGAGTGGACGTTTTACCCCGATTCCGGAACGACGAAAAAATCCCAAAATCACTCCTAATCTGCACTAGCGATTACATTCCCAAGTAGTGGACCCTCCACGAGGAATGTATAGCGGACGTCAATAACCGTCAGAGACACCAAACTCCATCGGGGAATCATGGAGGAAGACCGGAGGGACCACCGAGTCTACCATTTCTTAGACGGTCGTTACACCCTCTAGACCCAAGTTAGGGACTCAACCCTACTAGGGGACCTCTTCCCTTACCGCTGGGTGAGGTCATAAGAACGGACCTCTTAAAGTACCTGTCTTCCCGGACCTCCCCGATTTCAGGTGTCCCGACGTTTCTCAGCCTGTACTGACTCGTTGAAAGTGAAAGTGGACGACCATCAAGTTGTGGCATTTAGTTCCCGGTACTAGAGATCTTTTACGACACTGGGTCCTCGACTCCGTCGAGACTGGGGACGGCCCCTGTACCGGTGTCTCGGAGTGACCGAAAGGAACGTCGACATCGTAGGCCCGACTACATCCCTTCGTACCGACACTTATTTAGACAGTCAAAGGACCTACGGGGGGTAGAAGGGGTGGGGATAGCCCCTGGGGACGGAGTATCCTCCCGACTTCGATCGACCGTCGTCTTGGCGTACAACCGACTCGGCGATCTCTTGAGAGTCCGACCTCCGCAATTGGAACGACGGACCCGGGATCCCAATTGGGAAAGGGAAGTGTCGGGGTCTCTTCAATTCTCGTCTCGTGTACACTCCCTCCTGATATAACTAATAGGGAACGACGGCTTCTTTAATGGGGGTGTAAATCGTCGACCTTTATTTATTGATAATTGTAAGTTGAAGACACCGAGTCCTTAGACTTACACCGTAGTGACCCTCCAAGACCCAGTTCTCTAAAGTGTTCCGTCCTTCGTTCTACCGTCTGTGCAGTTCCGAACTGAGACCCTCCTAACCTAAGGTGGGAGTGAACACATCGACAACCGGTCGAAGACTTCTCGATACTGGGTCGAGTGAGTGTGCACGGACACGTGCCTTGACGGAGCACAGTTCCGTCGACCCGAGGGGGGTACGGGAGGGGTGAGGCGGAGACACATTCTCCACTTCTCCCTCTTTCTGTTCGTAGGTTCGACCTTCCATGTCTGGAAATTATTGGGTGGGAGAAGTGGGTGGTGAACACTACGACAACGTCCTTCCCCCTAGGAAAGGACCCGACTCTCACCTGAGAACAGATTGTGAGCCTTTACTTAACAGACTCCTCTGTGTGCACAACTGTCTCGTTCTCCGAAATAACCCTTCCCACCGGACCCAACCCCCGTACTCCCATTCCTCTGGATCCTCCTGACGAGACGGTGCGCCGAACGTCAGGACCCAAAATACCACAACCTCAATGAAAGACCCAACAGAGACCGGTTAGTGAGACTGAGTCCCAGGAAGAACCACCACGTGCGTAACGAATCGGTGCTACTTAAGGTCACTTCTAAGACCCTCCACCACCCTGTGCACCACAGAGGAAACCTGGAAAGGACTTGAGAAGGCCAACCACCACCGAGGAATCAAGGTACAAGGAAAGGTCATTGGGACACCATTTTACATTTTATTGAGTCCGTTTGTCAATGATACCACGGACCGATCCCACCCGTCAAAGTCAGTCACGCAAAGGAGACGGTTACAAAGGATAAAGAATCGACAGTCAGTCACTCGGGTCGGGTGTGAGCCCTCCCCTTAATATACTCCCACCCTTTTGGTCCTTCAACCCGCAGTGACCCCTGGTAGAGTGTTCCACGGGTGGAGTCTCCCCGGCGCCGACCCTGTGTGTCCATCTGGATTCCGACTGAGTGGAAGTCTACTTGGAGACGTCTCGGCCCTCAACCGGAGCTGAGGAGTAAGGTAGATAGCGGTTTAGGACAATTAAGTTTTAGGATTTAGCAAAGGCTCACACTGGTGAGACCTGACAGTGCCGAGGTCAGTCCGGGGGTAGTACAGAGTGGTCCTACAGTATTGAGGTAGTGGTAGAGGAGTGACCAGGGGGACATAGATAAGACGGGGGGAGACGGGGGTGGTAGGGAAGGTGGTAGTGGACAGGGAAGGATTATCGTAAGTCTCCTCAGTTTTACGTCTGAACTACGACAGACGGAAACGACTCTTACGAAGTCTCCGAGAGGCACTAGGAGTCGTACTCTTAAGAGGTGTCTGTTGTTCTAAGACGTCCCAGACTGAGCGGGACCTGGAGCTGTCGGAGGGGAGTGTCGTGACGACCGAGGAGAGCTTGTCCGGGACACAGGAGAACTGGGTCCAAAGGGTGTGCGACAAGGAGAAGGCCCTTGTGAAAAAAAAACATGGGAAGTGGATCAGTCTGGGAGTAATGGGACCTCTATAACCGTGTTCTCAGTGAAGGAACTTCTTCGACTGGGACAGGTTGGGATTGCCTCAAGTTCAGCAGACAACTTTTGAGTAGGAGATCAACATCGCACAACGGCCGGGAGACACGGAATTAGACTAACCAGCGACAGACAGGAAGGGGTTCTGAGATTCACGGTACTACCGTCGGTGGCTTAGACCAAAACGATCGACGTTGGTAACACGGACAGTGGTCACCCACGAATTCTTTGTATATAAATTCCCTGAAAGGACCGTCAAGTCACCAATTCTTAGACGTGAAGGAAACATCCCCCACGTATCCAAGGTAGGGACCAACCCCTTGATTCTAGAGCGTATGGTGAGCCACGTCGGTTTTGTATTTTTTTTTTTTTTTCTTTCTTTTCTTTTTCTTTTCTTTTCTTTGTATCTCTTAAAAAAAATTTTGAATTTCAGGAACCCTTCTATTTTGATGTTAAAATTTTGTCTTAAGTAATCTTAGTATCTTAAAACTCCGAGTTTCCCCCGAGTCTTTGATCGGTCTCCTTTAATTCCGAGTCTCTACCCCTTCCCGAAAGACCCGACGTCTTACTCACCTCTGGCTCTGTTCTTCTGTCTGGGGGCCTACTGGGGGAGTGGACGGTGAAAGGTAGACGGTGCTCGGGGTGATTGGAGGACGACGACGACGATTCAGCGAAGTCAGCACAGGTTAAGACACACTGGGGCATCTGCCGTCGGATGGTCCGAGGGGGCTGGGACCCTAAGAGGTCCGTTCTTGTGACCTCACCCAACGGTGAAGGAAGAGGTTACGTGCTTTCACTTTTCTCTTTCACTTCAGTGAGTCAGCAGAGGCTGAGAATCGCTGGGATACCTGACGTCGGGTGGTCCGAGAAGGCAGGTACCCTAAGAGGTCCGTTCTCATGACCTCACCCCACGGTAACGGAAGAGGCGTGATTGGAGGAAAATGGTGGATTTGAAGTGGTTACCGGGGACTATTTGTGATTGTATAGTGGAGGTAGTCAGGATTCTGGAGCCGTGTTTTTGAGGTCTTCGACGACTGTTTCGGAGGGAAGTCCATTTAAGAAAAGAATCGAGACGTTGATGGTCAAGGTTTCTACGTGTCGGTCAGACTTTTGTCGGTAAAGTGGGGTGCAGTTCTTGTTCGGTCGGGACGGAAACTTTTAAGAGGTAAACTCCGTAAGAGGTAAGGAGCGTTCACCTCGAAAACTGGAAAACTAAACCGGTCCTGGATTCTCCAAGACCCGGTTAAGGTTTTCCCTTTGACTCCGGTCTCTTCCCGTCTGAAAGCGTTCCAGTGAGTCCCTTGGTCACTGTCCCACTCCTGGTCTTGGGTCCGGAGAGGTGAGAGACCGGTCACCGGGGACACAGAGATGTCATCCGACGTTCCTCAACCTGACCTAATTGAATTCCCATGAATGTCCGAGACTAGACTCCGATTATCTAAGAAGAAACTTGTCTCTAAGAAGGAGTCTGACACGAGTCGACACGTTTAAAGATAGAGTCTAAAAGTCGGCTCTCATTGAAAGATTCAAGACTTTACTTTTATGCCGTAAGGCTTTGTTTAGTCGGAAGGCTCTTTTTTGGTTGGTTGTAAGGTTTTTTTTTTTTTTTTTTTTTAGGTTCGACCATAAGTTTAATCAACGGTTGTAAATTTTTGCTTTTATAAAAATGTACGTTTAGGTTCAAAGGTGTAACAGTATCTTTTTAGACGGTTAGACAATATTAGGACTAGAAGGGGAGGTCACATACTGTGAACCGATTTGATGGGTCGCCGACAGTGGGAACAGACAGGTGTCGACCGGTGTCACGGACGAAGGACAACGGAAGGGTCCAGGACTTCCGTAAACTTAAACCTCGGGGACAAGGAAGCCCCAAATGTTTAAGGGAGACATTGATAAGGGGTCCATTGTCCAGTGTATCCGTGACAAACTACGGTTATCCCTGTTCACCACACGAAGGTCAGACAAGACGCCGACCGGTTCATCTACCACCACCCCTCCCTCTCGAACTAAATGTGGCACCGAATAGACTTAGGTACATATTGTCCAGTACGACATTACATGAAGGTTTAAGATTACTTAAAATTAATGGAGTCTTGGTCCTGTCAGGTACGAACAAAACCAACTCTGTCTATTCTTTACTGAGATCCTTTACTGAAGTATCTGAAAATCCGGTAGTTTTACTTTAGGTGTACGGTAGCGTAAGACCGGTTTGAGCTCTGGTCTAGCCCTACCAGAAAAACTTCAAAACTCCCTTTAGGCACGATTATAGTTTTCTCCCAAACCTCCAGACAGAAGCCCAAGAACTCGTTACTGTCACGAGTCTATTTAACGGAAAGATACTGGGACGGTCCTCGACAGTGGTGACGGACGGGACACAAAGTATTAGGTACCCATAGCCCCCTCGTCCCCCACCCCGACTCCCTCCCACGAATCTCATTACAATCCGGTGACTCGTGAAGTAGTCCTCCACCGGGTCTCTTAGACCCGTCTATGAGAATGTCTCAAGAACCGTTCGAAGTTTTTGAAACCTTGAAATTTTCGTTACCGAAACAAGAATGGTGTAAATAGTCATCAGTTTAGAGTTTCGGTCGCCTTTGTAATCTCAGGTCCTGATATAGAGTTTCGGTTATCTTTATAATCTCAAGTCCTGATAAGTTATACCCTCCCGGGAACATACAAAGTTGAGCAGATTGAGAGATGGAATTAACTCATCGAAGGTTATCGTGGGGTCTGTTCTTCTGAGTCGGTTGGAACCACCCTGTAGAAGGACTATTACCCAGTCTTAGAGAGGGGTGACTTTGGAGATCGAGGACAGGGGTCAAAATAGGAGTTTCAATCTTGGTACGAATACGGGAAGAAGTAGATACATATAACTCGTAGTGGTATAAATGAAAGAGTAGTGGTCCGATGTGACAAGGTCCAGTAGGAAGGACCCTCTGGAACTATCTCTCTGGATCGACGAGGGGATGTGAACCGGGTACAGAGAGAGGTCGTAGAAAAGTGTTGTCGACACTGAAAGTCTCCTGTGTCGAAAACGAGATACTAAAGATCTCTTCTTGCCGACTCAGGTCGACATGGCGTAAAGTCCAACTGTACGGGTCTTAAACGTGTTTCACAAGGTATAACCAATTGTCGAAAATAAATGAATTACTTATGAGAACATCGAGTCGAATGAAATCATTATAAGTAATTTAGGGGTATTAGGATCCACCACGATCACCATTTCTTGGGTAGACGGTTACGTCTTCTGGATCCTCTGCGCCCAAGTCAGGGACCCACCTCTTCTAAGGGACCTCTTCCTTTACCGTTGAGTGAGGTCCTAAGAACAGACCTGTTAGGGTGCCTGTCTCCTCAGACCACCCGATGTCTGGTACCCCAACGTTTCTCAGCCCGTACTGATTTCACTGAATGTCGTATCGTGTAATAGTAGGGGTCACATGTCTACTACTTCGACTCTGTGTCTTTTCATTTCAGTGAACCGGTCCCATAGTCAATTCACCCCTCTAACCCTAAGTTTGAGTCTAGGAACCTCAAACCTCGACTTCGAGGATTTGAGGGACACGACGAAGAGGTACTACAAGTACAATTCGAACTCTTTTTTCTAGAGGTCCCTCCAGACCTTTAGATGTAGTAGGACTACTCCAGTCAGAGTGGGACTCTACACTTCGCTGAACAGATTTGAGTAAGGCAAGACGTCACTACCTCAACCCTGGAGTTGACCAAAGTTCAGGTCCCGAGTTTGACACCTTTTAAGAAGTTCTCTACCCGTATGGTCTGATGGACTGGACGGAGGACTCTTTAGACATACGTCCAGTTCTTCGTTGTCAATCTTGACCTGTATCTTGTCTGACCAAGGTTTAATCCTTTCCTCATACAGTTCCGACATATAACAGTGGGACGAATAAATTGAATATACGTCTCATATAGTACACTTTAAGACCCGACCTACTTCGGGTTCGACCTTAGTTCTAACGGTCCTCTTCATAGTTATTGAGTCTATACGTCTACTGTGGTGGGAATACCGTCTTTTACTTCTTGATTTCTTGGAGAACTTTCACTTTCTCCTCCGACTTTTTCAACCAAATTTTGGGTTGTAAGTTTTGTGATTCTAGTACCGTGGACCAGGGTAGTGAG
This sequence comes from Capra ibex, assembly GCA_006410555.1. Lineage (NCBI taxonomy): Eukaryota > Metazoa > Chordata > Mammalia > Artiodactyla > Bovidae > Capra > Capra ibex. Next base: position 4,328,483 of record SJYO01000233.1, on the reverse strand, counting down.
GTACCGTTTATCTACCTCTTTGTCACCTTTGTCACAGTCGGAAATAAAGGAACCCTAGGTTTTAGTGACGTCTACCACTGACGTCGGTACTTTAATTTTATGCGAACGAGGAACCTTCCTTTCAATACTGGTTGGATCTGTCGTATAATTTTTCGTCTCTGTAATGGTTGTTTCCAGGTAGATCGCTTTCGATACAAAAAAGGTTGTCAGTACATGCCTACACTCTCAACCTGATATTTCAACTCGTGGTTTCTTAACTATGAAAACTTGACACCACAACCTCTTCTGAGAACTCTCAGGGAACCTGATGTTCCTCTAGGTTCGTCAGGTAGGATTTTCTTTAGTCAGGACTTATAAGTAACCTTCCTGACTACGACTTCGACTTTGAGGTCATGAAACCGGTGGACTACACTTCTTGACTGAGTGACCTTTTCTGGGACTACGACCCTTTCTAACTCCCACCCTCCTCTTCCCCTGTTGTCTCCTACTTTTACAACCTACCGTAGTGGTTGAGCTACCTGCACTCAAACTCATTCGAGACCCTCAACCACTACCTGTCCCTTCGGACCGTACCACGTCAGGTACCCCAGAGTTTCAGTCTGTACCGACTCGTTGACTTAACTTTGACTCTCGTACGACTCACGTGAATAGTCTAAATTAGAATGGGTTCCTTCACTTTACGTAAGATTTGACCGAAACTCGGGTGTACGTATATATTGTGTGATGTCAATTGGATCACCCAAGGACCCGGTCCCTCTCCTCTTGATGGGTCGGATCCGGACTATCAAACTTTTACGGGTACAATCTTGTATGAACCTCAGGAGTAAGTAAGTATCGGGTAATTAAGTCTTCCGTAGTACCAGAGACGACCCAACTTTACGTGTAATGTAATTAGGTTTCTACCCGTTTGAAACCATTTCACAGTCTATCATTCATACAACTCTTTCAGTCAGTAGGTATCGGATCACTAACAAAACAACAACAACAATTCCACATGGTTAGGAAAATTTTTTTATTAATTAAAAACCGACGTGACCCGGAAACCATGAAACGTGTCCGAAAGAGATCAAAGTCGTTCGTTCCCGATGAGACAACGTCACGTACCCCAAGAGTAATGTCAGCGAAGAGCACCTATGTCCGAGATCCCACGTACCCGAAGTCAGTGTATGTCCGAAGCTATTAACTCCGTGTGACCAAATCGGCTAGACGTCGTACATCTTAGAAGGACCTAACCCCTAACTTGGGTACAGAACCTCTTCCTTTACCGTTGGGTGAGGTCATAAGAACGGACCTCTTAGGGTACCTGCCTCCTCGAACCACCTGATGTACCCAGCGTTTCTCAGCCTGTGCTGACTCGTTGAAGTGAAAGTGAAGTGAAAGTGAGGACGCGACCGTCCGTCTAAGAATAGGTGACGCGGTGGTCCTTCAGAGTCCGACCACTAAGAACGTGTCAACGTGCTTTCACAAGGACCCTGGACTTTGTAAAGGAATGTCCTTTCATTCCTCGAGAGTATCGGTCACAACCCGTTTCGTGAACAAACGTTTATAGAAAAGGGACGTTTGTCCGAGCTACACATACAGAAACAAGACGAACTCACCGTGGACCGGTTGGGGTGGCGAAGATAGACACGGACCCCTCTCCCTTGCCCCAGGAGGGGGACGTCGTACTCTCCCCTCGTCCGTCTGGTAGAAAGACACAGTCTACGTCCTACCCTGGACGACTGGTACCCTTGTGCACGAGTGAGAATTACGTCTGGAACGAGAGAAGAGAGACATTCAGTTCGTAGTAAGGTAGATCTCGGACACACTCAGCACAGAAAGAACCACTGAGGTTGTGGACTTTGGTATGTGATTTAAAGAATAATAACCCTTAAGGGACCGTCGGGTCACCAATCCCGACAGTGAAACTCCCGGATCCAAGACACGGACTACCACGACACGACACGAATCAGCGAGTCAACACAGACTGAGAAACACTAGGGTGCCTGACGTCGGGAGGTCCGAGGAGACAGGTACCCCTAAGAGACCCGTTCTTATGACCTCACTCAAGAACGGTACGGGAGGAGGTCCCCTAGAAGGGTTGGCTCCCTAGCTTAGGTCCAGAGGACGTAACGTCCGTCTCAGAAATGACTGACTCGGTGTAAGGACCAACCCCTTGATTTTAGGGTGTTCGGTACTCCACACCAGTCATTTTTTATTCGTTTAAAGAATCATAGACTGAAAATTGACTCCATAAATCTGCAAATTACACTAATAACTATACTAGTCTAAAATCGTATAGTAGAACGATAAACAAAAGACGGACAGAGGAGATAAGAAACGAGATAAAAAAGGAAAAAGACGGAGGAAAACCTTATTAACTTTTTAAAAATGCTAAAGTAACGTAGAGGAAACGAATAATCGATGTATGTCAAGAAGTAATAAAAGTACCAACAAAATCTGAAAGATCATATGTAGAAATAGAATAGTGAAAAATGGGAGTTCACAGTAATACAGTGTTTATGATACTAGAAAAATTAGAGTAAAGAGGAGGAAGACTGAAGTACGATAACAACAGTATGCAAAACGAAAGAATATACAGTATTTTAAGATTGATCTAATAATAAAAACAAATTTGTCAGTTAATACAAAATTCCTGTAAATTTAATATTCTTTTTAATATAAGAGGGGGTACCTCAACAAAAGTCACGAGAGGTAAGGAAACATATCTAGGTCTAAACATAGAACCATAGCAAAAAGAAGTCAGACTTTTGGGAGGAAATTGTCAAGAATAACAAGTACAGATGACCACTACTTTAATAAAGTCGAAAACAACGAAACTTTTGTAAAAGGAAAGTAGAAGTAAAAAGAGAGAAAAAGTTTGTTTCATTTTAACTGAATGTTACAATTTAATCAAAGTCCCCATGTTATAGTACTAAGTCATAAAAATATTAACGTTTCACCAGTAGTACTATTCAGATCAATGGTAGTCAGTGGTAGTTTCAAAAAGGTTTTAATAACTGATATAAGGAACGCGACACGTAATGTACTGAATATAAATAAAACATTGACCTTCAAACATGGAGAATTAGAGGGAGTGGACAAAATATGTGGTGAGGAAGACCGTTTGTGGTCAAACTGGAGACATCGAGACTCAGCCAAAGACGAAACACTACAAACAAAACAAAAAATCTAACATGTATATTCATTTCAGTATACTATAAACAGAAAAAGACTGAATAAACTGAACCATATTATGGGAGATCCAGGTGGGTACAACAGTGTTTACCGTTCTAAAGAAAAAAAAAATGTCGAATAATTATAAAGTAATACACATATATGGATTAGAAATAGGTAAGTAGACAACTACCCGTGAATTCGACGAAGGTATAAAACCGACAACAGTTATTACGACGTCACTTGTATCCCCGTGAAAAAAAGCTTAATCACGAAAACAAAAGAAGTCCTTTTATGGGTCTTCACCTTGACGACCTAGTATACTGTTGAGATAAAAATGAAAAAAACTCCTAAGAGGTATGACGAAAGGCGTCACCGACATGATTGAATGTAAGGATGGTTGTGACGTACTCACAAGGGTGAAGAGGTCAAGGAGTGGTTGGGACCAATAAAGAACATAAAAACCGTTATCGGTAAGACTGTCCATATTATGATGTAGAGTAATAACGAACTAAAGGTAAAAGGACTACTAATCACCACAACTCGTATAAAAGGACACAGACGACCAGTAAACACACGGAAGAAACCTTTTTTCCATATAAGCCATATATACGGGTAAATTTTTTTTTCCCCCCCCCAACAAGTAAGATACTTTGAGAATCTCCTTTTGTATCCGTCTTGTGAGCTACTGTATTTAGTTTCGTTCTAGGAGATACTAGGTGGGGGATCTCATTACCTTTATTTTTGTTTTCATTTGCTCACCTTGGATTAATTTGAATTTTCGAAAACGTGTCGTTTCCTTTGATGTTCGTTCCACTTTTCTGTTAGGAGTCTTACCCTCTTTTATTATCGTTTACTTTGTTGACTGTTTCCTAATTAAAGGTTTTATATGTTCGTCGAGCAATATTGAGTTATGGTCTTTTTGTTTGGGTTAGTTTTTCACCCCTTTTCTGGATTTGTCTGGAAAGAGGCTTTATCTGCCGATTGTTTGTGTACTTTTCTGCAAGTTGTATCGAGTAATAATCTCTTTACGTTTAGTTTTGATGTTACTCTATAGTGGAGTGTGACCAGTCTTACCGGAGGTAGTTTTTCAGATATTTGTTATTTACGACCTCTCCCACACCTCTTTTCCCTTGTGAGAACGTGACAACCACCCTTACATTTAACTATGTCGGTGATACCTTCTACCATACCTCTAAGGAAATTTTTGATCCCTATTTTGGTGGTATAATGGGTCGTTAGGGTGAGGATCCGTATACGGGACCCCTTTGGTTTTACCTTTTTCTGTGTACATAGGGTAACAAGTAACGTCGTGATAAATGTTATCGACCTTGTTCCTTCGTTGGATCTACAGGTAGCTGTCTACTTACCTCTTTCTTCAACACCATGTATATGTATTACTTTATAATGAGTCGGTATTTTTCTTTACGCCAGGCAAGATTACTCGACCTACTTGGATCTCGGACAATATGTGGTCACTTGATTCAGTCTTTCTCTTTCTATATATAGTATAAGATTGCGTATATGCCTTAGATCTTTTTACCATGACTTTTTAAATAAACGTCTTGTCGTCACTTCTTTGTCTATATCTCTTATCTGAATACCTGTACCTCTCTCCCCTCCTCTCTCACTCTACATACCTTTCTCATTGTATCTTTGAATGTAATGGTACACATCTTATCTATTGGTTACCCTTAAACGATATACAGAGTCCACCCCTCCCTCTACCCTCCCTCCAAGTTTTGTCCCCCCTATATACATATGGATACCGACTAAGTACAACCACAAACTGTCCTTTGTTATTTTAAGACATTTCGTTAATAGGAAGCTAATTTTTATTTCTTTTAAATTTTAATATGTATATATTTCTTTTTTTTTCCGAACAGAAAAACTACACTCAAATAAAACTACGCTCATAATTGGGGGAAACCGATATACCAAGTGTGTATTCAAGAAGTTGAGTCCGAAAAAAAAAAGAAAATTTGAAAAATAAAATATAATCTTATATCGGTCAATTGTTGTGACACTATCTAAGTCCACCTGTCCGTTCCCGGAGTCAGTATGTATATGTATACACGTAAGAGGAGGTTTGAGGGGAGGGTAGAGCCGACGGTGCATTGCGACTCGTCTCAAGGGACACGATATGTCGTTCTGGGACAACCAATAGGTAAAATTTATATCGTGACACATGTCAGTTAAGGATTGAGGGATTGATGGGGAAGGGGGGCTAGGTAGGGGGACGGTGGTGTTGGTATTCATGTAAGAGGTTCAGACACGCAAACAACCAAAACATTTATTCAAGTAAACGTGGTAAAGAAAAATCTAAGGTGTATATTCCCTACAGTATGTACGATAAAGAGAAAGAGTGAGTGAAGTGAGTCACACTGTGAGAGATCCAGGTAGGTACAACGACGTTTACCGTAATGAAGCCAGAAAAATTACTACTCATTATAGGGCAACGTACATGCATGGTGTAGAAGAAATAGGTGGGGAGACAACAACCTGTAAATCCGACGAAGGTCCAGAACCGATAACATTTGTCACGATGTCACTTGTAACCCCACGTACATAGGAAAGTCTGGGACAAAAGGAGATCTATATACGGGTCCTCAGAGGGTGAGTTCAAAAAATTTTTAAAGGAGAAACTAAAGAAGCTGTTAGGTAGTAAACGAACGAACAAATAAATAAATCCGACGTGGTGTGCCATACGCCTTGAAGGGGTTGGTCCCTAGCTCGATTACGGCGATGTCACCCACTGGATGGGCTCCCACACCCAGGACCAATGTGGCGTAGAGGTGGGGAGGACGGTAGAACGACACCAAGAGATACAGAAATCAACACCTCTTGGATAAGACGATCGGAAGTTCAACAAGAGTATCTCTCAACGAGAGATTTATCAACATTAAAACCATACAGACACCCCCCTCGACTCAAGTCCCAGGAGGATGAGGTGGTAGAACCGGTGTGATAGGTAAAAACTCCCTGCAAAAACGATTTATGTCTTAATACCTGAGGGGGGTGGGGGCGAAGGTTGTGTAATTTCTGCAGTACGGTAAGGAAAGACCGAACGCATCGAATACGGCTCTCCAGACGACGATAAGACCATAATCAAGGAGCCACATAAAAAAAAAATTAAATAAGTAAGAGTCACCAAATAGTCAAACTGACACTACACGGAATCCTACATTCCAAAAAAAAAAGTACATAAGAAAAACTCCTGATGACTCAAAGAACCCAGATACGGAAATAGCAAAAGTAGCATAAACCTCTTACCAGTAATAAAAAAGTTCGTACAAAAGAAAAAGAGAGAGAGTAGGGGAAGACCATACATAAAAACTATGAACCATAACAAAGTGTCGGAGAAGACAAGTAAGGAAATTTTCGTAAAACAGAAACACGAAGTACAACTTATAGATAAAGACCCGGAAGTTAAAGTGACTATAAAAGAAGACACACTAGTGAATACAGACTGAGAAACACTGGGGGTACCTGACATCGGGTGGTCCGAGGTGATAGGTACCTTAAAAACTCCGTTCTTATGACTTTGTCCAACAGTAAAGGATGAGGTCCCATAGAAAGGCTGGGTCCCTAGTTTGGGTGTAGAGGACACAAGGGACGTAACCGTCCGCTTAAGAAATGGTGATTCGGTGGACCCTTCGGGGGTAAGAAGACCCTCCCAGATTAAAGAAGACGACAGTTAGGATAAGTCAAATAAAATTAAAACCTATAAAGTACATTGTCGAGGTTTTAAACTGAACCTAAAAAAAAAAATTCATATACGGGATACGGAAAGGAGTAATACAAGTACGAAAGGAAATACATAGGAATACATAAATATTATAATAGACAATTCCAGAAACAGTCGATTAGGATAGTAGATAGACACAGTAAGACCTAGACACCTTAATAAAAAGAGGACTGAGACTAGTATACAAAGATTGCGAAACGGACCACTTAAACAAAACGTGGTTTGTATTATTTAAAATGTAACAACTCACAACCCAAAACAACATAAAGAAATTTGTACGACCTGAAACAAGACGGTTCGTCAATTCAACGAACGTCTAGTCAGACTCCTAATTATAACTCGAACAAAACACCGTCCGGTTTTCGTTGGAAATGGGATCCTAATGAACTCGGGGTGAAGTTTCCGTGCTGGAAACGTCCTAAGATAGATTGTGACACACAATCTTACAGAGAAGAGACCGACCGTCTTTGAAGTTGATAAGGGTCTTGATACCCTTGGGACCCTTAATGAACCGTACGTTGAAAGAGAAAAAAGAAAGGGACCAGTGTACCTCAAAGTCGGGTACAGGACTAGTCTTGAGTGGATCCCCAGGTCCTTTGGGACACCCTAAAAGACTCGAGATAGAGACACGTCGATGGAAGAGACAATACGACAACAAGTCCACAAGTCAGTGAGTCGACACAGACTGAGAAACACTGGGGTACCTGATATCGTGCGGTCCGAAAGGACAGGAAGTGGTAAAGGGCCTCGAACGAGTTTAAGTACAGGTAGCTCAGTCACTACGGTAGGTTAATAGAGTAGGAGACAGTAGAGGAAGAGGAGGACGGAAGTTAGAAAGGGTTGTGACCCCGGACAAAGTTGCTCAGCTGAGAAACGTAGTCCACCGGTTTCATAACCTCGGAGTCGAAATCGTAGTCAGGAAGGTTACTTATAACCTTAAAATCCTACCTGACCAAACTAGAGGAACGTCAGGTTCCCTGAGAGTTCTCAGAAGAGGTTGTGGTGTCAAGCTTTCGTAGTAAAGAAGTCGTGAGTCGGAAGAAATATCAGGTTGAGTGTGTAGGTATATACTAATGACCTTTTTAGTATCGAAACTCATATGTCTAGAAACAGTCGTTTCACTACGAAGACGAAAAATTATACGACAGATCCAAACAGTATCGAAAAGAAGGTTCCTCGTTCCCAGAAAATTAAAGTACCGTTGTCAGTGGTAGATATCACTAAAACCTCGGGTTCTTTTATAGAGACAACGTATAGGTACATTTAAAATCGACGGAGTCGGAAGGACATGGGGATGGAGACAGAGAAGTTAAGTCACTATGTCACCCACAGTCAAAGGGGTAGAGACACGACTTCCAACTTTCTTTTCACTTTCACTTTCACTTCAGTGAGTCAGTACAGGTTTAAAACACTGGGGTACCTGATATCGGATGGTCCGAGGAGACAGGTACCCTGAAAGGTCCGTTATCATGACCTCATTCTGCCGGTAAAGGAAAAGGTCCCCTAGAAGGGCTGGGTCCCCAGTTTGGGTCCAGAGACCGTAACATCTGTCTACGAAATGGCAGACTCGGTGGGCCCTTCACGACTTCCAACCTCCGTAGGATTTACTCGTTCTAACCACTAGTGGAGAACACGTAAAGGGCAGAGAGTCCCTCAGTGTCGGACACGAAGGACTACAGGTTACAGATTTTTGTAAACAAAATACATAAAGTAGACGAAAAGATCAACAAATACCACTTTCCGTTTAGGGTGCGTGAATTAGGAAGTACCCACCTGGAGTTTTAGAGATGGGATCAACAAAAGTGGTAACCAAATATGAAATTTTATAGTAAATAAATTGTCTACCACTGAAGTAATGTTCAACAGTCTCTGTCAAATTCTTTTAACACAACCCTCAATCAAGTACTTATAAAAACTCAAAATGTTAAAATAGTCCTTCAGTCCGAGACACCCTAAAACACTTTTCAACTTGATCCGTTTCTAGAAGTTCCAATTGAGCTTAACTAGTTCTGTGTTACGTAATGAATTGGAAATTTAAACAAAAGAATTTCGCAAGTTCTAGAACTGTCCCTACGGTTTTGGTAGGTTCCCTTTTTTTATTAGAGAAACCGTCTACCATGACCCACTCTATTTACCTATAGGTGTACGTTCTTACTTCGACTTGAGAGTGGAGTGTGGTATGTGTTTTTAATTAATTTTTACGTCGTCACTGAATTTATATTCTCGACTTTTATATATTAAGATCTTCTTTTGTAGACAGAGTTATAGGACTACTAAAACAAAGAGACCTTTTGGGATTATATCGTCAAGAGTAGGTGATGACTACCTTTATATGTACCACGGTGGTGACACCTTTTAGTAAACCACCAAGAAGTTAATCAATTTCTCAACAGTATACTGGGTCCTCAAGGTGAGGTTTCATATATAGATTTTCTTAACTTTAATCCACAAGTTTGTTTTTAAACATGTTCTTACAAGTACCGTTGTGATGGCTGTTATCGGTTTTCCATTTTTTGTTGAGTTTCCAAACAACTGACTATTTATAACCACTTATGTACCGTATAGATATGTTATATAATAAGTTAGTATTTTTTTTATTTTAAGACTATTTACGATATTGTACTTGCGACTTTTGTGATACGACTTACCTGTTTTGGTCTGTGTTTCTAGTGTGTAACATATTAAGACAAATGTAACATTCATAGGTCTTATCCCTTACAGTATTTCTGTTCTTTCGTTTGATCACCAACGGTCCCCGAACCGTGTCCCAGAAGGGAACACCGAGTCGACCATTTCTTAGGTGGACGTCACACCCTCTGGACCTAAGCTAGGGACCCAACCCTTCTAGGGGACTTCTTCCCTTTCCGATGGGTGAGGTCATAAGACCGGGCCTCTTAAGGTACCTGATATATCAGGTACCTCAACGTCTCTCAGTCTGTGCTGACTCGCTGAAAGTGAGTGTCCCCGAACCTTAATCCTCACTGACGAATTACTGATACCCCAACGGAAAACTCCCCACTTCTATAAGATTTTGATTCGACACTACCAACGTGTTATAGTACTTACATAATTTATGGTTACTTGGTATGTGAAAATTTTACCGAGTTTACCAATTAAATATAGTACACGTAAAATGATGTTAACTTTTTACACAAGTTCATGTGTCTCTTCCTATTAAGAACTTTAATGATTAATTTGTTTAATTTCTATGCCTTCACTTGAAAAATTCAATTTTTTTTGTTTTGGCACTTACTTCTTAATCTCCAGCATTTTATTTAGTACACACATTGACATCCTTTACCGTTGGGTGAAGTCATAAGAACGGACCTCTTAGGGTACCTGTCTCCTCGGACCACGCCCGGTGTGCATCAGGTACCCAGTGTTTCTCAGTCTGTACTGAACCACTGATTTGTTGGTGGCAATGTTACTTGTCCATCCGAACATCTCTTAGTGTTAGTGTTTCGTTGAAATAAAAACAGAGGATGAGAGGGAATTAAGATCTTCTTTTGAGTCCGGAGACGTTGAAGAGAAGTCAGTAGAGGTTGAGAAACACTGGAGTACCTGACGTCGTACGGTCTGAAGGGACGGAAAGTGATAGAGGGCCTCAAACGAGGTGAAGGAATCACGTAGAATTATAGTAGGACATCCATGTAAACCCCGAAGGGTCCGCCATGTCACCATTTCTTGGACGGACGGTTACGTCCTCTGTGTTCTCTACGGCCAAGCTAAAGACCCAACCCTTCTATGGGACCTCTTCCTTTACCGTTGGGTGAGGTCATAAGAACGGACCTTTTAAGGCACCTGTTTCCTCGGACCGCCCGATGTCAAGGACCCCAACATTTCTCAGTCTGTGTTGACTCGTACGTATGTGTGTGTGTCAGTGCGAATTCCACATATTCTCAGAGTCAAGTCTTTAAATTTACAGGTTAAGGCAATATTAGTTTTACCGAATAGTGAACTTCAACTCCGAAGAGATCCGGTCGACGTCTGACCTTCTGTCGTAATCCCTCCGCTTCAGAACGAACACATAATTCGAAAGACTGGGAAGGTCCCTGTCCCGGCACCCTCACTCCTTTACTTCCGTTTCGTCCTTGTTTTAGGACTCAACTCCACAACACCATTGACCTGTGGCTGGACCGTTCAAAATTGACACAGAAGGAGGGTACCTGAGGAGGTCGTGGGGAGTCCCGCCGAAGAGGGAGGGTCAGGACGGCAGAAGTACGGGTCTCTGGGGAGTCCTCACTACGGGTGAGACACCGGGACGAAAGACGAGGAGACAGGTGTGACCACTGTCTCCACTCGACCTTCAAGCGGAGGGCCTCCTTTGAGAACGGAGAACAAGTCCGAGACTCTACTGACACACAGCCAAGGGAGTGTGCGTGTGTCGGATGTAGGCCAGGATCCCTCCACACGTGCGTGGGGGAAGGGGCGAGACGGTGTAGGTCCGAGGTCCTCACCTCCGGTATGAGTGGAGACAGTAGACGAGGTAGTAGTTCCGTGGGTCGGTCTGTGACCATCGAGTAGGAAATCTAAAAAGGTCCGACCCCAGACACATCAGGTGACCTAACAGTGGGATGCCCCTGCGTGTAATTCAAATATGGGTCCGGGGGAAAGGAACCGGAACTCCACTCCCCGTCGACTGGGGGTGATAAGAGGGACTCCTCTGAGTTTTGTGTGTTTACCGAGAGAGTTTCTTTAAGTGTGGTTCTTGAGAGGAGGAAGTGGAGCTTGAGAAGAAAATGTGGAAGTCACACCCAATCCCTTAAATTCTCCCGAAGTCCAAAAACTGAGAGAGGTAATATTTAAGTCACATACCATATCCATACATCACAGAAGGTTTTCTGTACATAAAAGTGTAGAACAATTTGCGTGTAAATTTTTTGATGTTGGTAATAACTTATGCCAATTGTCGATGACAACTCGGGGATTAAACAGGGTCTGTACCATAATCCGGGATAAAATGTAGAGTAAATTTCAACCTTCCTGACTACGACTTCGACTTCGAGGTTATAAAACCGGTGGACTACGTTTCTCGGTTGAGTAATCTTTTCTGGGACCACGACCCTTTCTGATTCCGTTTTCCTTTCCCCCTGTCGTCTCCTCCTCTACCAATCTGTCGTAAGGGTTACGTTACCTGTACTCGGGTTCGTTCGAGGTCCTCTGTCACTTCCTGTCCCTTTGGACCACACGACGTTGAGTGCCCCACAGTTTTCTAGGTCTGTGCGGAATCACTGACTTGTTGTAAATTTCAATAATTACCAAATTTAAGTGACTTGCAATAATTATCAATATTAATTGAACTAAATAGTCAAAGTACTCAAGGGTATCTATTGACCGTAATTTTTTAGATCTCATTCCACCATAATTATTCTGAGAGTCATCCTTCTTTATAAAAATTTGGGATCAACGTCTTGACATCTAGACCTTTACTACCGTTTTCAATAGGTTGGAGTGAGTGACGGGAATTCGTCGACTCCAGGGCTCTCCGACTCCCTACACGGGTTCCAGTAGTCTCACTGTCCTCTAACCTTCTATCCCTGACAGTAAACGACGTCGAGAACAAACACTTTTCATAATCTATGTAAGACTACGTATGACGATTAAAATTATAAATAGTTTGGTTACCATCTTTACTGAAGAATTACGTTTTATTGATAAAGTCTCAGAATTTTTTAACTTGTTAGACCCGAAAGTTGTGCTCTATTTCGACACTCTTAGGATTAGATGACATGTCCTCTTATTACCTAAGAATTAACTTAGACACGGAGTCTCACCTTCTTACTAAAAATTTACCTTTTAGAGTGTCTCCACCACTACTCTTTACTCAAATCGATCTACTTACTAGAGTTCTCTTTGATTCTGTCGTTTCGGTCCTATCTCTCACCGAAAAAGAATTTCTAAAGTTTATTTGGTTTATGTCCGTCAAACATGGGTCTATCACTTGATGATACGAATGAGAGTAGAAGGATCAGAACAGTGACAGAGTACAAGACTGGAGATAACTCATGTCATGGGGTCCCAAAGTATCTATAAAGAATTTTTTTTATTCATATATACCATACTACTATAATAATGAGATAAATAGTTCATGACAACCGTTAGGTCCTGTACGGTAAGTCGTAAGAGTCTGAAGTCGGGACGCAAGTAAATGACTTTGTGTTGTTTAGTTTACGAAGTCCCGACCGTCCCCCAGATCTTTATTAAAGTAGGTTATGCGAAGTTTCAACCCTTTTGACTCCGGGTCTCTCTTTTCATTGAACGGTCCTTCCAGTGTGTCAATTACCGAGAGTAGTGTTTTCATTTCGTCAAACTGTCTAAGTACTTGAGGACCCATCAAGGTGGGAGTCGAGACTCCTGGAACCTCAGTGTAAAACATCGGACTTCACGATTAATTTGGACTCCTTAATACCTGAATGATAAATATCCATCCTCACTTCTGTAATTGATCCGGTACTTTGGACCCCTGTGTCTTCCTCTAACAAAGGACTCTACGTGTATAATGTAGGTCGGAAATATAAAATTCCTTCTTGAACTAATTACGGTGTCAGAGTTGAAAGGTTGAGACTAGAAGTAGAACTGAACGATGTATACATCGGGACTTCCTGGTACTGACGTCGTCAAAAAACGTAGCACTCTATTTGTATATTGACATGAAGACTATTTACGACGAGAGTGGTTATTTTCCAATTTTGGTAGGAAGATTTTCATAGTTAACGAAGTTTCCTGATATGAAGTTTGGTAAAAAAGTTATAAAATTTAAAATTGACCATTATCAGTTATACGAGAGTACTTAAACTTTCACTTTTCCTTGGGTGTATTTTTATAAAAAAATAGAGGGTACAAAGAAAAATGACAAGTCTCACCGAAAGTGACATGACGGTTGTAGTTTAGAGAGAATCCTCCGGAGTACCACACTTGTTTTCGTGACTTTAGTTTCTTGAAGGTTCAAAATTAGACAGTCTCTGACACCATGATCCCTTTCTCAGTACACTGGAGGGGTAGTCAGGGTAAAGACATGTTACTCCTATTTTGAGACCTCCATGGAGAGAACCTATGACACATCTGACCGATTAATTTCGATTGACTGGGGGACCTTTCTTGGTATTTTAAGTTACATTCTCGACTCATAAATACCCGGTGATTGTCAGTGTTTTTGAGGACTCTGTCCTAGGACACGTCTGTTATGTTAGAGATAACCACTAATGATTAATGTTTCTTTCGAAACTCCCAAGGGATTCTCCCTTCCCTTTTCTTTGTAACATGTTACAGTAAGTTGTTGTGGTAGAAATAAGTTTTTATATATAGATACTCTGTAAAGTCTTATATGACGATGGCGGTTACCGTCGGATATGAAGATTTATTTCAGGATTTAATTATATGTTTAAATTCGAAATTTTTATAAGAAATTCTTTTTTTTTTTGTTTTGTTTCCTTCTAACTTCTGAAAGACTCCTTGTACTGGATTTCCTTTCCAGAACCTCCGACTACCTACAGGATTCACATCCTTTTGTGTTTTGTTTGGGGGGTGGGGGTGGGGTGGACCAGTGGAGTATGTATGTTCCTCTTTCCCAGTAAATTTAATTTGTTTACTTCATTTTTCATGTGAACCCCTCCTACACCCTCTTAACTCAATTTTTTGTTTTAATAAAGTAACCCCTTTTTTTTTTTTGTCCTGATTGGAGGAATATCCTTCAGATGATCATTGTCCACAATTCTCCGGTTGTGTAAGTAAATGTATTAACGATGTCAAAGTAGAGAACGAGAACGACATTATTAATGCGTGGTTAGAGATCAGTTTCTGAGTTAGTCTATTTTGTGTCGTCACCCGTTTTAGGTAATACAATATATTGTAAAAGTAGATCGACTACTCTCGTTTACGGAAGAGGTGGAAAAACCAACCAAACACCGACGATTCTAAGACGAAGGAACCACTTTCGTCTCATACGGGTACCGTTAGACAAATCTTCGTCGAGCGGACGTTCTGGCGTCGTCGTGTGATGTACCCCTCCCCGAGTATACGTCTATGTCGTTTCCGACCTTAAATAAAACGTTAACACTATTTCAGTAAATGACGGGATACCGGAGACCCTCTTTGTGAAATGTCTGTCTGGGTAATTAAATTATTACTGTCCTGCTGTCCGTCACAACTATACATTGGTTGTGTGTCAGGCATAAGTTAGACTTTTTATCGAATTTACGATGCTCCAAGATGTCTCAATTTGACGTATGGACGACGCTGAAAAGGAACAAAAGCGAAGTACCGTCCGTCCTCTCGAAGGACTTCCCTTCGGACAATGTGAAGATTTTCGTCTGTAGTGGTACGAGATTGTGCAACTTGTACATCTTAGTGTACATTAACAAAAAAAACCATTAGGACTTTTCTCGTTGAGTTTTACTACCTTTAGGACTTCGGGGGAGGTTCCTTAAGGAAAATATCGAAAACCTAAAGTCGGAGGCCCGAGATTAAGGATAATGTGATAATCCCGCTTAACAAAAGACGGGAAAGGTTACAGTTTTTAGTCGGACGGTTTACTCTTACTAAATGTCTGTCGTCCGGATCGGAAATGATTTTCATTCTATTTTTAGGATTGATGTAGTATGTCAGTATTACAGTCGACCGTACTATTACCTTAATTCTGGGGGGGTTAATTATAGGGAGTGGAAGGGGGAAGGGCTCTACCCAATAAGTCGCTGTGGACTGTGTTTCGTGAGGAGGAGGATCCCCGTCTCTGTACATGTCACCACACTTGACTTCCTGTCTGTTCGTACGTCTCACAACCCACACGTCCCCTCTCGAAGTTCAAATCAGTGGTACGCCACCTGCACGCGGGTGTGTCACGTAATTAACCATCACACACGGGATAAGGGGGTTTCCCCAGTTTCGCTGTCGTCTTGGACCTGAGGGTCTTTCGGAAGTCAAAGTCCCCGGGTGACACGATAAAGATTATTGACTGAGTTTGAAAGTGTTACACCCCGTTCCTATTACAAAGATCTTTGCACGAGGACTTGTCTCTCCCACCCTGGGAACTAGTCTCGTCGGACCCTTCCAACTATCCTTGGAACTCGTTTATGGAATAAAAACTAAGTGCGAACACTAGGGGCACTCAGACAGAGCCTTGACACCGAACTACAGGGTCCAGTCGAAACTTAGAAATGACGATCTAAGAGATCATACGAGTGTCTTGTGCACGTGGATTGGAGACCGTTGTGTAACGGTCTTCAGTGTTGTTCCCTCTTAGACTCTAAACCGTTTGAGAAATACCGCTTCTGCGAGTTTTGTCAACACGGAGGTCGGAGACCCCACCTACCGTCGGTCCTTTCGGTTGCTAAGGTCTGGGCTCTGGGAACCGTCTTCGGACGGGACTTGGACTTGTTCGGGTCGAGCTTTTCCTCGTTGACGAAAGTACTGTGTTACAGCAGTACTCCCTGTTCTAAGAAGATGTGTACTAAAAGTATTGAAGAATCCACATGTTCTCTCCCGATTTTCCCCTTTTGGTTCCCCGTACCTTTGTACTTCACTCAAACATAAGAAAGGTTCATATGTAACTTTGACCTAAGGTAAACGGTGACAAGAGTTAACACGAGCTGTCTCCTCTCCGGCCTCTCCCTCCTCTAAGTCAGACACCAAGAAAGAACTCCTACCCCCGGCTGACTTACTCCCTGTCTTGGTCCCCGAAGGTCCAATAAAGGTTGGTACTGCACGGGAGAAGAAAGACGACCATGTCTACCCTTAGACCCCGTACTGTGGACGGGATCAGTCAACTTTTGTCCAGTGGCCGTCTCCCGTCCCCCCGGTTCGGGGGACACTGCAACCCGTCGTTGCTCTCCAGACCGTTCGAGACTTACACCCTGAACTCAAGGAACGCCTGGACCCAATGGGCTCGTTCGAAGACAAATATAAGGACTCCTCTGTTTCTCAATACAATTCCTGTTTCTCTTTTGTTCGAAGACAAATATAAGGGCTCCTCTGTTACGTCAATGCAATTCCTCGACTATGTCTATGAGAGTCGGAGGATCACACACACGAGGACTGGTCTTTCGGGGAGTGTGTAAGTCGATCCGATGGTCCGAGTCCAAAAGTTTACGAGTTTTCGTTCTGAAATCTGTTTTTTGCTTTCGAGATCTCAAGCTATAACCGCTATCACTTAATTTACCATAAATTGACTCACGAACTCTAGACCTTCATTTTTCACTACAAAACATAAACATCACAGAAACCACGAATAGATAAAGTTTTATGAAGCATTCTATTTTATTACGAACTCGAAATGTTAATAAGACTTCCGAGGTGGATCTGTACTGATCCTTTTGGTGAGATCTCGATTGACATAAAAGATACAATTTGAATCTAATTGGGTCTCAATCGTAGAAGTATCTGTCCCTGAAGTCTTCGAGTTTTAAGGGTGACGGTGGTGGACCAAGTCCTGAAGGAACAAGGTGTGCATCCGTGACATCGTTCCGGGACGACTCCGGAAGATCGTCAGTGGGGATTTGTCCGGGGACCTGAATAGAAAGTCTTCGGGTCGAAAGTAGTTCAGGGAGGAGACTATTTCCCTTCGTACCACGGTGTGGTAGAGGTACTGACTAGACTCACGTTCCAGAAGATTTTAATCGAGGACGGGTGTACGACGTGCCCGGTCTCGGACGTGACCGGCAAACAAGTCCTAGGGGGATTCGGACTTCCCGAGAGAAAGAAGAGGACCAGAGCCGTTCCAGGACTGAGACGAGGAAGCGGTTGACGACTCAGGGCGTAGAGATCCTTTTAGAAAGGAGGAGCAGGTCATGTGACCAGGGGTAGAGGCGACCGAAGGACCCGCGGCGCGGGGATTACCTGACGAGAATCCACGAGAGAGGTGTACAGTCTCAAGACGCAAGGAGATTTTATGCTGAAGGAACTACTGTCCTTGACTTATATGAGAAGAGAAAGGAGTCGAGGGTCCATTTTCCAGAACCCATTGTTGAGATCCGGTCTCCTGCGGACACCAAATACCGAGGAAACCCCGAGCTGAAAAAAGAAAAAAGTGGGAGAAGCCACAAAGACGTTTCTGTTCCTTCGAGGACTCTGACCCGGGAACGACTGATTTCGGAGAGGATGTCCTTGTATTGTCTCGTGACCCGACTCTGTGTTTCGGGACCCGAATCAGGACCGAGGCTGAGGGTTCAAGGTCACACTGACACCTCCACAAGGGAGGAAAGGAGGTAGGAAGAAATAGACTTTTACCCCCTTCACCTCGTGGGTATTCCAAAAAGAAGTACAAGATCTAAGGAAGTATGGTCTATGGAAGGTATATGAAGCTCTCCGCTTTCCAAACTTCTTCTCACTATTCTATCCTTTATCCAATTTTTTTTCTTGTGAATCGACTTCAACATTTCTGTTTAAGGTTCGTTCCTCACCCTCTCCCTTCACCCCTTTACTCGTCCCTCCGAGACGGGGGTTCACTGACGACCGACAGTCGGAAGGGGGACTTCACTCTCGACGAGTGTGTTCAGGAGTTTGTCTCAGTTCCCTGTTCATTTCTTTCCTCCGAGAAGACGATCGGGGAAGGAAAGGAGACATCTGAAATGTGTTGATTTTATTACTGAAGACATTTGATAAGGATCACTGAGGGGGTTGTTTGGTCATTCGTAGGCTTCCGTTCCTGGTTTGGGTTGACGGAGGGGTCGTAGGTGGTACGGGTCGTCACGGGGCGTTTGTCATTGATAGATGTGTCGACGGGTTACTTAATTGTTATATATTTTCTGTCCTAATACATTGTCATTCGTGGAAAGTAAGAACTTTGTTTTTTGACTAAAGTTTAGACTCCTAGATAATTATTTTACAGTTTCAAGAGACGAGAAGGAAGATGTTTGTCAAAAGAGGAAACAAAAATGTCTACAGTGTCCTTCGATTGTCTCCTCTGGATAAGAGATAATGACCTGTGCCTAAGTAAAGAACTTGAAGAGGACTTAAGATCCATGTTTTTCTCATTATCAATGGGGAACGAGGGACACTGGTAGGAGACTGGTTTCGACTGTGTACTTTCGGTAGAGTTGAGTCTCGGTAGGTCTCGTCAGTCTCTCATGAAGTCAACTTCCTCCTTAAGGAGTTCCTGTCAAACTTTTAGTGGCTCAGAGACCTCTCGACTGGATCCTAGTCTTAGGTTCCAAACCATGAGAGCCCACTAGGAGTCTGATTAAATTGTTCAGGTGGACTCTAGTTTTCCACCAACTAATCTAATTGTGAGGGTGTGGTGGAATTTAAGTTTGTTGAGCGTAGAAATTTTTTTTTTTTTGAGTAAACAAGGAGAAATCCTCATGTTCTCCACCCTCCCATAGAGAAGTACAAAGTCAAGTCAGCGAGTCGTCACAGGCTCAGACTCTGGGGTACTTAGTGTCGTTCGGTCCGGAGGGACAGGTAGTGGTTGAGGGCCTCAAGTGAGTCTGAGTACACGTAACTCAGCCGCTACGGTAGGTCGGTAGAGTAGGAAACAGCAGGGGAAGAGGAGGACGGGGGTTAAGGGGGTTGTAGTCCCAGAAAAGGTTACTCAGTTGAGAAGCGTACTCCACCGGTTTCATAACCTCAAAATCGGAGTCGTAGTCAGGGAGGTTACTTGTGGGTCCTGACCAGAGGAAATCCTACCTGACCAACCTAGAGGTACGTCAGAGTTCTCAGAAGAGGTTGTGGTGTCAAGTTTTCGTAGTTAAGAAGCCGAGAGTCGAAAGAAGTGTCAGGTTGAGAGTGTAGGTATGTACTGGTGTCCTTTTTGGTATCGGAACTGATCTACCTGGAAAGAACCGTTTCATCATAGAGACGAAAAGTTATACGATAGATCCAACCAGTTTGAAAGGAAGGTTTCTCATTCACAGAAAATTAAAGTATCGACGTTAGTGGTAGACGTCACTAAAATCTCGAGTTTTTTTATTTCAGACTGTGACAAAGGTGACAAAGGGATAGATAAAGGGTACTTCACTACCCTGGTTTATGGTACTAGAATCAAAAGACTTACAACTCGAAATTCGGTTAAAAAAGTGAGAGGAGAAATTGAAAGTAGTTCTCCGAGAAATCAAGGAGAAGTGAAAGACGGTATTCCCGCCACAGTAGACGTATAGACTCCAATAACTATAAGGAGAGCCGTTAGAACTAAGGTCGAACACGAAGGAGGTCGGGCCGCAAAGAGTACTACATGAGACTTATATTCAATTTATTCGTCCTACTGTTATATGTCGGAACTACATGAGGAAAAGAATAAACCTTGGTCAGACAACAAGGTACAGGTCAAGATTGACAACGAAGGACTGGACGTATGTTCAGTCCACCAGACCATAAGGGTAGAGAACTTCTTAAAAGGTGTCAAATAACACTAAGTGTGTCAGTTTCCGAAACCGTATCAGTTATTTCGTCTTTATCTACAAAAAGACCTTGAGAGAATGAAAAAGCTACTAGGTCGTCTACAACCGTTAAACTAGAGACCAAGGAAACGGAAAAGATTTTGGTCGAACTTGTAGTCCTTCAAGTGCCAAGTACATAACGACTTCGGACCGAACCTCTTAAAACTCGTAATGAAATGATCGTACACTCTACTCACGTTAACACACCATCAAACTCGTAAGAAACCGTAACGGAAAGAAACCCTAACCTTACTTTTGACTGGAAAAGGTCAGGACACCGGTGACGACTCAAAAGGTTTAAACGACCGTATAATTCACGTCGTGAAAGTGTCGTAGTAGAAAGTCCTAAACTTTATCGAGTTAACCTTAAGGTAGTGGAGACGATCGAAACAAGTATCACTACGAAAGATTCCGGGTGAACTGAAGTGTAAGGTCCTACAGACCGAGATCCACTCACTAGTGTGGTAGCACTAATAGCCCCAGTACTTCTAGAGTAGTACAAATCTAACGATAATATAAGATCTATAGTAATCTCTTTTAAGTAAAATTACTTTCCTTCATACAAGGTGTAATTTCAGGAGAAAAGTATCGTGAGACTTTCACCTACCTAGTCCGGGTGTGCAGGAGCACTGGGTCCCTCCAGAAGAACAAAAGATGGGTGTCTGTAAAGATAAAATTCTCGTCCAAGTACTCAGATCCTCCTCCCGTAGTGATCTGTTTCCTACTTTCGTCCTCGGTTACTTGTTCTAATTTTTTTTTCTCAACGTTCTATGTTGTAATTATATATTTTCAGTTGACGAAAGGATATATGACCGTCACTTGATCACCTTAACTTTAATTTTGGGTTATGGTAAATGTAATCAGAATTTTGTTACTTCATGAATTCATATTTCGATTGTTTTATAGATACTGTAGATGTTCTCCTTTTGATGTTTTAAGACTACTAGCTTGTATCTTCTCCATTTATTTCTCTCTTTATAAGGTACAACTACCTATCCTTCTACGTCAAGAGAATGTTACAGTCAAGAAGAGTTGAACTAGACGTCTAGGTTCCGTTAGAGTTAGTTTTGGTGTCGTTCAATAAAACTTCTATATTTGTTTGATTAAGATTTCAAATATACCACTCCGTTCTCTAAGACTTCTCAGTTGTGTGATAATTTTCTTGTTTCGATCTGTGATGAATTGAGATTCTGAATGAAATTCGACAACATTAGTTCTTGCGTTACGACCGTTTTCTTGTCTGTTTTTCTACTCATGTTGTCTTGTCTCCCGGGTCTCACATATTTGTCAGTCGGCTAGAGACTGTTTCCTCGTTTCCGTTATGTTACCGCTCGTCTATCATAAAATGTATGTTGTAGTTGTTGTACTAGGTACTTTCTTTACTGTTTGACCTAAAGTAATTTTACTTTTAAAGCTGAGATCTTTTCTGACGGTTCTCTTACTTTTCTATTCGGACTCTGACCCTCTTTTACAGACACTTTCTGTAGTATACAGTAGTTCCTTTACGTTTAATTTTGTTATGACTCCCGAAGGGACCACCAGGGGCATCAATTCTCAGGTGGAACGTTACGTCCCCTATGTTCAAACTAGGGACAAGGTCCTTCTAGGGTGTACGGAGTCCCGTTGACTCTGGTAGACGGTGTTGATGACTCGGGCACGAGACCTCGAACACGATGACTTCGAGTGTGTGGGATCTCAGACACGAGACGTCGGTGACGTTATTCTTCGGGGGTATGGTGTCACTTCTCATCGAGGGTGAGCGATGTTGATCTCTTTCGGACATGTGTCGTTGTTTCTGGGTCGTGTCGTTTTTTATTTTATGTGTACTTTTTGTTTTTGTTGTAACTCTATGGTGGGGTATGGACGATCTTGTCTCACGTCTTTTCTGTAGCGGTACACGACCGCTCTGCGTCTCGCTCTCCTTACGAGTCTATGTGGTGGCCACCCTCACGTTGTACCGTGTCGGTGACACCTTCTGTTAAACCATCGAAGAATGTTTTGGTTTGTGTGAGAATGGTATACTGATACGACCGACCATAAATGGGTTTCCTCAACTTATAGACACGGGTGTGTTTATGGTAGTGTGGTGGCAAATGTCGTCGGAATAAGTATTAATGGGTTTCGACCTTAGTTGGTTCTGCAGTTCATCCCCTTACCTATTTGAGACCATGTAGGTTTGTTCTCTCATATGATTTTTCTTTACTCATGCAGTTCCGACATATAACACTGGAACGAATAAATTGAAGTTAATTTATTCGTCTCATGTAACACGTTTTACGACCCGATCTACTTCGTGTTCGACCTTAGTTCTAACGACCCTCTTTATAATTATTGGAGTCTATACTCCTATTGTGGTAGGAATACCGTCTTTCGTTTCTCCTTGATTTCTCGGAGAACTACTTTCACTTTCTCCTCCACTTTTACGACCGAATTTTAAGTTGTAAGTTTTTTGATGCTAGTATCGTAGGCCAAGGTAGCGAAGTACTGTGGATCTACCCCTTTGTTACCTTTGTCATTGTCTGAAACAAAAGGACCCGAGGTTTTAGTGACGTCTACCACTGACGTCTGTACTTTAATTTTCCACGAACGAGGAACCTTCTTTTCGATACTGTTTGGATCTATCGTATATTTTTGTCTCTGTAATGAAACGTCTGTTTCCGGGTAGATCAGTTTCGATACCAAAAAGGTCAACAGTACATACCTACACACTCAACCTGATATTTCTTTCGACTCACGTCTTTTTAACCATGAAAAGTTGACACCACAACTCTTCTGAGGACTCTCAGGGAATCTGACGTTTCTATAGTTTACTCAGTTACGATTTCCTTTAGTTGGGACTTATAAGTAACCTTCCTGACTACGACTTCGAAGTTATGGTAGCTGGTGGACTACACTTGTCGACTGAGTGACCTTTTCTGGGGCTACGACCCTTTCTAACTGCCGTCCTCCTCTTCCCCTACTGTCTCCTACTCTACCAGCCTACCATAGGGGTTGAGTCACCTGCACTCAAACTCGTTCGAGGCCCTCTACCACTTCCTGTCCCTTCGGAACGCTCGACGTCAGGTAAGTTACCCCAACGTTTCTGAGACCTGTACTGACCCACTGACTTGTTGTTACTTTTATTTACTCGATAGTTCGGTACTTTTCTGTCCCTTTTTGAGATTTACGGTTAGACCTTTCCAATTGATGACACACTGAGGTTGAGATACTGCAAGACTTTTTCCGTTTTGGTACCTATGTTTCCAACCCCCCTCTTCCGTCCCTACTTATCCACTTCGTCTACTAAAAATCCCATCATCTTTATGTTATCACTACTTAATGTGTAGACAGGTTTGGGTGTCTTACAGGTCGTGGCTACACTTGAGATCATATTTGGTGACTGAAGTCCATTAATGATTATGTCACAATCGTGTCCAAGGAGTCCCGAAGGGACCACCGAGTCTGCCATTCCCTAGGTGAACGTTACGCCCTCTGGACCCAAGTTAGGGACCCAACGCTTCTACGGGACCTTTTCTCTTGTCGATAGGTGAGGTCATAAGATCGGACCGCTTAAGACACCTGTTTCCTCGGACCGCCCGATGTCAGGTACCCCAACACTTCTCTGACTTGTTGAAAGTGATGAGTGATACGCCCAAGTAGTTCTCGTTTTTACACGGGGTAGACCTCCTGTAGCTGTCACCCCCTCTGTTATGTCCAGACCCCTATTCCCTCATATATCCTTTAGAGACATGGAAGGAGAATTAAAACGACACTTGGATTTTAACAAGACTTTTTACCACTTAGCCGGTTGACCAATTTTACATAGTCGTTCTCGGTGATCCATATATGAGACTTGTAGATTTATGTCCATTTCTGACGGAAATTGTGACAATTTTGTGAAGACCTGTCCCCCTCTTATTCTAGGGTGTTCGGTATACCGTGTCGACTTTTTTGTTTGTATTTATTTGTTTGTTTTGGCAATTTTATACATCGACGAATTGACCCTGTCGACTTACTGGGGTAAATTACGGAACTCCTTTCTGTTTGTCCAATCTCGAGTGAGGTTCGAGACTAATCCAGTTTGACTCCGATGTCATTAAAATATCAGGGGATTTGTCTAAATCATCATTGACTGAGACACTATCGGATTGGAAAAAAAATTTTTAATCTGAGTCGGAAAAGGGTTCACATATACACATGTCGAACACAGTCTGAGACACGCTGGGGTACCTGACATCGGATGGTCCGAGGAGACAAGTACCCTAATAGGTTCGTTCTTATGACCTCACCCAATGATAAAGGAGGAGGTCCCGTAGAAGGGTTGACTCCCTGGCTTGGACGTAACCGTCCATCTAAGAAATTATGACTCGGTGGATTCTTCGGGAATTACGACGGTGACTGGTTGTCTTTTAATTCGTACTTAGGTTTATTTTGATGAGGGGGTCTGTGTTTAGGTCGGAAATGGACAGAGGTGAAGAAGGGAGTCGACCCCGTCCCGTGTGGGAACTATCGACGGAAGGACAATAAGTGAATCCAAGATTTGTCCGTTTCCTCTGTCTGGAGTCCTCTTAGGTTCGTAGAAAAAGGAGTTCCATGATCAGACGAAAGACTGTTAATTCTGGGTATTCGAGACGTTCCGATGTGGGGCTCGGGAGTCCTTGAGGACAAGAGACTTCTTTAGTTCCTAAAAAAAGTTCTATGGTACTTTTGCTTGAAGGTTCACTACTCTGGGTAAGTTTAAGAAACCTGAGTGAGTTCACACGACGCAGGGTGTTAGAGACGTCGTGTGGTTCATGGTCTGTCTGTTTACTAAGCTGTTCCGCCAGTGTACGAGGAACGAAATTTATGGAATGTGAACACATATTGTCTCCTGAGTCGGAAATGAGATTCCGAGGGTGATGGGACGGACCAGGTCTTGAGCTCGACCTCGGGACGTGGTAAATGTGGTCGTCTACGGTGGGACGGGACGAGGACAAAGAGTCAGAAGAGAGGGGTGGTCGACTAAGTGGAGTGGGTGTGAAGTGAACCGAGAAAAAGTGTGAGCATAGAAGTCTGTGAACGGAAAAGGAGGTGATGGTCCGTTCGTGCCTTTCTGTTCTGTTTAGGTCCTTCACGACGACGAAAAGGAAGGGACGAGTACGTATTAAATGTGACCCCACCACCGTCTCCGCTTCCCAACTCGGCTTAGACGGCAAGCGATGTCCGTGAGTGACGTCGTTTTGTAGAGGGGTGGCTGGGGGTGGTGCCCTTCGGTACTTTGTCCGTCCGCAAGATGGTCCGAACACCGATGACGACGGGGCCACGTCCTAGGACCTCCCCTCCATCACCTCCCCCTTCGTCCGTACGTACTACTTGACGGACCCAAAGACACTAGCGGTTCTTTACGACTTTTGTCTCTTCCATTTCCTGCCTCCACACCGAGATTCTGACTCGGATCCTAAATACAAGGACCGTTTTAAGACCTTAGAACGGAGTTTCTAAGAAACTTGGTCTTCATCTTTTACACAGGTTGTAGGGGGACGAAGGATACCTGGGTCGACTGTGACACCCTTGTCGGGTCGTGTCGCGTCTCTCTGTTGACCGGCTCCCTTCGCTCCGACTGTGTAAGAAACGGAAAAAACCAATCTCCCCATTCGGTCTGGACTGTGCGACGTCTACTCGACCCCCTATTCTGCCAATCTTTACTGTCCCCGGTTACAGCGTTGCTGGAAAGTTCCTCTTAAAGTGAAAGTTTTGTTTGTTTTTAACATTCGTAAAGGAGATCGTTGAGTACATTGTTTATGTCTAGTTTTACATTTGACAGTTTGGATAAAAAAAAGGAACGATTCTTCATAAATGTGTTGTTTTTAATACAATCTTTATTGTGGTTTCCGTCCCCGAACTAAACTATTCTAAAGGTCATTGTTCTACGGACAAAAGGAAATAGACCGGGACAACACGATATCCTGTATACCATATATTTTTAGTGGTGACGAGTCGATGAAGGTTAATTCTTAATATTTCCCAATAATACGTACTTCTTCAAACTTTGCACTAGACGGTGTGACTTAATTTCAGTTTCTTGCCGAAGTAGTGTCCTTGCGGTTCCATCGGTCCGTCTTTCCCTTTCGACTTGGAACGGGGTTCCAATGAATTGTACGGGGGAGTCGGGAGAACAGAAAGGTCCTCCGAATTGAGATATCAACGACTCCGATATCTGAATCTTTAGATGTGAAACTTTAGTATCGAAGTTGAATTTGATGTTGATTAATTGAGTAGGAAGTAAAAAATACCCTTTTATGTCATAGATTTAGAAACCCGACTTTTATTCTTACGACGAAAATTAAAAAGTTCCTAGATGTACCCTTGTAATTTTTGGGTAGTGACTGAGCGTGGAGAGAGGATCGGTCGAGGTAACGAGGTACACTGAATCACCGTCGACACTGTAAAGTTTTACTAGGGAAGACTCCACAGTGTCGTCCCGACCTCGACGACTCAATTCTACGACCCCTTCTATGTACCTTTTCTTTCGACACCGAGACTAAGATCAGAAGTCACCGAGAGTCGAGGCAATGGTTTTGGTCATTATTTCCCTGATGATGACAACCCCGAGGCTCACCCGATGGAGTTTTACCATATGGTACCGTATAATTAATAGACTTCGACGTACTTTTCGTGACTATATTCTTTAATTTTTTGTTCTTTTTGAGACTAGGAGAAGACAGAGGGACTTTTCGTCCTTTATTTAGAGATCTCACTTTCCAAACGAAAGACGTAGACCTCCACCTTTCTGTCTGTGGGAATAACAGTCTCTGTCCTTAAGTCTCGGCTCCTCGGGCATATGTGTTTGAGACAATGAAGAGACTGAATGATGGGGTGTGAGTTTACGACGAATCTAAGAGAAGATTACTTCGTGGGTGTCGGATTCAAAGAAACACGACAGGTAAGGAATGTTTAAATGACACATTTTTCATATTTTCGACGGACGAAACCAATGAAGAATCCAGAGTATAAATCTTCTGGAGACACATATACTTTTTTTTCTTGTGTAAAGAAAAAGAGGAGAATTAGACGGAAGACAGGAAAAACAAAAAACAAAATCATCATGTCAGTGTTCTCCTCGTCTCCCCCTTTAGGGGGGAGAGGTTTTTCATGTGTGTGTCGCAAAGAGTCCTCCCTTTCACTGTTCTACTGATGTTAAGCTTCATAAGCGTCTCGTTATGTAATGAAATGGTTGTTGCCAGACAGATCAGTTTCGATACCAAAAAGGTCATCAATACATACCTACACTCACAACCTGGTATTTCTTTCGACTCGCGACTTCTTAACTACGAAAACCTGACACCACAACCTCTAGTTTGGTCAGTTAGGATTTTCTTAAGTCAAGACTTATAAGTAACCTTCCTGACTGCGACTTCGACTTCGAGGTTATGAAACCGGTGGACTACAGTTCTTGACTGAGTAACCTTTTTTGGGACTACGACCCTTTCTAATTTCCATCCTCCTCTTCCCCTACTGTCTCCTACTCTACCAACCTACCGTAGTAGCTGAGCTACCTGTACTCGACCTCGTTCGAGGTCCTCAGCCACTACCTGTCCTTCAGACCGCACGACGTCAGGTACTCCAACGTTTCTCAGTCTGTTGACTCGCTGACTTGACTAACCGTCTTAGTTTACCCTTGACCGAAGAATTCGACCTTTAGTATGGTGTTTCACAAAAACTTCATAAAGAAAGAGGGGTCTTCTGGGAGATGTGTTTTCCAAATGCCCTCGAAGATGATAGTGTTGTTTTTGGGGGAAGACTCTCCCTAAACTTTTTCGTTCCCTTCTTCTTACTTTTCAATGACACATAGTACAGGCTGAAAACGTTGATATCGGGCGGTCCGAGGAGACAGGTGGTCTAAGAGGTCCGTTCTTATGACCTCACCCAACGTAAGGGTGAAGGTCCCTTAGAAGGGTTGGGTCCCTAGTTTGGACCCAAAGGACGTAACGTCCGTCTAAGAAATGGTAGACTCGGTGGTCCCTTCGGGTTGTGTGTATTAATTATTTTTACTTTGATTGTTTTCATTTTAGGCAAAACGCACGTACACACACTTCAGTGAAGTCAACATAGACTGAGAAACACTGGGAACCCTGACCTCAGGTGGTCCGAGGAGAGAGGTACCCTAAGAGGTCCGTTCTTATGACCTCACCCAACGGCACGGGAGGAGGTCCCCTGGAAGGGCTGGGTCCCTGACTTGGGTGTACAGAATACAGAAGATATAACCGTCTACCCAAGAAATGGTGTTCACGGTGGACCCTTCGGGTTTGAGGTAAAACCCTGACCCGTTTAAAAGTTTAGCATTACATTAGTATTTCGATTTTAAATGTTAACTTGTCTACGGACACTTTCACGAAATTTTTCTCTGATTAAATTTTTACGTGGACCCAGGGAGTTTTTACGAATGTGGTAAATATGTTGCCAGGGAGTATGTTTTGGTCCATTTTCGTTTGGTGATTACATGTCCTTCATATAAATGTTAATTAAGTAAAAAATTTTTTAATCGGAAGTTTTTGGTGTTCGAAATACGTTTATTTCGGGGGTGTTTGACTAAAGGAATTATTGGTAAAATTCTTTTTTTGGTTCAATAACTACGACACGTTTCTACTTCCCACGTTCGTCTGGAAAGTTGGCAAAGAGGACAACTCGGACTACGACCACCTCAGTTCATAAGGACGTCCCGTCACTCTTCGTTTCCCGTCTTTCCTTTTCCCGTAAAAAGTGTGTTTTATTGAAATTCGTTACAAACAATATTAAATTTCACGATTTTCCAGACGGACCTCGTTCCACCGGATATCCAATGACGAGACGTAAACTATGTCGAGAGAGATGTTCGTTATTTTTCAAAAGTGAAGGAGGACAATCCTTTTTTTTTTTTCCTTCATTTTACGTAAAGGATTGAGAGGGTATTCTGACTTCCATGCAGTGGGAGGGTACCCTCCCTCTAGAGGTATCATTTTGTCTTTTTTGGACCTCAGTCTTTAAGGTCTAAATCCCTGAAAGGACCACCGGGTCACCGATTCTGAGGTGAATCACAAGGGTTACGTCCCCCGGATCCAAGTTAAGGACCAGTCCCTAGATCTAGGATATACGACATCGATTCTAGGTCGACTCAGTTTATTTATTCTTTCTCAACCTGTGCTGACTCACTGACTCGTAGGTGTGTGAGTCCACTCTCTACCACAGTCAACGCTGATGTCGCCATTCACCTCTGTCTCTACTTCTCTTCCTCCTGTTTAAGTCCTTTTTGACTCCTCTATTTTTAGTGTTACCGAACCGCTGATGAGGTTACACCTTCTCTCCACCGCCCTCCGACAGAACGTCTCGACGTCGTCACCTCGACTTCTTCGCTGACCCTGTAGTCCACTCACTTCACTGAGTCCACCCTCCACCCTTTTTGTGCTTCTCTTTGTGACCTACTCCGGGTCGCAGACCGAGACTACTTACCGTCAACATTCCCTCTTCTACCACTTACACTAGTATAATTCATACTCCACAGATACCTTTAATCTATGTACCCAGAATTCATGTTCCTTCCTAGATCCATATCTTGATCTAACTTCGGTAGTCGTGTCTCCACCATCGACTTCGGTGAAGTCTCTTACTCTTATTCTTTTTTCGATTTCCTTATAGGTAAATGACCCGTTCTTATCTCTTTTTGTATAATTTCCTGTTTTTCGGATCTTGGTCGTCTTCCACCCTAGGTCTTTAGTTCTCTTCCTTTTGTGTGCTTTTCATTATTTGTCATAATTTACGATATCAAAGATCGGAGATCGGGAACGACCAGACCACCGATCCTAAGGACCAAAAGTACATCTACTGACAATCAGTGATTCGGCACAGGCTGAGAAACACTGGGGTACCTGATATCAGACGGTCCGAAGAGACAGGTACCTTAAGAGGTCCGTTCTTATGACCTCACCCGACGGTAAGGTAAGAAAGAGGTCCTCTAGAAAGACTGGATCCTTGACTTGGACCCAGAAGACGTAACATCCGTCTAAGAAGTGGTTGACTCGGCGGTCCCTTCGGGGGTAATTTACGGTGTCTCTTCCGGTTTTTCTCTTTTCTTTTTCTCTCGGTCTCTGCCTCTTTATAGAAATCCGAAAACTCTAATCTGATGACCACACCTACCCACGAGTCAGTACAGGTCGAGAAACACTGACGTGCCTGACATCTGGAGGTCCGAAGAAACAGGTACCCGAAGAGGTCTGTTCTTATGAACTCATCCGACAGTAAAGGAGGAGGTCCCCTAGATGGGCTGAGTCCCTAGTTTGGACTCAGAGGACTCCGAGGACGTGACCTTCTGACTAATAAAATGGCGGTTCGGTAGACCCTTCGGGATCCGAGGACCACCCCCTAAGATTTCTGTCATTACCTCTACATGGACGGTTCGACGTCACCCCATTCGTCTCTTTTTTACCCCTCGGTGCTGCGTCACTACACCATTTTTTCCCTCTCATCATCACTGCGCACCACACAAGCACACTTGTGTACACACTTGCACTATATTTTTGGTATAATCTCTCCGTTCCGTACTATGTGGACGACTCTTCCTCGGGAAGTCGGTCGGATGACCTCTGAAAAATGTGTCTTTCCTTTTATTGAACCAGGATTTCCAGGAAACCTCTTCCGTTACCGTTGGGTGAGGTCATGAGAACGGACCTTTTAGGGTACCTGCCTCCTCGGACCCCCCGACGTCAGGTACCCCAGCACTTCTCAGTCTGTGATGACTCACTGAAGTGAAACTGAAAAGTGAAAGTACGTAACCTCTTCCTTTACCGTTGGGTGAGGTCACAAGAACGGACCTCTTGGGGTCCCTACCACCTCGGACCACCGACGGCAGATACCCCAGTGTCTCAACCTGCGCTGACTTCGCTGAATCGTCGTCGTCGTCGTCGTCGTCGTCCCCAGGACACGCGATGGAGAAATAATGCCCACTTCCATTTTAACAAGAAAATATTTACTTTTTGGTACGGTTTCTATCCTCCGACGGTTTTGGTGACTGACCGGAGCCATCTCTTTCAGCGCTTCTCGGACCTTACCCGTGACACCTAGGAGTAGTGATTTAGGACTGACCCCAATTTACCATATAAAGACCCTTATTGAGGAACACTCAGAATACAGGGTGTCTCGTCTTTGTTACCACCCGTTTTATTTTCGTGGTTTGTCTCGGATGGTCTGTGGTACTTCCTTTTTCACCCTACTCAGATAAAATTAGTAATAGTTTTGGGGTTCTTACGAATTTTTGGTAGTCGTTTAAAGACGTCTCAACTTCAAGCGTTTCAATGAGACGAGTTTTAAGAGTTTCTTGGAGTACTGACCTCATCCTCTCTACAGGTATGAAAAAGGATTTCTACAACTTTCTTAGACTTATTCCTCCTCTTGTTTATTCCTCCGAACGTCTCAGTATCTCTTTCAACTGACCATGGTAGTGAAGAAGTGCACTGCGCACGGTATGGAAACCCTCGAGTCCCTGAAACATTTCCAAAGTACAACTGAGGAATAATATTCGTTCGTTTAAAAAGGAGATTTGTACCTTTTTCTGAGTAAGACTGGAATGAAATTCGGGAAGTAAAATATTCCCTTTTGTTTCAGTCTCTATGTTGAATGTTTTAACGTCTCGTACGGTATTATGATCAAAGTGAAAGAAGTTTTTGGTGTTAAATGTCACCCTCGTCTTCCGGGTGGACTTGTTCTCATCCTTGTAAGTATTTTTGGTTTTATCTCGAAACAAGTTTTATCGTAGGTGGGGAACCCAGTTTGTCTGTGAATTCTGTTGTTCTCGAGTTTAAAGACATTAGACTTGAGACGAGAGTTTCGATACGAGTGAGTTCAGTTACAATATTATTCATCAACGGTAGAAGTGTGTCGACAAAGTTTACATTTGTCAATTAAATTTTGGGTCTTCTCTCGGGGTAAACAGATTAAACAGATGAAGTTGTAAGTGCGGAAGTATTTTGGTTCTAATTAGGAATTGAACACCCATATATGTGTGTAATGTGTGTATGGATACATAGAAGATGGATAGACAGACAGATATTTCGAGTCACTTCAAGATCAGGTGAATTCTACGAGACTTTTGCTAGTTCTTGGGTATTCAGTCTTTACGGATGACTTCCGTTTCTGGAACTTTATGTATACTGGACCTCATATGAATTTCTATTCGTCTATAGACGTGTGTATGTCTTAGGTAAAAAATTTTAAAGATCCTTAATTTTTTAGGTCTATGATTTTCACTCGGGTTTCAATTTTTTTTTTTGAAGTTATTTTCATTGACTTATAGTTTGGTATAAGTTCTTTGGTAAATTTTACAAATGTTTCAAAAAACGATTATTCCCTTTTATTAGTGCATTTCAAAAATTTCCTTGTATACTAGTAAAATTAAAATTTTGTCCTCCTTTTTTCTTTTCTTTATATGGTTTTAATTTTCATCAATAGAGACTTATCACTCTAATACTAAAAAAAAAGAAATATAAGTAAAAAAGATTCAAAGGACACTCACGAAGAAAACATTAAGTTTTTTCTTTTTCTTGACTTATAATCAACTCATTCTTACTTACAAACCCCTGAAGAGACCACCACCCCACCGATTCTGAGGTTCGAGGGTTACGTCGCCCGGACCAAAGTTAGGGACCAGTCCCTTGATCTAGGGTGTACGACGTTGATTCGGGACCACGTCAATCCGTCGATCGGTTCATTCATTCAATTCAATCAAATTTTTTTTTCTTACTTACTTATAAAACCGTCTGTTTCGTCACTACGTCCCGAGCTTATGACAAAACTAAGTTACATATATACGTGAAATATTTATTTATACTTCTTAATCACGATGTGTGTGAACGATTTTGAGTCACCTCGACAAGGCCCTTCCTCCTCCTTGGTAGTTTTCAACTATTTGTCCTTTTGTTACGACACCGATTTCGACACCTAAATGTCGACCCTCTCGAAACTTAAACGCAGTGACAAAAGTTTCATTTCAGAGTTCACAGTCCCTTGGTACGGGGATCCAGTGGTTCATTCACTTCATGTAATATACCCCTGAAAAGAGGGGACCTCATTGTTCTCTAATTATATCTTTCTGTGTGTGTGTGGGGATTCACGTGTGTGACTATCTATTCTCGAGGTCGATGTTTAGACCGGACTCGATCTTCCCAGTCGTCATGGATTTTTCTTACCTTCCTTAGGTTCCTAATTTGTGTCGGAGGTTTGAGGTTTAGTGAATGTCTTGGTGCGTTGAGTTTTTCAGGGGTGGATGACTTCCCTTTGAATTTTTTTTTGTCTTCTTTCTTTTTTTCCCCTGTGTGTAGTTTCGTCCCCACTTTTTCGTCACTCGTTCGGTTCCGGACGACCCACCCCTTCCTGTGTTCATGTTGAGGTAAGGTGGTCGGGTGGCGACTAGTTCACTGGTCGCACTTGTCTGACCGGACGAAGGCGGGTGCCACGACTGTCGCGACGATCAGATCCCTCCCCTTTTACTGTGCGATTCCTGCCCTCGCTCTGTCTCCTGGGTGTCCGTCCCGGAGAGTCAAGGGTCCCTTGTACCGTCTACTAGTGACCCCAGTCCTAAGACGTCTGACCCCAAGAGAGGAGTGACTGAAGGAAGACACTGGGACTTGACGAGTTTCCTTGCGACTCGAGACAGAAGAGTAGATTTTCCACCTAATCTAATAGACGAGGGTAGACGGGACTGACATTACCTGTTACTCTATGACCGAAGGGAGTGGTACCTCTTTCCCCTCCTAAACAGGTTTCGACTGGTTTTTACCTCGAGAGATCGGGATGGATGACGGGTAGGGTAATGACCTTACTTGTGGAAAGTGGTAGACGTGGGACGCCCCTCCACCCCCTACGCCGGTCTTTATTGTCTACGACAATCACGGAGGAGTCGATATCGGGTTCTTAGAGAGTTCAGACAACCTTGGTTTAATGTTTGTCTATGTTCTTCAGTGTTCAGTCACGACCTAAGACCCGGTGAAGGGGGAAGGGTCGACACGACACGACAGTATTCACTTTCACTTTCACAATCAGTGAGTCAACACAGACTGAGAGACACTGGGACTGATATATCGGGTGGTCCGAGGAGACAAGTACTTTAAGAGGTCCGTTCTTATGACCTCACCCATCGGTAAGGGAAGGGGTCCCCTAGAAAGACTGGGTCCCTACCTTGGGTACAGAGGACGTAACGTCCGCCTAAGAAATGGTAGACTCGGTGGTCTCAGAGTTTCCTTTTCAGTGTACATGAGAACTGATAAGTAATGTCACCTCCCACTGGATGGTTCAAACCCTCTGTGTCGTTGTCCGGGTTCAAGTTACTGGTTAAAGAGGGAAGGAGAGTCTCGTTTTCGTACGTCTCAATA
Source organism: Capra ibex (assembly GCA_006410555.1). NCBI lineage: Eukaryota > Metazoa > Chordata > Mammalia > Artiodactyla > Bovidae > Capra > Capra ibex. The sequence continues at coordinate 4,293,858 of SJYO01000233.1, read as the reverse complement.
CCGTCCTCCCATGAATCCTCGAACCACCGTTTCACCCGAGAGAGTTTGAGTCTTTCCAAAAGTGTCCCCGGTAAGGTCTTACGAAAGGACGTTGGTAAATTTACGGGGATATATTCTGTAGTACAGAAATTTTATTTTAAGAACTCTGACGACTTTACTAGTTGAGACCGATGAGAAGACACATCTCACAGAAAGACGACACTGGACTGGATTACTTTATTTATTTATTTTAAAATTTTGGTGCTATTTATTTGATTTTGTGTTTGAACTATTTTACTGTTCTACAGACGAAATTTAACATAAAGACCAGACCCGATTGAGACCCAGACTTCTCTTCTGATATGTTAAGTCTTCGACCTGATATATGGAAGACTCCAGGATAGGTTGAGGTATTAGGACAATTTCTGGAATGGATCTGTAGGTCCGGAGAGGAGACGTCTTATTTCGACCGTCAGAACGGACACGGGACCACTGAAACAATTTGTGTGTACACATGTATACGTCCGGAAGATCTCCATCCATTTGTGACGGGTGACATTCCTCTCTGCCTGTGACAGATGACACCAAGGTCTGTGACTCTCATAGATTTGTTCCGGAGACATTTTGGTTTACGTGACCCTTTGCTACGAGGTCGTACGGAAACTTTTAAGACGTCGTCTTTAATTTCTTGATAAATTGATTTACCCTTCTGTAAAGTGCAAGTCCCTGACCTTCCGAATTCTGTCAATTCTACCGTTATCACGGGTTTCGTTAGCGGTCTAAGTTGTGTTGAGGATACTTTTAAGGTTGTTTGAAATAACCTTTACCTTTTCGACCAGGAGTTTAAGGGTGTCTTGACTTTCTCCCAGACTTGTCGGTTTACTGTGATTTTTTCTTCCTGCTTCAAACTCCTGAGTGTAAAAGACTAGAAGTTTTGATACTTCGATGTCACTAGTTTCATCAACACACACTATGACCGGATCCTGTCTGTGTGTCTAGTCACCTTGTCTTGTCTCAGTTCTTTATTTGGGTATGTAGATACCGGTTAGCTAAAAATTGTTTTCATGACTCATAAGTCACCCCTTGTTGTTGGTCACGATCCCGTTGATCCATAGACATACGTTTATTTCTTCCACGTACGTGTGGGGGGACGGGGTGGAGTGTAGTATATGTTTTTACTTGAGTTGGTGGAGTTACATTTTCGATCTTGATATTTTGAGGATCTTCTTGTGTGTCCTTATTGAGAAGGATACTGGACCTAAAACGTTACCTAAGAATTTACACTGTGGCTTTGTATTCGTTGTGTTCCTTTTTGTGTAATCTAGAATAGTTTTGAGTGACGAAGTTTGTCGTATGACTTCCTTCACTTTTTTGTTGGATGTCTTACCTTGTTTTATAAACGTTTTGTAAATTGACCATCTCCAGACTATAGGTCTTGTATGGTTCTTGAGAATGTTAAGTTCTTGTTTGTTGAGTCTAGTTTTTACCCGTGTCCTGAACTTGTTTGTACGAGAATTTTTTCTATGTGTTTACCGATTGTTCGTGTACGATTCTACGAGTAGGAGCAATCAGTGGTCCCTTTACGTTTAGTTTTGGTGTGCTATAGTGAAGTATAGGCGGTCCTACCGATCTTGAATTTTTCCTGTCTGTTGTGGTTCACAACTGTTCCTACACCCCTACCTTTTACCGTGTCGACGATACCCTTGGTCAAGACCGCAGAGGAGTTTTTCAATTTGTATCTGAAGTGAAATACTGAGTCATTAAGATAAGGGTCCATATGTATATGGGTTCTCTTTATTTTTATACAGGTGTGTTTGTGAGTATGTGTTGACAAATGATGATGATGATGATTCAACGCAGTCAGCACAGGCTGAGACACGCTGGGATATCTGTCGTCGGGTGGTCCGAGGGGACAGGGTCCCTAAGAGGTCCGTTCTTGTGACCTCACCCAAAGATAAAGGACGAGGTTACGTACTTTTACTTTTCACTTTCCCTTCAGCAAGTCAGTACAGGTTGAGAATCGCTGGGGTACCTGACGTCGGATGGTCCGAGGAGGTGGGTACCCTAAAAGGTCCGTTCTCATGACCTCACCCAACGGCAACGGAAGAGGTATGTTGACAAATACCGTTGTGATAAGTATTGGCGGTTTTCCACCTTTGTTGGGTTGGCACGTAGTCGTTTACCTACCCATCTGTAAAAACGTATAGATATGTTACCTGTTAAGTCGGTATTCTTCTTTACTTCATGATTATGTACAATGTTAGACCTATTTAGGGTTTGTACGATTCACTTTCTTCGGTCTGAGTTAATATACTTTATAGGTCGCGACCGTATAGGTACCTGTGTCTTTCGACTAACCACCAATACTCCCCGACCCTCCTCCCCGTGTGTCCCTCCCTGACCAATTACCCTATATCCCAAAAGAAAACCATACTGTCTTTCACTTAATAAAATCTTAATCTATGTCCACCACCAAAGAGTTATGATACTTACATGATACACAGTGACTTTGCGTATATGAAATTTTCCCAATAATAAAAGTACAAAGTGGAGCATGAAAATTTTGTAGACGTCTTTCCTTGTGTCAAGGGGTCTCGAGCAGGGACACACCGTATGTCAGACACACACATGGTGACCGTCCCTGTAGTGTGTCTCTAGATTTCGTAGCGATCTTACAATTGTCAGTTTGTGGTACTACAATTTTTTTTTTTCCTGACTACACAGTTCCACCATTTTAATACTCGTGGAAGGGGTAAAACTAAAAAAAGAAAAGTGACGTACATGTTTATTCTAAAGGGAGGGAGCGAGAGAAAGGGGAAACGTATGTGGGTCTACCTTGTATGGTGTAGTCCGAAAGAGGTCTCACTGTTCTGACCTTGAGACAGGGGGGCTGAGATGCCGAACACTCGAAGATCGTTAGTGAACCCCGACTACCGGTGGAGACAGGGGGTCTTTGTTTAAGAGGGAAACGAGATTCTTGACTTCAAAATCTCCGAAAAGACCGAGGAAACGGAAAAAAACTTGAGTAAAAGAAGATCGAGGAGGTGTAAGGGCTAGGAGGGAAAGTACGACGATAGACACGAAGGACGACGTACGGGAGAAAGGGTACAGATGCAAAAGAGTACAAATGCTGTTTCCGTACTGTTTATAATTCGTCGAAAGGAAGATTGAACGGACCTCAAATTTCGGTTACAGATAATATTGTAGGTTTTCGTTATCGTACCCCTTTTTTCGTTTCTTTTTTTTATCCATTTCTTTTTTACTCAGTACTAAGATAAATTTCCGTTTTTTTTTTTTTTTCTTTATGTTTCCTCCTTTGGGTCAAAGGTAGTTTATGAGTGGAAAGAAATGATTATATCTATCAGAAATGTTGGTTCTTAATCAAAAATTTACGTTGGATTTTTTGGGAGAAGTAACTCATTCCAACATAGTCCACTACTTAAAGTGAGGGTCTTGTTTATAAATGACTTTTTTTAATGCAAGGACTATGACATTCTCGACGGTTTCTTGTGGATAAGATCACTTGAGACCTTCGAGACGACTTCCGTAACAACAACTCAACGATCCGACGTAGACTGAGAAACGTTAGAGTACTTGACATCGGACGGTCCGAGGAGACAGGTTCCCTAAAGGGTCCGTTCTTATGACCTCATCCACGGGTAAAGGAAGAGGTTCCCTAGAAGGGGTGGGTCCCTAGTTTGGGCACGGAGGACGTAACTGTTCACCTAAGAAATGGTGACTCGGTGGTCTCTTCGGGTGACTTTCGTGTCGTAACAAGTTTTTGACGCGTAAAATATTCAGCGAAAATAAAATTTATTTACAGACTAGTTTAGTCGTATAATTTGTTTATTGTAAAAGTTGAAAGGAGTCAACTAAGATCGAATCTGTATCACTCAATTCCATAAGGGGAATAACTCTTGTAAGATGAAATTGAAGTAAGAACGAACATGATCTCACCTTCGAGTGACTCCCTCTCGTGTATAGGACGAGTAGAGGTGAATAGAGGACGGACCGTACCCAAGACGATTGAAGAACCGACTTACTCGTCGACGATTTTCTCAAAACAACAACAACTTTCCCATACTGCGGATTAAGGGTGTCCTCCCGAGACCCTGGGGCGAAGGGTATGGAAGACAGAAACAGAAGGAAGTGAGTAGACAGACGTGGTCAAACCAACAAGAGGTAAATGTTTACATAAAGGGAAGAAGTCACCGATGAAGGAGAATACTTTTCAGACGGTCCTTCAAATCTGGATTGGAATTTGGTGTTAGCATTGACGTTGGTGTTAGTATTAACGGTTAACAGAGGAACTAGATATAATGTATGTTAGGGAACCAAACCAAAATACAAGTTGGTAGGACAAATACGTTTTTATAATAAAGGAACTCCCTTCTTTGTGTTAGAGAGACCCTCGGTATTGAGAACAGAAGATGCGGAGTCCCAGACTTAGCAGGATCCGAGACTTAGTAATGTGAAGGATAGGGTTTCAAGTCCTCTGTGACTCTTAGATTCTATTTTAAGAGTTCACTTTCTTATTTCTCCATGTGAATAATATATTCCTTCTATATTTGGACATCTTTTTTTACAATACACAATAGTTTAATCTTGAGACCCTTCTTTTTCTGAGAGTTCGTTCATTGATGTAAAGGTCTCCAGATTCTTAAGGTACAAGTATGCGACTACCGTTACTTTTCTAATTTTTTATTTTCGTCTAAAGTAATGAGAAGACTACACCGTCAAAATTTTGTTCCTGACCATTACAATTTTTTTTTTTACAATTTTTTTATGTATATGAAATACATGACAGGGATAGTCATTCTGTGCAAACCTTCTAAATCTTCTTTAGTATCATTATTACACAGAAAGTTCACCGTGTATGAATAATTCAAAATAGTAGTGGTATTTCTATATTACCTTAATTCTAGTGAGATAATACCCTATACTCTTTTTTTTAGAGTCTAAGATCCCTCGTCTGACAAGTATAAAAATCGTTTGTACCTATTTCTTACTTTTGGTAGAGAGTTGTAGAATATAGATTCAAACGAAAAAATTTTACATCGTTTAAATCGAGGTAAAAATGTTACTTATCAAAAGTGAGCACACCGACTGTCTGTACCGAACCCTATTCTTGACCCTCAAGTCTTAGATGTGAAAGCCCACTACCCTGTATGGACAAGACTAAGAATTTCGCTACCTTAAGGTTACGGGTTCAGTCATTTTTTTAACCCCGACCTTTCGTTGTTTTGCCTAGGTTTAGAGGCTAGGTAAAGACGGAATTACTGGAGGACCCCGTAAATCGTTTAGTAACCAAGTAGTCTTTGGTCCTTCTAAGGGGGTCTTCTTTGTATCCCTCCTTTCACGTTGGTACTCCTCTCCTCTGCTTGTTTCTCAATTGAGTGAGATGGTTGGGTTAGAGGAAGAGTTTCTGACAGGAGATACCATCGGACGGTGCAAGGTGGGTTGTCGTCGACGAGCACTATTAGTTACAGACTGTCTAGTCTCTTTCGGGAATTACGCAGCGGTTCCCCGTCAAGTTGTCTACCATACCACTGAATGTTGGTCTTAGTAATTAATGTGAGAGAATAATCAGGGCCCCGTGTCCCGACTTTTACGAAGGAGTCACTTTCTACTCGTAAAGTCTATTTACTGGCAGACCATGACGGATACTTTGAGGGAAATCCTAAAGACCAGTCACAACTAAAGATTTAGATTCGGTATGATAAAAATATAGAGAAAGGGTAGAAGGTGAAAGTTCGACCGATCCTTATACTTCAAGGGTGATTGTGACGGGTAGTGTCGAGAGCATTAGTAACGTCATTGCTGTACCCTTCTTAACGGTAGAAAGTAAAGGGACGTGTTCAGTTTACTGGCACGACTTTCCGTTTGTATTAGTACCGTCGGAGTCCCGATCGAGTGAAAGGCAGGGAGACCCGGTCTCTTTCACAAAGAACTCACGTCCCAACCGTCTACCCCTGTTAGGGGAGGGAGGAACTAGATGAGAACAAAGGACATTCTTCACTGATTAAGAAGTTGAGTTTTGACAGAAGGGAAGGGTTCGGTGACCAACGTTGAGAAGAGATATATAGAAACTTTTTTTCTTCCCGTCTGTAAGGAATTTTCCTTCGAATCGACGTCCTACGTTCGTTTTCAAGGGTCTATAGGTTTGACGACCAAGTCAATAGTTTCCTGACTCTATTTGGTGGTCCATAAATTAATTCGGTCTGTTTACGTACCTCTCTTTGATCAAGACCTCGGCGAGAGGTTCCCGTAAGTCTGTTACAGTTGAGTCCCATTTTTAGTCGAGGAAGAGTTGTCAAACTCTTGACCCGAGGTGTTTGTAATAATCCAAATACACTTTAAGATCTTGTCTGACGTCTGTCTCGAACCTTCGTGTGATGAATGACCGGAATCATTCCTATATTCAACCTTTATTTAGAGTTATATTAAGTTTTCTTTCAAAATTCGTAAAGGGTTTACGTTAGTAAGGAACCGACACGACTTACGGATAAGAAGAGTGTGGAGTTAGATGTTAACAAAAAGAACTTTATACTCAAGTTTGATTTCGTTACTCTGGGATTTACGACACTAAATTCTGAAGTAACGAACGAAAGACGTAAGGTGAAACAAGAAAGGACCTGTATATTTTTTGTACTGAAGTTAAAAGCTGAAGCAAATTTAGTAATGTCATAGACTACCTACAAGAGTAGAGTACTTACAAAATTTCTTTTTTTACACGATTAATTCCGTATTATTTTGGGAGGATTACACCCGAGGTCCTTCCATTTGAACCCCTCAAACCCAGACGGAACGGTACATGAGTGAAGGTCAAAAAAGAGGAAAAGACTGTTTTGCAGAAAGACCAAGACCCACATGAGGTGGTTGTAGGCTCGGTCGACCGCAGCCAGAAGGTCGAGGCGGCGGTTCGCGGGTAATATAAGCCGATCATTGTCTGTACGAAGTAGATGACAAAAACTTTCTGCAAGTCGACGGAGAAACAGATTTATGTTCGCTCTGGTTTTTCTCTCTCTGCTATTTATTACTGTGTCCGTATTAACGTTTCTGAAGACCCCCTCCAATCGTCAAAGAGGGGATTGTGGGTTCAGGTTCTTATCCGACCTTGGACATGTGTTACCTGACCGACCGTTTTTTTTAGTTTCCATGAATGAGGACAGTTGTTTTACCCTGGAAAGACTTGAAAGACTTTACTCTGTTAACATGTTTCTCCACTTAGACTGTTTCTTGAAGTTTTACGGATAAGGATGTTTTCGAGATGTTTATTTGTCTCTCTAAATGTCAGTATACACTTTGTTATAAAGGGGTAGAGACTTTTAAAGTTTTGACGAAAGAAGTATAATGTAGTAATTTATAAGAAACGTATAGGTAGACTTTATGTTTCATTCGTGGGTAAAGAACTCACACTTTTGATTCTGTTGTTTTCGATGTGTTGTCTAAGTCATAGCACCCGAAACGACTCCTCGACACCTGAGTTTTGGTAGCGAAATTTTACCTGGATATCCCTGAAGGGACCACCAGGTCACCAATTCTGAAGTGGAAAGTTGCATCCCCCACACCCAAGCTAGGGACCAACCTTTCGGTTCTAAGGTGTGCGGAGTACCGGTTTTTTGGTTTTGTATTTTGTCTTCGTTGTAATATTGTTTAAGTTATCTGTTTTTTTTTTTTTCGAACTAATTTTTATTTATTTTACCTGGACATTCTAATATAAAGAATTAGACACATTCGTAATTTGGAGAACAAGTCGTTTTATATCTCAGACTATTCTGTCTTCGAAAATTTACGAAAACTTACACTGGGTACGATTCTTTATGTGAAATATATTTATATATAATTTTTTCTTTGGTTTCAAAATAATCTGTTATAAAGGAAGTCACACATGTCTCGTAAGATAGACGGTAGAGTAAATTTTTTTTTTTCTTTTTCGAACCAATAATAGATGGTCTGACTGAAGTCCGGATTAATTACCCAACGTTGAGTAACCCCTTCTTTGACGTCTTCTTAGTTTCATATTCTTTCCCACAGGAACCCTTTTTCACCACTTGGTGTGAGTTGGAGTCTTCATTCTTTTCTGTTTCCTACTAAACATAAAATTTTTAGACTACATTAATTAATGCACACCCCTGCCACTCCAATTGTGAATTCATACATACAACGACAACGACAACAAGTCGACGATTCAGCACAGGTTGAGAAACGTTGGGGTACCTGACGTCGTGCGATCCGAAGGGACAGGAAGTGATAGAGGGACTAAAACGAGTTTGAGTACAGGTAACTCAGCCACTACGGTAGGCTGGTAGAGTAAGAGACAGCGGGGGAAGAGGAGGACGGAAGTTAGAAAGGGTCGTAGTCCTAGAAAAAGTTATTCAGTCGAGAAGTGTAGTCCACCGGCTATCATGACTTCGAAATCGTAGTCAGGAAGGTTACTTATAAACCCCAACTGACCAAACTAGAGGAACGACATTTTCCCTGAGAGTTCTCAGAAGAGGTCATGTTAAGTTTTCGTAGTTAAGAAACCGTGAATCGGAAGAAATACCGGGTTGAGAGTGTAATCATGTGCTGTTGATTTTTTCGTGTCGAAACTGATATACCTGAACCGTTTCACTACAGAGACGAAAAATTATACGACAGATCCAAACAGTATCGATTTTTCCGAAATTTCCTAGTTCTCTCAAGCCACGAAACTTTGTTTCGTGATCTCTGCGGTCATCAAGGTACCCTATTTGACTTTCACTCACAGTCACTATGTCTAAACAACGAAGGAGACTTATGTCCGTCAGTTCCACTCTCTCAAGTCGTGTTAGTATCCATTGGGTCTAAATTCTTAAGGGGTGTCTCAAAGAGACCGTTTGTCACGGACTGATAATCTACGACGGAGTTGTACTTATGACCTTCCACTTGACAACTCCCTAAGGGTTAATCCGGACTACGGTTTCTAGTCCATGAAGATCCGAGGAGGCCCTGTTCCTTTGTTGTCCTACAAGAACCACCTCCTCCTCACTCGGTTTCTTTTTTGTTTCCTCTCTCTGTCAAAGTCAGTGGCTCCCATTTCTCCTGTCGTTTTGAATAAGAAGATCTGGCCACCGTGTCAGATCCTTGTTCGACGACCCCAGCAATCCAACCAATGGAAGCAGTGACGACTTGATAAAAACATTACCAATTAAAGTAGTTTTACAAAGTCCCGGACACCGTCTTTTACTGTTCATTTTGTGATGAAAAACTCTAATTTTTTTTTTTTTTAGTTAAGAGTGTGAGGTGCTTCAACATGTTCCCTTTATTAAGTAAGTGTGTTTATTAATGTTGGGTCTTTTTCTTGGACACTATCAAAATACTCGGTTTCTTTTTTTACGTCAACTTTACATCGTCACTCTACGAGTGAAACCCCTTGAGTGGTCACCGATGGGAGTTTACGAGACGGGAGGGTTCAGGTGTCTGTTCGCGACACACGGAGAAAGTCAGTGAATGTGTACCCGTGGGGTAGACGAAGGAGGTTCTGGGTTCACAGACCCTGACAGTGGACACACAGGGGTCGGCAGAGAGGGAGGCCTTCGTAAGGGTGATCGTGTGTGTGTGTGACGAGATGGAAGACTGGTACCCAGTGAGGGGTCGATGGTACGGTGTACGGACGAGGAAAATGTCGCCTCGATGAGTTGTCTCGACAGAGAGGAGCACCAGGGGTGGGAGAGAGGATGGTCCAGTGATTTGAGTGAGGTTAGTCTGAAAGTATGGGGTTGGGAAGGTTCGTCGGACTGTATATACACCTGACGATAACACACAGGTTGCGACAAGATCATTGTGTTTTCTGGTTTTGAAAGACGGAAGTTCAAATGTAAGAGTCCCTCCTTCTCTTTATTTATTATGTGATATAAAATGAATAAATGGTCGACTTCTATTGAGAACTCTTGTTTTTCCGTTTCGTAAACCTTCCTCCACCACTCTCTTGTTCAGTACACTGGTAGACCCCTTCTAGTAAGGTCCGTCTTCTTTGTCAGTTCATGTTCCCGGGAACCTCTCACGAACCGTTCTTCGGGTGTACTGATCTCACAAGACTCGTCTCACCCCGTACTAGGTTGAAGATAAAATCACCTAGTGAGACCAATGATACAACTTCTGTCTGCCTACCGACCCCCTGTTCTCCGTCGTCCCTCTCGTCTGTCCTTCGATGACCCTATTAAGCTCACTTCTACCACCTCTGAGGGTGATCCACCGTCGTCGCCTCCACCATTGTCCACAGTCCAAGTTCGTCATCAAGTCTAGTTGTCGTTACTACTCTCCCAGTAGATGACTCTATCCCTTCTGGTACTCTGTTTAAACCTCCCTTCTCCTCAGACCAAACCCCGTCCAGTTCAGACTTTACAGAAAGTCCTATAGGTTGAGTCATTGTGAGTCTCGTTCTCCGACCTACATACCCAGAGTTCAAGTTCCTTCTCCAGTTGGGATCTCTACATTTGATCCCCTAGTAATCGTGTTTTTAACAATAAATTTCAGTAGTTTGTCCTACTTTCCTTTACAGTCACTTTGATTGATCCCTTCTCTCGATTAATGAGTTTTAATTCTCCTCTTCTTCCCTTCTTTAGTTGTTTCCTCGGACTTTTCTGTGCTCCAATCTCTCCTTCCGGTCTTGTATGCGGCAGGGTCGAAGGGGGACGGCGGTCATTGTGTCGTAGTCTTTGGACCACCGAATCTTGTTGTGTTTGCATGATAGAACTGTAAATAGTAGTACCGGGAAAGGAGATAGAAGTTTTACGTAGGGAGGTTGAAGACGAAGGGGTCAGTGTAGAGAATGAGGACGAGAGGAACGAGAAGATTCCTGGGCCGGGTGACCTGATAGGGTCCTCTTATTGGAGGGGCGGCGTTCTAAGAAATGAGTTGGTGTAGGTGTTTCAGGGAAAAAGATACATTCTGTTATATAAACGTCCGAGATTCCTAGTCTTGTACCTGTAAACCCCTTCTGGTAATAAGACGGATGGTGTGGTTCACTCTTTCATAAAAATCCTTCTTCTTTACTAGTTGACCCGGTTTAATTCTTACCCGTTTTTATATGTTCCGGAACTATTCTGATCACTCCCCCCGTGAGAGGTAGGGGGAAGACTACAGATACAGTCTTTGAAACAGAGAAAAATATGAGACGTGGTGTGTGTTACCCGTCTTTTGTAAGTGGTGACTTAAATCGTTGTACCTTCAGTAGTCGGTTGTGACTATTCTCGTCAGTCACTTCACTTTGGTTTTCCCCCTCGCCCCTCTTATCTCTGTCTACTCATATACGGTAGATAAATCTTACAAGTCGATGTGTTGTCTCTTTCCTCTGTTATCGGTCTCCTTACATGGTCCGGTTCTTTTTTTTTAAAAGGTGTACCCTTTTTTTATACATAAAAATACGATACCTCTTACTGGGTCACCCCGCCCCCGCCCCCTCCCTGACCTCTACGTCCTCTTTTCCCCTTTTAACGACCTTGCACGGGAACCCACCCATTCTTCTTTGTCCGAATGATCCGATTACCCGACGAAATCTTTTGTCGTACGAGTAGGTGTCTTTATCCTTCTCTTCAATCGGTTACAAATAGTAAACAAAACAGGTCGGTGTATGTTAACACTCACTGCCGACGGTCCTCGACCCCCCACCTACCCCTGTTACTTAACAATGAAATTACTATCTGTCAAAGTCAAGACGTTCTACCTTACTCAGGGTCTTTAACCGACATGTTGCACTTACATGAGTCGAGAAGACTTACCGTGTGAAGTCTTACCAATTCTACCGTTCAAAACAATCCACATAAAGTGGTATTAATTTTTAGTTTTATTTATTTATGAAAAATTTTCGGTACATTCAGGAAAGGTCACCAGTGCATACACTCTCAACCTGACACTTCTTACGACTCGCGGTTTCTTGACTACGAAAACTTGACACCACAACCTTTTCTGAGAACTCAGGGAGCTTGACTTTCCTCTAGGTTGGTCAGGTAAGATTTCTAGTCAGGACCCACAAGAAACCTTCCTTACTACGATTTCGACTTTGAGGTCATGAAACCGGTGGAGTACACTTATCAACTGAGTAACCTTTTCTGAGACTACGACCCTCCCTAACCTCCGTCCTCTTCCCCTGCTGTCTCCTACTCTACCGACCTACCGTAGTGACTGAACTGCCTACACTCAAACTCACTTGAGACCCTCAACCACTACCTGTCCCTCCGGACCGTACGACGTTAAGTACCCTAGCGTTCCTCAACCTGTGCTGACTCGCTGACTTGACTTGACTTTGACTTCAGGAAATTCAGTCACTTTTGTCTGTTTACGTTAATGTGTACGACGATTAAAATACAATTGAACAAAAGTCAAAACGTCTGACACTAAGTTTTTCAACCCAAAAAGGTCCTCTGATATCCCACTTCCCCTTTTTCTCGTTTTCCGTGACTCCCACACACACTTCCCACTAATATTTCTAGGCTTCGGCTCATTGTCTTGTGCTCCGGTCCTCCCCCGATTTCCAACCCTTTTCCCCCTTTCTAGTTGTCGGACATGCGAGTTGTCCAACAAGCTAGGTCACCCAAACTATAGACCCCACCCCCCTCGTCTCTCGCTCGGTTCTCCGGTCCGACACAAGAGGTCGATAGGGTGAGGACGGACTTCCCGAAGGGCCGGGGAGACAGACTCGTCGTGACGGAAGGGAGTGTAGAGGAGTGTCGAACGAAGGATTTACGTCCACCCCCGCCCCCGCCCCGCCCCGCCCCACACCTCAAGTGCGCGTGAGGAAGGAGAGCTGACTGGTGTGTATCTCGCCCTTCTTACAGTTGGTGGGGAGGGACAAATTAACCCCCACTAGTGGTGTTCCGGTTCCACTATACTGATTGGTATATTTGGGCCCCAAGGGCCGTGACTTCTTGGAGTTCCCCCGCACCGTCCCATGTCACATTTTTGGTACTGTGCCTCGGTGTGTAGAGAATAAACAACTCCCCCAGAACTCAAATTACGAAGGGGGAGGAAACGGGAGGACGTGTGTGTCAAACATGGGACCAAAGTTTTCTGGAATGAATTTGACTCATGGTGTCCGACTCCGTGCGACGTAAAGGCGTTATTGAGGAGCTCATAAGTTCGAGTCTGATGCGGTCGTCGAGGAGACAAGTCAGACACTCAATACAAACGTTTAGAGTTCTGTTGTCTCGTGGGTCGGGGTCCACCTTCCAGAGATAGACGTCTGCAACCGTACAGGACCCCAGACTACGTGACCTCTATACAAAGGGGAGGGAGTAGGAAGTGGGCTGGAGATTGAAGAGTGGACAATAAAAAAGGTTTTCTCTTTGCAGAACGTGAAGGACCCCATTTCTTCGTTAAAAGACAGCCTGTCATCGTAGGGGACTACGTCGTAAAAGATCCAGGACGTTTCGAAACTAGTCGAGGAGTCAGACATGTTTCTTTTGTTTCTATTGTGGTAGGCACTTCTATACACCCCTACACCCCAAATCTCTTTGAATCGACCTCAAGTTGTTCCACTTCCGCTTAAGATATTTACTAGTAGGGACTGTAAATTTTTTCTTGGTGACAGGAATGGGGTCTCACATATGACTTAGTCACTATGCCTAAGATTCTCTTACGTGTGACATAAAGATTCATACTCCGTCTTGTGTTTACTTTAAGATGTATTGACACTTTTTCTTAAAAAAAATTTCTCATACAAAAACCTTTGAATTCTTTTACGTCAGACCAAATGTGACGAATCAAAGTTTCCTACGTACTATAGATCATATCTTGCCGGAGGTCAAGTCTCATTTCCTTGTACATACTTTACGAGATCGGTGGACACACAACCGACAAATTTATTTTCCTGTGATGGATAAAGTTAAGAAAGGATCTGAACGAGATGTTTTACTTACAGTGTTTCTACTACAAAAACTAAAGTCGTCGGTGATGGTTTTAATTTACACAGTTCGAGTAATTAATATTTGTTTCTCCCTTCTTTTGTTTTTGTTTGTTTTTTTTGTTTGGTTCTTACGTATAAGACACATATCGTTTTTTCCCAAAAAATTAACAGTCCCTTTGTATGTTGTGACTGTCCAATCGATCAAGTGTTACTGGGGGTCTCATGGTACCTCTACCGTCAGTCCAATAGGACTTTCAACCAGTAAACCCGACAAGAGAACTTTCAAAAGTTTACGTTTCTATGTACCGGATTGTGACAAAAGTACATTGAGGGTCCGATTAGACTGTAGAATTGTATTGTGTGTAGTCTGTACGAAAGATAAATGTGACCGGAATGTGTGTGGGTGCACGTTATTTTATTTCGACGTAATCCGTCTTCCTCTCCGTCACGTTGAATCACTCTACACGTACCAGAAGCTTCAGTCGGTCCGGGTCTAAGTTAGCTTTGTGGCTTATTCAATGAACAGAGGAACTCGGAGTGAAAGAAACTGACATTTACTTATGTATTTGTTTGTTTGTCGATTTTGCTTGGTTGGTATGTCTCAAGTACTTGATGTGTTCCCCCAGTTTGTTACGTTTATATACCGATTTTTGAGTCAGTTACGATCGTGGACCAGATTATAAATTTATCGGATATCACACCGTTTAAACGACAACGATCTGTCTGATAGGAATCCATGATTGTGCGACAAATGAATATTGTGTTCGGCACCATCTCCTGAAGACTTACAGAAACATTATAGATGACGAAATGTATTTGATGAAAATTTCTTATAAAATTTAAATATCCTCACTTTTTTTGCGGTTTAGGTCAATGAGACGTTTTGTGTTTAGGTAGGGCCTCACCTCCGTACGTTTCTGTTTTAGTTCGGACGAAGTGCTGCACCTAGGACGCGGGTCACGGTTCTCGACGGGAGACCACTAAGGTATGAGAACTAGTGATCGAGGTGGAACACCGGTCTTGGAAGTTGATCCCCAGTGAAGTTCGGTGAGCCGGGATACGAGACCCCCCAGTTCTGTATGGTTCTCCCCAGGACGTCTTCCTAGAACCCCTCTCATCGAAGGTCCTATCAGCAGTAGGAGGAGGAGAACATAAACGACTTTTCAAGCGAAGTCTCTAAAGAAGAGGAGACAACGATCTCCTTTCTTTTTTCACTGTGTGCACCCAGTGACGTCGGACTTCTCCGTCCAGTTTACGATTCGTGTTACCCAGTGTTCATCTTTTCCCATCTTCCCACATGGAAAGGTCTCTGCCGAATTGTAATTGGGATTGACGGTGAATAAAAGTTCACCACCAGTGAGGCATGTAATAACTCTTCTCAGTTTTACCGGAGTCAACCAGTAGAGTCTAACTGAGTGACCTTTTTGTGGTGGCCGTTTTTCGTAGATTTTCACTTTGAATGGGTTGATAAAGTGATTTTTTGGAGTAATAGAAATCTTCTTTTGTTCTTCAATTGTCCCTGTCATTTTTCCATTGTTTGGAGTACTCTTTTATATTACTTCGTTCGGTTGTACACATGTTACTCTCTGAAATGTGAAAGACCCTAGTAAAGTCTTTTATTCATCAGCTCTCTCTGGGTAGCTTTTCTGACACAGTTTTCGAGATTTTTGTTTATGGGAAATTTAGTAGGGAAATTCTTGTTTTGCTTGGATCAACATGTGATTTTAAATTTTATTGGTAACGACTCGTACTACTATGATGATTCTCTTTACTGGATTCAGTTGTAAAATTTTAATTGGTGAAAACTCCGATTGCCCAATGTAAAAAATTAATAGACATAGTACACGAGAATTTAAAAATACTACCTCCATAATTAAGGTTTTAGTAAGGAAAACGTAATTTAACCTGTTATGTTTTGTTTACGGTTTGTTGACTCCCTGTATTTCGACTTACTCTTTAAGTTCAAACCTTTCATTTCTTTGATGACCTACGGATTGTACACGGTCCGTAGGGTTATCAAAGAAATGTAAACTAGGAAAGTTGTCAAGATTCCGTACCACACAGAGGTAAAATATCCACTTTTTTACTTCTGGGTCTCTCCGATTTATTGAGTACATTACCATACTAAAGTTGTAGACACAGAAAGGTGACTTGTGTTGATTTTGAATGAATCACGGTGTGTTGATAGGAGAGGAGGACAGTTCCCTCTCCACGGTACGCGGACGGATTCTTAAGACACTCAATATTTGCCCTGTGCCTATGAAGGACGAATTAAGTTGTAAGAGAAGACCTTGGGTCCTACATCGAAGACAAGAGATGGAATGTATAATTGACTCCTTTGATACAGACTGCACTTTCGGTTCAGTCATAGTACCCAAAGTAAGAAAAACGAATTACGAAACAAAGGAGATGATTTCTTCTCTTTGTCGTCGTAAACATACTGCCCGTCAGGACAGAAGCACGATAAGATAATACGTGTCTAAATAATGGTACCAAACCAATTTACTGTGGTAAGGGGGTTGTTGTGTGAAATTTAAAGTCAACAGTACCGCATAAATGGGTCTCATTGACGTAGTTGTTGTTTGGAGAGACGATTGAAGCCAGGTGTTTAGTGATGCATTTATTGTCTTCCCGTAGTGCTAATCACTGGCGTAGTGAAGAAAGTTCCAGTCATTAACCAGTGACAATAAGTCAAGTGTGTGTCCGTTGTTTCACAAATCAACGCAACAATCAGAGGGTCACAGTTTTAGGTGTACTGTAAAATATTTTTATTTATTAGTTTTGTCCCTTGACTGACTATTTCTACTTTCTCGTTGTTTCTTTGATTTGGATTTTAATTACGACCTTTACTTTAAGTGTGCTTTGTATTTACCCCGACGTGTTCTCTGTCGACCGACATCCCTACGCCTGGGAACAGTACAAGAAGTTCTCTGAGGCCTAAGTATCGGTCTCCCTTGAGTCACTTCCGGTCGATTAGTTGTATTTACTTCTTTCACCAACACTACTTTTCTTACTGTTACAGGACCTCCTTCATTACAACTGTTTTAAGTGAAATCTCCTAGCGAATTCTCTATGAAGTGTTGTGACTGCCGTGTTTCCTTTTTTGCAACCTTTGACTAGGTTTCAATCTTTCCTCATACTGTTTCTGCCCTTTCTACGTTGCTCGAAACAAGTTTAGTGAGAACTATTCAGACAATGTCTCTTTATTTGTAGCGTTGAGTACAATGATTGAATACAATTTTTACGATTTATTTAGAAATGAAAAAACAAAAGAATATGTTAACTCTAGTTGTCACTCAATCAAAAAGAAAGAAACTGTTTTTTTAAAATTTTCAGTGTCTTGTTAACATTAAAAGGTGTAACTAATAATTCTAGTGAAACTACCATAAGTCGAACTGGTCAGTAAAAATGTCAGGACGTGATACGTTTCGTTCCTACCGACATAAAAAGTTTGTCTTTTCGACATTCCGATATTAAACGTATACTTTATGGAAACGTGTGTCACCGACGGATTCATCACACATCGCACACCATACTGGGACAGCTGTAAGTCAGTGATGTCACAGTTTCACCGATACAAACTAATCATCGGTGTTCTTACATTCGTGTCCTCGTTTTTTCTTAAATGTCATAACAAGACAAGTGAAGGTTTGTGGATCTTCTCTTACGACTTTTTTGTTGACAATTTCTGTGATTTCTTCCATCTTTTTGCATATTTTGAACTCAGGAAGTTAAAAGGTTGAGAGTATGTCTTTAATAATGTATATTTTTGGTGCATAGTGACTTGTAGAGTCCAGTGAGTCTTGGTGACTTAAGTCTCTCACCTTCGGGATGTGTATAGATACAGAAACGAAAGGGGTGACGAGGGGTGGAGTAAAAAGTATTCTTACAGTTCCGGGTAGTCGACTCCAAAGAGATTTCGGTCTCTCGAACAAATCATTCAGGCCCAGGATGTCGTTTTCGAAAAACGGAGGATTCACCCTCAAGAACGACAGTGAGTGAGTGTCGTTGCGTTTTGACTTTAGTTTGACTACTGTCAAAATCCCGACAAAGGTAGGAAGTGTAGGACTACCTTCTCCCACATTATCCTTCATTGGTAGTAGTAGGATACAAAGGCCAAGAGAGGACAGAGGTGAATCTCCTGGATGACCTTTATTTAATAAATAGTAAAGGGGGTGTCCCGAGGTGGAAAAGACTCGATAGATCAAGGTAATACTTGTGAAGGTGACCGAGGTAGAAGGTTCATGGTACGGAACCTCTTGCCGTCTTAGAGAGGGGTTCAGGGTTGAACTTTGTCTAAGGTGTGGACACTCCTTAAGAAGGTATACGGACGAAAGACGAAGAAGGGTTTCGGAGAATAGTCGGTGGACAGGAAAGAGTACGGAGTAGGTCTGGCGACAGGGTAGGACGGAGAAGGTTAGTGAGGAAGAGGTCGTACCTGATATGAGACAGAGAGTGATTTCGACTCGAGACCGGGGTAGTCCGGAGATAAGTTTTGGGACCTTTCCGGTGGCTCCAAGTCAGATGAACCATTACTCACCATTACCGTCGTAGTGAGAGTCGTGAGGGAAAGTTGGCAGTGGCAGAGGGAGATTGGGGTACCCGGAGCGAAACTTTCGTCAACCGGGACGATGAAACGTACCGGCAACCGTCCGTGCCCGGAAGGGAGAGACTATCTTTGGAAGTCATGGAATAAGGAAATGTCGGGATGCTACGAGTCCTTTCACAGTTGTGTGGACTCGGACTTTGGAGGACTCCCTTCTCCTTCGTGTCATGAACCTTTTGGGACCACGACACGGTGTTTACTGGTAGGGGTGACAGGAAATGTACTTGGCCTGAGAGGAGACGAGTACACGTCTCAATCGTCACTCCTACGGGTCTTAGGAGTTAACTCTGTGTGTTGGTAATTTTGCTGGGTCCGTATACGGTCCGGGCAAGGACTCACCTAAAGTCTGGTCCGTGGAAGGCGATAGGTAAGTCGAGACTGGTGTCGTCAAGGTGAGTAGGGGAAAAGTGTGGGAGTGAGTGAGACAAGTATCCGTCCCGTTTGTAGAGTCCCCGTTTCAAGGAAGACAGGAGTAGAGCGTGTGGAAGACAAGACAGGAGGTTGAGTAAGGGCACAGAGGTCCCCTGGAACGTGAGTCGATTAGTAGTTTACGAGACTACTGGCTTCCCAAATGTCATACGTATCTGGACGGATACCTGATCAAAAAGACTGTCATTTTGATTAAGATTCCGTTTTTCAATCGGACTTCCTAGGGGTTAATGTAATCTTTTACGTTAGTAGATGGGTTTTGGGACCTGGAAGATTTCTAGATGATTTTTAAAGGTTCTAATTTTTTTTTTCTTTTCTTTCTTTTTTTTTGGGGTGTCTAAAATATAGTGAAAACATTACTTTTCTCTCCTTTATGATAAAGATTATCGAGGGAGTAAGAAACAAGGGAGGGACGTTTTATTCTCTGAAAAGAAAATTTTTGTGTAATTGAGGATGAACACCCCTCTTTTTCTACACTTCGTTTGGCTCCTGACTGTGGGCTCCGTACCAAGACCCTCGTGGGCTGGGCAGAGTAGAGCGACCTGACTTAGTGGTCCAGCTCGGGACTTGGGTCCTTCGACCCGGATCCCACACACGAGACTTGGTGGTACGAAAGGTTGACTTTTATGATTGTTCTAAGAAGGATGAAAACGATAACCGAACATAATTCTTTGAGTCTTATAATCTATAATCTTGACCCTCCCCCACGGTTTTTCTTCGGTACATTAGTGTAATTATTGAAGTATAGATGTACTAGAGTTCATTAGGAGTGTGTTCGGATACTCCATAATGATAATTATCGGTATGACATGTCACTCCTTGGACCCCGAGTCTCTCCAGTTTACGGTACGGGTTCCAATGTGTTGAACGTTCGCTGTCTCGATCCTAAGTATGAGACCTTCAAACGAAAGTTTGCGAACGGGACTTCTCGATTTGATTGATGTGATTTCCAGGTCCCTTCGACTCACTGGATGAGTACTTAAGTATGGGATTAAGTTCAGATGACTTAGGTACACGAACGTTCCTTTTCAATGCCACACTTCTTTTATGCGAAAATTCAATATATCTGGACCCAAATATATTTGAATGAATAGTTAACATAGATGAACCTGTTTTAATGAGATAGGAAAGCTCAGTTATGACATCTAATTCATAATTATGACATGAATTATGTATGTCAGGAAGTCGTGGATTGTATTTAATTGTCCTTTTCGTCGGTCGTCTCTGTCCTCGACTTATTTACGATGTGGGAAACATGAAGGGAAAGGGAAGGTTTCAGATGCGGGTATCCCATGACACACTAAATGCGTCCTGGGTTCATTTGCTACTTCAAGGTGGGTCTGTTCGTTGCCGGACTCATAAGGGTTCTTGTCTCTCTGTTGAAATCTTAGAGACCCAGGACATGGACTCTCTGTCCAATCTCTCAGTTAAGGATCCGTCCAACTATTCTTCAGGTCCGCAGGGGCTCCTCTCTCCCCAGACCCCTAGAGCTCCTCCTCTATCCCCAGACCTTAAGAGTTCCTCCTCTCCTGTTTGTAAAAACAAGAGATGTAAGTAATCAGAATCAGTGTATCAAAAAAAGAAATTCGGGCCTTGACTACTAATGTGTTGTTTGTTGAGTCAAATTTGAGATGATTCCTAATATATTGTTGTTACATAGGCGAACTCCCGTCAAGAGAAAGGATTTTTGGAAGACCGATTAGGACAATAGGATTTTACATTTAACACCCTCACCCAGACCATTTTAAAAGTGTTTGAACTCTGTAAGAAAACTACATAATATTATTAATTTTTCATACATTGAGGAAACGATTGTGATCGTTCCCCCCGTAAGAGGTAGGGGGAAGACTACAGATACAGTCTTCGAAAGAGACAGGGAACAGAATGAAATTATTTTGAGACGATGTGTTTTCGAGAACTCACTAGTTCTGACCAGGGACCAGGGCATCGATTTAGAAGAAACCTCTAGTGTTTCGGCTGTAACGAGTAGTATTCGATAGTGTCCATATATTTGAGTTTTTTCCAGGTCAAGATTTTTAAGGATTTGAGTGTGTAAGATTTTCTAATGTTGACGGTTTCAAGGTGTCCTTTTAAAAATAAGGTTCCCATTTGAGAATATATTTCGACAGACGTCTGTTTCTTAATGAGTACTTAATTGTGACGTTATATTTACCTGATAAATTTAAACCTTTATTCGAAGACCTTTTTGAGTAGTTGTAAGACTTTCCTGACACATTTTATAAGACCATTAACTTCAGACTTCTTCTGTCACTCAATCGACTCTGCTTATGTGTGCAACCTTGGAAAACTATGCACAAAAGTAGAAATGTTTGATCTTTTTCTCTTTAATAGAAACCTAGTCGTAGTAGGCGGTGTCATTTCCTTATGACGGAGATAACAATTACAGATCTGTTAGGTTTTTTTTTTTTTTTTTTTTGGTCTTTGGATTACCTCGATAAAAGTTTAGATGACGATGGTGTTTAGGGGGTTAATCAGACTGACGAGGGACTCACGTCTTGATAAAGAGTGAGGAGAGACGAGAAAGGATATGACAGATCGTCTCGACAAATGAGTATCGTATACAGACCGTTTACAAACGACTTAACTTTAAGTTGTGAACCGAAGTTTGTAGTAGAAAGTCTCGAGAGGATGAACGGGTTTCCACAAAAATTCTTTAGTCGTGACAAATGGTTACTTGAAATTCAGTCTCCTCTCTTTTCTTACAGTCGATTAAGGGGTTGCGACACGTCTTGTGGAGGTTTCCTGTGCTGCGTTTGTGCCGGTCTTAGACTTCATCCTTTGTAGCACGAGAAGTCTCGCCGGGGTTTTAACGGGAGACAGTTGAGGTTCATTTTGTTGTTACCAGACGTCGGACTTTCGTGAATACGGTAAGAATCGTTCGGAGATTGGAGATCGAAGTGTCCTTTCAATGGGATGGAATTTTGTGTATATTTGAGTCTAGACCTTCCCTAGTACTTTCCATATGTTATTTCTCAACGACTTACTTATAGTAGTACATACGACGACGACGATTCAGTGAAGTCAGTACAGGTTGAGACACGCTGGGGTATCTGTCGTCGGGTGGTCCGATGGGACAGGGACCCTAAGAGGTCCGTTCTTGTGACCTCACCCAACAGTAACGGAAGAGGATTAGTTCCAATTTAAGATAACGTCTGTGTACATGTTTTATGATCTCCTTGTTCCTCCCTTAACCGATGTACACGGGTCTGTTCGACCGTTTCTACAGTCTTACTCTCATCGTTAGAACTTCTCATCCAAGTGGTGTATGTTCGCCGTCTTTCTGTAAAATCCGTCTCCATTGCCGTCTACGTTTCCTTCCCCTTGGTGTCTCGTAAGTCTTCCCTTCAACAATCCTTACCGGTTTATACCATGTACACTTCTTTACCCTCTTCTTAGACCTTTTCCTCTGACCAAGTGTAATATTTCTCTTGTGGTACAGTCCTGAGTCTGAACTAGGAGGTCCATTACCCATATATACGTCAGTGTACTCTCGATACGGTTGGTCTTAAGTTAGTGTTGATTGGTCTTCGGTTTCTTGGTTTATTACAAACCAGAATAAGGAGAAGTTTCCTTTTTTGTTGTATCGAAAATTCCTGAATCGTTTTAAGTGTATGTACGTACATGTGTAATGGACTCCTATAAGAACCAAGTCATTTCTGGTTTTGGTTAAAAACTACTATCGACTGTGGGTAGTTTTCATGTAGGGGTTTGGTGTACTTATAAATTACTTTGGTTCAAGGTTTTCCCGATTTCCTGAATAAGTTCTCGGATATCATCAATTGCCGTTTCTATCCTGTTTTAGAATGGGTCCCATGAAGGATCAAGGGATGTTGAGATTTGTTCACACAACAAGGAAAGGGAACACGTTCCTTTCAGAGTCTTTCCGTCCTCTCTTGGTTCCTCTTATGTCTCGTTTTCCGTCCCATGCTCTACTACTTGTCGTACTTATGATCTTAGTCCGAATGTGCGACGTTCGTGATGTATTTAAGAGTGGTAGTAAATACTAGTAGAGAGAGACTTCTTAGTATATTAGCGACCACCAAGTGTCGTTGGGGGTGACGTCGAAAAGTATAGACTGAGCTTTCATCCGTTTCTGGTTCTCGACATTCGTACACCACTACAGAGATGGAAACCCCCCTCCCGAGAACCTCAGGAGGTATCTGTCGAAGTCGACGACCTACTTGAGCGGCGGTATGTGTGAAGAAAGAACGGTCTACAAGTCGTTAGAAAGATTTCCAAAAAATGTCGGAAGTAGACGGAGAGACGGGTCTTTTCTACTTTTCTATATATATTCAAATTCTAAAAAATAAAATTAATCCTGTCTGAATGAATTTTTTTTTTTTTTTTGTCTTTTGTGGTTGTTGACTGATGTACTAAATGTATTAATTTTTGTCTTCCTTCTCATTCCATGTATGACATTAATTACCTATGAGTTTTGAAGTGGTCTTTGATATAAGAAGGACACCACACATCCCTTCTCTCTCCCTAATACAATGTTTTCATTAGACACAGAAAATAGGAGAAACTTTCCGTTTATCCCGTTTTCGGTTTCCGAGCAAAAGTGACTGTCTTTTAATAGTTTTTGGTTAGTATAGTTAACACTGTCGAACGAAAAATCTTACGTAATTGAATTTAGACCACGGTCTGTATGACGACCTTTTAATTTCGTCCGGTTTTGAAAAATCCTACTCTTTTTTTTAGTAATTTTAGTAAACAAATTTTACCCCTTATGTAAACATTGTTGAGTAGTTACGATTGTGTGGTTGTGGAGATTGTACGTGTTTATGTTAACATGTGTATATATACAGTTCTGATTAGAGTTGAAATATGAGTGATGGAGTATTAATAAAAGTAAGGAACGATCCAGATGTAAGGTCCAAGTGTGTTTCCACAACTCGTCTATTAGAGTCTTGTGTGCCTCGTATTATGTCAAGAAACATTAAATATAGACTTACTTTCTTCGATCTATCAAAATAAGAACTGTATAATGAGAAGAATTTTGTCTGGTAAAAAGTCCCGTTACTGGTATTGAGTGTGAGTCGCAATCTGTCAACAAATAGTGTTTCACAGTCTGTCGTTCACCTTCACACCCCCCTTCTGAAAGCTTTCCTTTTGTTTAGGGGAGTGGTGGGCGACGCAGTGATCCTTAACAAGCCAGGACACTTCGGGACTCCCCGAAATGTGTTCTTCTCTATGGGGCTGTAGAATCGTAGATTCAGTTATATATCGAAATTGTTCTTGGAGTTTTTCACCACTCACTTTCAGTGAGTCAGGACAGGCTGAGAAACGTTGGGGTACCTGCCCTCAGGGGGTCCGAGGCCCGAGGAGACAGATCCCCCTAAGAGGTCACCCAACCTCTTGGACCTCACCCGACGGTACGGGAGGAGGTCCCCTAGAAGGGTTGAGTCCCTTCAACCCTTCAGGACGTGACGTCCGTCTAAGAAATGGTTGACTCGGTGGTCCCTTCGGGAGGTATGGTTCGAGTTGAATCCACCCGTAAAGTAGGTGGTGGTCGGGACTGTTGTGAAAATTTTGAATTTTCTACTCGACTCCAAAACCGGAGTAGACCAGTCTAACATAATGAATTCTTAGTAATCACCGTTTAAAGTGATTTAACCCCCCAGTTTCATGATTGATTTAGTCCTATGTACGTTTTAATTAATAAGAAAACAAGTCGGAAAAAAATTCAGTCTCCAGTCCTACTCCTTTTCCCCCCTTTGAAAGGTGAGTATCGAATATTTTGAATTTCTATACTGGAACTATAAATAATTTTTTTTAGAGATGAGGTAGAAGTTTTATGTAGATCTTTGTTTAATGAAGAGAAAGAGACGATAGTCGGACCAGGTTCAGTGGTAGTAAAGAATAGATTACTGATGTCGTCGGAGTAATGATTAGAGGGACGAAGGTGGGACAGGAGGTAGATAAGGGTTCAAAAGTTTGAGGTTAGGATTGACTTCCGTCAAGTGTAGTGAAAGAAAGAGGTTTGAGAGTTGTCAAGAAGGGTAAGAGGGAGTCTTATTTTCACTTTCCGGATGAGTTCGGCTATTTGGGGAAGAGCCGGGTCGGGTAGTAAGGGGACTGGAGTGGAGGACAGGAGTGAGAGGGAAGGGAGGGGTCGTCGAGGGACCGGAAGGACGGAGTCCAGGAAACGTGAAGCGGACCTTGGTGTAATGGGCTGTGTCGAGTCCGGGTTGTTCCGGGGAGACGAGAGGAGGAAGTCCACACAGACAAGCGTGTCGTGGAAAGGTCACTTAGGAAAGGATTAGAAGGATAAATTTTCGTGTGAGGAATGAGGACGAATTAAAAAGAGGTGTTGTAAATGATAAACCTACACGACATACATGTCAAAGGGACAACAAATATGAGAAAGGTAAACTTACATTAAAAGTGTTCCCGTCCCTACACAGAAGGGGGTTGACGATATACGGGTTCTTATTTGTGTTATTTACGACTTGACGTTACAAAAATTATTTTAAAATCTATTCAAAGTCATCCAGTCTGTCAATCGAAAGTTTCTGGTAAAATAGTGTACCTCCAGTAAGTACAGTCCGCAGTTAAGTTAATTTATAAGTTAATTTATAAGTAGACGAGTAAGTAACCCCAAACAATGGCACGAACCTTGTGTGACTTGTTCCAGATCCAGGAGTGGAGATCCCGAACTAGAGCGTCGTGGAGAGGTATGGAAGTGTAAGATCTTGCGAGTTGGCATAAAAGATGAGTCGTAGACGACGGTGACCACTTACACTGACACAAGTACGATAGAGGTGAGGGAACTTACCTTGGGGGTTTTGCCTTGTTCCACTTCTCGTTCTTCGACATTAAGTCCATCGACTTCACATATCCCTCACACACCTTTGTTGTGTTCTTTGACCTCCCTATCTGTCTCACCGAACGCTAATGTCTCCTGGAATAAAACAACAATTCAGCAATACCGGAAATAGGACCTCCGTTGTTTCAGGGATTACACTAGTTTACATCCGAAATCTTTATATTTCAGTAAAATTGATAACATTGTTGTTTTAGTGTTGATTGGTCTCAAATTGACCAACCATAAAATTGTACTTTAGACAAGAGAACCCCGAAGGGACCTCCAGGTCACCAATTCTCAGACGGTGTGTTACGTCCCTTACACCCAAGCTAGGGACCATCTCCTTGATTCTAGGGTGTACGGTTCCCCGTTGATTCGGGTGCACGACGTTGATTTCTGACACACGGTGTTCCTTTCTAGGACAACTACGTTACTTCTGTCGAGTCTCGGTTTGTTTACTTATATACATAAAAAATTTACTTTGTTTATTTATTTTAGGTAATAGACGTTTAAAAGGATCTTCTCTTTGGTTAGTACAGTTGTTTAAGGACTTTCCTAACTCCCTGTGGATGGGTTTGTAGTGGATGGTTAGGACGCCGAAACCAGGCCACGAGGTAATTCCGACTATCATGTCGACGTCAGAGTGATAACCTGTCACCTATGACTACGAGTTTAGATAATAGTGGTTTTCTAGAAGTTTCCGAAAGCGGTGATTTCCGATTTCGGTTTTCCCGTGAGATCAAATTAGTCACTTGATTAATTGGTACTATCCGACTAAGGAACTCGTGATATCATTTTGTTTCAAAACGGTGGAGTACAGGTTTCTGTCTCTGTGTTGTCAATTCTTTAGAAAAATGTCTACCACGAAACGACATTCATCGAGGTTACTTCACCTTCAGTGAAATCATGGACTTGACCTATGTTGGTTTCGTTATTTTAGTAAAATACTGTCCTCCTCGATAAAAAAGTTCAACATGATTAAGGTAAGATTAATCTTTATAAATTCACTTTTTTGTGGTTTTTTGGGGAACGGTGGATAGTTACTTATTTGACTCTCTATTCATGTATATATTGAATAAAACACCTTGTGTTGAATCATACATAGAATTGAAATTAATAATATTTAAGTTAGTGACTTTTAGACTAGATTTTTCACTTTTCATACATAATATGGGTACACCCTGACGACTAACTTCACAGCCGACCTATGGGCTCCCGGGCGGTTCGGTCCAATGTCCAAAAGGAGACGTCACGATTCCCGTGACGGAAGGAACTATGTGGGTGGTATCGAGCACACAAAGAGAGATTAGGGTACGTGTCATCCGGGTACCGTCCGGATGAGTCGTGTCTTTACGATTCATGGGAGTCGTGAAGGTTTTCGTGGAGTACATTGCCGTCTCGTCTTTCTCAGGAAACGTTGACATATCTTTTGCACTACCTATCCTTTCGGACCGCAGGTACGTCAGGTACCCCAGTGTTTCTCAGACTGTACTGACTCATTGACTTGACTCTTTTCGCAATTGTGCCGTCCGGACTCTGACGACGGGACTCTTTCCGGACGAGTGTCCCGACCGGTACCTGACCGTAGACCCTTGAACCTAAAGTCTGTACCAGGGTAGTGCGGGATTACCTTCTCCCACTAAATGACACGAATTTGACAAACATGTTTGTCATACCAAAATACGACTAGTGGACGAAAAGAAGACCCTCAGATCTTAAAACCGGTTCACAGCAGATGGACCCCCGGGTAATCTCTAAATCATGGATCCCCAAAACAACCCCAACCAGTGTCCGTGAGAACCGGTTTTCTCGTAAGAAAACGTAACGGAAAGAAACCTTGACCTTACTTTTGACTGGAAAAGGTCAGGACACCGGTGACGACTCAAAAGGTTTGAACGACCGTATAACTCACGTCGTGAAAGTGTCGTAGTAGAAAGTCCTAAACTTTGTCGAGTTGACCTTAAGGTAGTGGAGGTGATCGAAACAAGTATCACTACGAAAGGTTCCGGGTGAACTGAAGTGTAAGGTTCTACAGACCGAGATCTAATCACTAGTGTAGTAGTACTAATAGACCCAGCACTTCTAGAAAAAACATGTCAAGAAGGTACATAAGAACGGTGGAGAAGAATTATAGAAGACGAAGACAATCCAGGTCTGGTAAAGACAGGAAATAGCTCGGGTAGAAACGTACTTTACAAGGGAACCATAGAGATTAAAAGAACTTCTCTAGAGATCAGAAAGGGTAAGACAACAAAAGGAGATAAAGAAACGTAACTAGCGCCTTCTTGCGAAAGAATAGAGAAGAACGATAAGAAACCTTGAGACGTAAGTCTACGAATATAGAAAGGACAAGAGGAAACGAAAAGTGGAGAGAAGAAAAGTCTCTATAAACATTCCGGAGGGGTCCGTCGGTAAAACGAAAAAACGTAAAGAAAAGGTACCCCTACCAGAACTAGGAACAGAGGACATGTTACAGTGCTTGGAGTAAGGTATCAAGTAGTCCGTGAGATAGATAGTCTAGATCCGGGAATATAGATAAAGAGTGAAGGTGACATCTTAGTATTCCCTAAACTAAATCCAGTATGGACTTACCAGATGGCCAAAAGGGATGAAAGAAGTTAAATTCAGACTTAAACCGTTATTCCTCAAGTACTAGACTCGGTGTCAGTCGAGGGTCAGAACAAAAACAACTGACATATCTCGAAGAGGTAGGAACCGACGTTTCTTATATTAGTTAGACTAAAACCACAACTGGTAGACCACTACAGGTACACATCTCAGAAGAGAACACAACAACCTTCTCCCACAAACGATACTGGTCACGTAAAAGAACCGTTTTGAGATAATCAGAAACGGGACGAAGTAAGGCGTAAGGTTCCGGTTTAAACGGACAATGAGGTCCACAAAGAACTGAAGGATGAAAACGTAAGGTCAGGGGATATTTTTACTTTTCCTGTAGAAAAAACCCACAATCAAGATTTTCTAGAACATCCAGAAGTATTTTGGTAAGTTGAAGTCAAAGAAGTCGCAATGACCAACCCCGTATCTGAACCTATTGACACTATAACTTACTAAACGGAACCTCTGCTTGTCTCTAGTAAGACAGTAAAAACTCTGACGTAGGTTCATGACGTAAAGCCTGAGAACAACTGGTACTACCGATGAGGTAAAGAAGACTCCCTAAGGACGGGCGTCATCATCTACATTACCAGTAGACTCAATTTAAGTGGGTAAGGTCAGGTAAAATCAAGCGACTAAGGATCTTACAGCTACAAGTGGGAACGGTAGAGAACAAACTGGTGAAGGTTAAACGGAACTAAGTACCTGGACTGTAAGGTCCAAGGATACGTTATAACGAGAAATGTCGTAGTCTGGAACGAAGATAGTGGTACCAGAACCCCTGGGTACTAACAATATTGTCCTTTATTTATACATATCCCCCTATTAATGTTTAATACAGAGATCTTTAATTAAAGGATGACTCGAAGGTTCATAAAGTAGGTAGAAGGATAGACCGTAGTGGGGAACCTGATAGATAGTCGGTAGAGCTTGAATTATATCGGTTTTGTTTTAAGGACTAAAGGAGATGGTTAAGAAATGGGGTTAGAGGTAGTGTCATTCGTCCCGGTAGTCAGTAGGTATATGAGTACAGTTCTTGGATCTTTATACGTGAGAAACTGACGAGCAAAGGGAGTGATGGTCGAGGGTGAATTAAGGGTGTTTAGAGGTAAAAATGTACCCTCACTCGGTGCGGTTAGATAGGTATGTGTAAATTATTTCGACATTAGAGTGACGAAGACTCAGGATCAGTTACAGTAGAGATCGGGTACGTTCACGTTGTGGGGGGTACGGGTACAGGGACGGGAAATATCAAGTAAGAGGTGGGGTTTCCCCTCCCTACGATCTTGTTTTCATTAACCTTATGTAGTACGGGGACGAATTTTAGGGAGTGACTGTAGGGTAGTCCTGTTTTAAGATTGAGAGAGGGTTCCGAGTGTCCCGTATACACTGACAGTGGACCGATGGAATTTGACGATAAGTTTAATATAGATGAGGGTCCTCGAACCCAAGACGGGACATCGAATCTACCATTTATTAGACGGACGTCACGTCCTGTGGGTCCAAGCTAGGGACCCACCCCTTCTAGGGGACCTCTTCTCTTATCGTTGGGTGAGGTCGTAAGAACGGACCTCTTCAGGTACCTGTCTCTTCGGGACCCCCGATGTCAGTTTCCCTAGTTCCTCTCAGTCTGTGTTTACTAGTTGATTGTGAATAAATGAATGTTCGAACCGTTCGAAAGGGACTGACCTCTCCAAACAAGGGGAGGGTGGTGGGATCCACCGTCCCCCAAACTTCCTCCTTCATCCTTTAATAGTATCTCTAAGGATTAGTCAAAATCAGTTATAATTACCCAGATAGAAACAAGTGATTAACCTGTGTTTTTTTGTTCTGTCTCTCGTAAAGAGTAACAACTATTCCACGGAGTCCTAGTTTCACCTCACCGACCTGAAAGATAGGATTATTACCCTTACCCTCCTCCCTCCCTTGAATCTTTGTACCCCTAGAACCTTTATTATAGGTTTGTCTTCGAATTTTCTTGATCTTCTTACGTTTGTCCTTTCGATTGTCCGGATAAAATGAAAAAAATCCTAGTCTAGATAAATGGGGTGCTACGGTACCTTAATCGGTTCTGTGCAAATGTTACAGAGGATCTATCCAAAATTCTACTTTGGTTCATCTTTTCCTTAAAAATTAGAACCATAACGAGTAGGGAGAAGAGGGTGGGGAACGATGAATAGGAAAAGACTAAACCCCCGTCGATTACTAATGACAAGTTACAAATCCTTTTACACACAATAGGGATGTCCTTAATAAAATTAGTTAAAGGATATGAGATTTAATCAATTGAATAAGTCACTGATAAAGGACATAGGGATGAGACACGGTTCCGACACGTTGTTACAACGAGTCGAGAACCCTGTAGTGACTATGGTTCTGATTTACCACAATGGATTCGAAGCATTCGGTCATCGAGATACGGTCTGTGACGTGATCCACGGACCCTGTGTCGTCTCTTATTTTTTCTTTGTCAGGAAGAGAAATGTCTCAAATATTAAATCACGAGAGGGTACTTACTCGTTTCTGACAACAAAATGAAATTGGAGTGTTGTTGAGATTCCTCTATCCACCATTGTAGGGGAAAATTAGTTAATACTTTGAACCCAAGTTTTTCGATTCATTGTATAGGTTCCGGTGAGTCTGTCACAACCTCCGTCTCGATGTCGGGTGTAGATTCTTTGACACTTGATTTAGAGGAGTTTGTTTCTTTAACGGAGAGAGGTTAAAGTCTGCCGATAAGATCATCAGACAAAATTCAAATAAGTGACAATACTCCTAAGGTATACAAAAGTTCAAGGATTGTGTAAGACCAAAAATTCATCGGTACAAGTGTTTTTTTTCAGTGAACTGTTTGTTTATAAAACAAAGGTAGAGATATTTCGATCTACGGTAGAGAATTTTTACAAGACTTAAAGAGTAAAGTAAGAAAGTTTGAAAGGTTTAGAAAGTACCTTACGGTCTGAATAAAGGTGTGAATTCCAGAAAGTGAATACGAGATCTGGGATCTTATCAAAAACAAATTGGGTGATCAGAGGAGTGACGGTCAAAGGAAACCGTTTCTACAAATGAAAGTATACAAATGAATCATTGTAAGATCACTTTTCATTAAAAAGAAACGAAGAAGACCGTCGATTCACAGTTTTCGTCAAACGAAAATTTACTTATTGTTACTAAACATTTTAAAAATTACTTTACATATTAAAGGTACTAGAGTCGATATACATACGGGATGCGACGGCAGGAGACAGTGTTTTGTGTTGTCACCGTCAGAGTTATACTATCTCGGTCTCTTTGAAAATTGTGATTATTAATGATAGAAACGTCAATGTTATTACTGATGATAAAAATCACTCAATCTGCAGGTCTGTGGGTCTTCCTTCATTTATTTTTGTTTCCGTGTTCGTTGATTAAAGAACGATTTATCGTACCAAAACAATGACCTTTCAAGGGAACATGTTAAATCGAAACAAAAAACTGGTATTCGATTACTCCATTGAGTCGGTTTGGTTCCTTTTATGGTATAAGGTCTTTACTTAAGTTATCACTCATGTAGATCCTAACTCATGTAGATCCTCTTTTCTACACGAAGTTCACAATCTGACTTAGGGAAGTTATGTTGTTTTATAAATGTACAGACTCTATCAAGAGTTCCCGGGTCCGTTTTATATTTTGGTGCGAGAGATATTTCGTGTAGAGAAAATTCATACTTCAACCACTCAATGTTTCCGATAGTGTTTTTTTCTTGTTTTCCCTTTTCATTACGTAAATTTGTATTTTGTATGGACCGTTGCACTCTTTTTCGTAGGTGTTCCTGTCTAAGTTTAAGGGAGCACTTAAGTCCAGGAAAGGAAAATGACAAGACTTACTGTAGCAACCGATTCATGTCTTTTCATTCGAAAGATAAACTAAACCGACCTTTTTTTTCTTTTCTATTAAATCGAATGTGGCTCCTTTAAGAGTTAGGTGCTAAGAAAGCGGAATGCGATGAGGATTTCTTATGATTCTGTTTGTAATAGGTGAACTCCAGATCTGACGATACAAACTTTTGTTTGGTTTTTTTGGGCGTTAAATTCCTTGAGGACCCCCATACAGATCATTTTATCTGACTCTTATGTTAAAACTTTTTTTTGTCCTTTGTTCTTTTCGGTAGAATTAAAGACACAATAAAATTAGTTATATTAATTAACCGTTATTTTTACTTCTATTAGGTTTTTTCTAAGGATTTCCTACTCGTCAATTATAAGAGGTCTTCTGTTTTCGTTCTAAAAGTAAATAAGACAACGTTTCTTCTTGTAAAGATTGAGTGACAATTAATAGTTTATGGTGTCTTACTTTTTGAGTCAATCCAAAGTTAGAATTTTATCTAAGAACATTAAATACGAGGACCTGGTTCTTAAAGAAAAAGTTGTCAAATTATTGGTATTAGTCAGTTACTATGGTTGAGATGTTAGGTCTCCTTAGAGATCTACATGGGCACCTATAAGTAGAATTTATTTTTATGTACAATTACGATGTATTAGTCACTTTTAAATGTGTGCAGACTTTAGACCTATACGTTTAGTACCGAGGGTGTTTTTAAGAAGAGAATGTGGATGATTGACGTCGTAAGAGATAATGAGATGTACCGTAGTATATAATTTGGTATTTTTGGAGTACGTTATATAGACTCAATGTCAACGAATCCCCTTGTATGACTTAAAGGGCCGAAGAGACGTGTATTGAAAAGTTAGCACCTCAATGTAGTTATAGTAAAAACCAGGGTCAAAAGGAAACATTCTTTATTTATCATTGTGTTAGTCAAGTTTTGTTTCAAAAGAAGTTGTAGTTTCACGGGCTTTTTGAGTTCGTTCGGGAAACAGTTTGAAATGTGTGACTTAATGATCAGGAATAAGGAACGAGACTCTTTGGTAAAGACAAAGAAAACTTTACGTGTGTGGTACGTATTTAAGACTGTGTCGTCCGTATTCTAGACTGTAAATTTTTACATCATGTCCTCTTATTGAGTCCATTTTTGTTCTAAAAATTCCGTACAATATCAAATTTGACTACTGAATTTCACGAGTATTTTAATTTGTACCTATGTCACTTGACATAATTGGAAGACCATTATTGGATCAAATCTGTCGGTTGACTACTCTTATAACTTTTGGACCTCGATAGAAATTAAGAAGATTACTAATAAGTTTTCGTCTTGTATTCGTAGTTATCAAAGTTATACGGTGACAACGATGTTTCCATACTAATGTCGTTTTTCGCGAAAAAAAAAAATTCATTTGGAACAAGATCCTATAACGTCGTTTAATTTGATAATGCAATTGTTGTGGTACTTTCAACTTCTAAGTCTTCATTTTGTCTTGAAGATGTTTCGTTTAGCCTGATTCACTTCCAAATGTTTATGCTATATGAAATAAAAAAAAAAAAATTTCGGGTCTTAGGTATAACATTTTACAGATAATCCGGTAAGTTCTGGACTATGTAACACGTGATAATATTTATACTATCGATTCTTCTATGTCCCGGTTCCAAAAGTGGTAGATACTACGGTTAATTAAGAGTAATGGGAGTTTAAATCGTTACCTTTAAACAAATCCTATTTTGAAGTAGGGGGGTGTAAGTTTCAGGGCTTGTCAGTTGTCATCGTGGTACACACGTTTCCGTTATATAGTTTCGGAATCTGCCTTAAGGGACCACCAGGTCACCAATCCTGAGACTCGCGAGTGACGGATCCCGGACCAAGATGAGCCCCAAGATGTGGAATCAAGAACACCCTTGATTCTAGGGTGTTCGGTCTCGGCTTTGTTTGTTTTATTGTTTTTTTTTTTGGATGTTTTGGGATCTTATGAACTTTTATGGCAGTATTATGTGTCTTGTGTGTGTGTATGTTTTTGTGTGTGTAGGGCAGATGAGGTCGGGACCCACTATTGAGTGAACAAGTTGACAGAAAGGTTATACAGTCATGTCTAAGAAAGTGAGGGATGTCTCCGGGTAAGGTTTAACCAACTTTGTCAATAACTCGTTTCAAATTCATTGACCGACAGGTTTTAAAAAGTGAAAGTGAAACCGATCAAGACTGTAGATCCCTTTGATGAAATTTTTTTTTTTTTTTTTTCCAAATAAATGGACGTAAGTCCGATTCCATGTTTTGTGATGACTTTTTACAAGTAGATTCTCGTAAAAGGGACCTCTTCCTTTACCGGTTCGTGAGGTCATAAGGACGGACCCTTTAGGGTACCCGTCTCCTCGGACCGTCCGATGTATGTCAGGTTCGCCAACGTTTTCTCGTCTTGTGTTGAAACGTTGATTTATTGTTGTTGTGTCTCATAGAATGCGGTTTAACAGAGTTTTTATTTCCCTCGGCAAGATGGATCTTGTCTCAGGTTTCCCTATTTAATTCTTAATAAGGAGTCTATACCTTTCTTTATTGTCGTCCTTATCTTTATCATAAGTTCGTCCTTTTCCTTTTTCAAATTTCAGAGTATTTATAAACCTCCGTTTTTCTGTTAGACACTCACAGAATTTCTTTACTGATGTCTGTCTTTACGGGTGAAAATTTCTGAGTCCCACCCGATCTTGGATTTCCCGATCAGTTAAACTTACAATCCCGTGTTTTAGGGAAAGGTGAAATCACACCTCCGTAAAAGTTAAGTACCTCCTTCGAACCCATAATCTTTTGACATAGTACTCCGAACCTTCTGGTCGGAGGTCAAGATATTACAAGTTATACCATCGGTGATCGGTGTACGTCGATACTTATAAACGAAACATGGATTGTTTTGAGTCCTTGACTTAAAAGGTAACATAAATAAACTTTGAAGGAATCAGTGTGTAAAACTCACGAGTACCGTTCTCCGATGGAATAACCTGTCGTTTACATTTTGTAAAGAAAGTAGTGTCTTTCGAGTACAGGATTGACCTATTGAGAACTGTTTCGTAAATTAGAGAAGTATAGAAATAGAAAAGTAGATATTTTGTCCCTATTATTACGACTGGATGAATGTTGTATTCCAAGGTAATATGCTCTAATCCCAAATTTCCCTTCAGTGAATCAACACAGACTGAGAAACGTTGGGGTACCTGACATCGGATGGTCCGAGGAGACAGGTACCCTAAAAGGTACGTTGTCAGGACCTCACCTGACGGTAAATCGAAGTATTTGTTTTCTTGAGATTTAACAATGAGAGTCATTGAGTTTATACCACTCCACCCCTTAGTTCTACCGTAGTGTTTTCTTCACTGTAAACTCTACCTAAAACTGTACGGAGACTCTAGGATGATCTTTCCTAGGATATCTCCGTTAAGTTTAAAAGAGGGGTGCAGAGTCTACTAGACTCACCGTGTCACCCCATGTACTTACTCCAAGACCCTCTGGGTCCGAGATAAGAGGTTGATAGATCTTCCGACTCCACCTGGCGGGGGAGTGTGGAACCATCTCGTGTACTATAAACCCCCTCCCCCCCCGCCCAGAGACGGTCTCCTGATCTTAACCCAGAGGGTTTTCTTAGGACCTAAACCCACAGACGGTTAGACTACAATAGGGTCCGAGTGTCCAAGAGAGTAGACGTATTGTCCCACTGTAGGACTCGAGTGTCTCTCGTCTCCTGTATGTATTTCAATGGCGGATACGATATTTTCCAGATGGTGTGTGTCCGACAGGTTTTGTCGCGATGCGAAGTAAAGGAACCGAAAGACGAGACTTTGAGTGACCACGGACTCTGTCGATACATCCACGGGTAGAAAGGAGGGGACTTTCGTTGACACCGTTTGTGGTACAGTGTGTACCTCAGTGGTCATAGGGGGAGTGGCATAGATAGGTCACGGATGTGACACGGTCTGTGGTACGATCTGCAAGTACTCCTAATCCGACTAATGAGAAGTGGTGTGTTGGAAACTCGGAGGTAAAAAGAGTGGACGGTTCAAGGATGAAGTATCTTGAGACTCTTAAATTTTTTTTACTGTACACACATTTCTCTAGTCATGACGGGAACCGTGTCTTGTTTGCGTGACATTCATAGTGAATAGTAGTAGAAGTAAAATGTCTAGTCCTTTGACTCTATGTCTCTTCAATTCGACGGCCTCGAGTCATTTACTGTTTCAGCCCGAATCTAAGGTCCGTCAACCGAAAGTTCGTGGGTTGGGTCCTGGACCGTGTACTGTCCGACTCGAGTTAGTTACCGCCGGTCTAGGACTCGTCCTAGATCTTGGTTCCTCTCGACGTACTCTTCTCCTCGGACTCTCCGATGCAGATCCACCTCACCGGAGAATTGAAGAGACATTACCGTCACTGATATTGGTAAGGGGTCCTGTCACGACTCGAAACTCACGTTCCTACATACTTTCCAGGATCGTGTGATTGACCGTGTCTTATTTCGGAGACATTCCCGGTTGACAGAAGTAAAAGCAAACTGTCTACTCTTTTGTCTCCGAATCTTCTTTTAACGGTCTATAGTGAGTCGATCATTTTCACCGACTCGGTCCCGAGCTAGACCCGTTAGACCGAAGTTTAGGGATCACTCACGGACCATGTGTTGTCCGGTCCGAGACATGGGAGGTGGACCGCGAGTTGCCCCGGCTCTCTTATTGTCAGTGTTCACAGTCTTCTTCGGTCTCCCCCTTTTGCTGACCTACTTGACTCTTAGCACTCGGGCCCAGCCACCTTGAATTCGTGGAATTTGGAAAGCTCCGGAGCCAAAGGAAGAGGCTCTTTACTCCTATTGTGACAGAGGTTGGAGTCGTTCGCGTTAGCTAGTGTCCAGGCCCGGACCTTTCGGTTCCGAGTCGTTTCTTCGATGTCCTCGGCGCCCTCACCCACGCCTGCTCCCGATGGGCCCCCTCCTGGCCTCCCCTTGCCTCTCCTACAAATGGAAACGCCTCGAGCGCTACGGTGTGGCTC
This sequence comes from Capra ibex, assembly GCA_006410555.1. Lineage (NCBI taxonomy): Eukaryota > Metazoa > Chordata > Mammalia > Artiodactyla > Bovidae > Capra > Capra ibex. Next base: position 4,256,639 of record SJYO01000233.1, on the reverse strand, counting down.
TGCTACCCAGGGCGCACGAACGCCACCACCTACTCGGTGTCCCTCTCCCAGACGTGCGAGACGACTCTCAACGAGTCGAGGCTCTCGAAGAAGAGGTCGCGGCTGAGCCTCTTCCTCCTGTACCACCGCCGCCGCTCCGGGCCGTCCCTCGCCGGATCCGGCGGGTCACGCCGCTGTTCTCACTGCCGTGCTCCGGCCCCGGAGTGAGGTGGGCGACGCCCTGAGAAATGCCTGACTGTCTGCCGGCCCCCCGGGCCGCCCCCTCCCCTACCCAGAGGCGTCATTGTCGGTGGGCGTGTCGGCGGTGTTCTACCGGTGGCTGGAGAGTGGGGCGGCGCCCGCGTCCCAGTTTCCCGTTCGCGTCTTCACCACCCCGTGGCTGCACCCCCCTCAGTCTCACATCTTTTGTGAGATCACAACTTCCGGAGAAACTTAGAGCGAGAACTCATGAGGCTCTCGCCGTCTGGCCCTTTTCTCGCGTTGAGCTGCCGGAGGCCTTCCGCGAAGCTGGCGAGCGCGGACGTGCGGCCGCGTCACTCAGAGTAGCCTTGGGAAAGAGGGCGAGGGTGTCTTGGAAAGACCGCGACCCGCCACGCGCTTAATCCGCAGTGAAGGCCGCGCCGCCTCCTCCGCCCTCTCACTCCCTTTCCGACCTACTGCTCCATTCCCTTCTCACCGCGCTCGTCCTCCCTCGGGTCGTTGGCGCTCGGGAATCTCCCCTTGGGGTCTCTCTGCTACTCCAACTCTCTAGTATCGGACCCTTACCTTGCCCCGGAAAGAGGGAGTGGACCGTCCGGCGTCGGTGTGAGAAGGAGGACGAAAGACTGGAGGGTGGTGTTTTTCGAAAAAAAAACCAAGGCGGCTCGGTGCGTGCACGTGAAAAAGACGGAGGTGTAGAACCGAAAACGAGTAGAAAGAGGTCTCCACTGCGGGGGGAGGGGTGCACCACCCAAGGGTGAGGTGGAGGTCTTGGTGGGAATCACCGGTCAAGGCTACAAGTCAAACACTGCCGTGGCGACATTTCGTGTGGAAACACGAGAACCAACAACACGCACGGACGCACGCACGAGTGATCATAAACTGAGAAACGTTGGGGTACCTGACGGCACGGTCCGAGGAGATAGGTACCCTAAAAGGTTCGTTCTTATGACCTCACCCAAACGGCAAAGGATGAGGTCCCCTAGAAGGACGAGAAGCCCCTTAATTTCCGACGGGAGATCTCCCCAGGTAAACAACGAGTTTAAATTCATGGTATACAATTGAAACACCCACCTATTCTTTCAGTCACCCAAGCAATTGGAAATTCTTTGTGATAAACTGTGACACAAAAGTCTTTGTCTTTATGAGACATGAGACCCCCTCCCCACCAAGGGACCATTGAGTCACCATGTCTTAGACGGACGGTTCCGTTCTCTGAGCCCAACCTAGGAAACCAGACCTTCTACGGGACCTCTTCGTTTACCGTTGGGTGAGGACATAAGAACGGACCCTTTAGGATACCTGTCTCCTCGGACCACCCGACGTCAGGTACCCCAGTGTTTTCTTACCCTGTGCTGAATCGCTGATTTGTTGTTTTCATATCGTGGAATAGGATATGTCTCACAGAGTAAACAGAAGGCGTGGACATGTGGTACCGTGTCTCCAGAATATAGCGGGTACGCACACTGTTTCGTCTTTCTCTGTCCCTCCTCCCCTCTCCAACGGTCCCTTTACCCAAGTGAGTTTGTGACTAACGTCAAGACAAGGTTGTGGAGGGGTCCCTGACGAAAGGTGTTGGGTCATCCCGAGGTGACTTGAACCTTTTCTACTCTCAGTTCTTGACCAAATAAGTCAGTCAGAGACGGTGTCAACTTGAGACCGAACAGAAGAGACGAGTGGGTCTCTTAGTCCAACAAGACTCACGGAGTAGGGTCATAGCGAAAGACCCGGTCTTACGGAGAACGATATTCAATATATTTGTAGTCTGAAACGTCATGGTGAAATTCATTAGTCCCAACGTAAAATATCCTTATCTTAGATCCTGTGGATTCGAAGATTTAGAGATTTGTCAAAGAAGACATTAACTGTATAACAGTGTGTCCACACTAAAGTACCGGTAGGGTATTTCCACAATATATACTCATGGAAAATATCAGTACGGTTTCATCGGTAAACAATGTGAGAGAAGGAATGTCTTTCGACCAAATACATAAAGACTTGGGTATTCGGTAAGAAACTTCTGAGAGTTAACACCATTTAGAAGTAGACATGTCATAGGGTAACCCTCTTATATGACGATAAATACGTAAGATGATATCTACACGTCATCAAAAATTACACCTCCGTTAACACCTATCACATAAGGTCTTGTGTAGATAATATACGTAAAGACAACCCATATAAATAGTTTCTTACGCGAATGATCTAGTATCACACATACAAACAAATAGAATTCTTATTATCTATGACGGATTCATAAAAGGTTTCATCATCATGGTCAATATGAGAATTCCACTTCAGCGAGGCAGCACAGGTTGAGAAACGCTGGGGTACCTGACATCGGATGGTCGGAAGAGGCAGGTACCCTAAGAGGTCCGTTCTTATGACCTCACCCAATGGTAAAGGAAGAGGTCCCCTAGAAGGGCTGGGTCCCTAGCTTGGACCCAGAGGCCGTAACCTCCGTCTACGAAATTGGAAATGGTCGTGACTTACTCTCAAGATCAACGAAGTATAGGAACGGTTGTGGATCATAAACGAAAAAAGAGGGGGAAAAACGTCAAATTACACATTACCACAAAACAACACCAAAATATAACGTAAAAGGTATGATTACTACAATTATAGACAGGTATAGAAAAGTAGACAAATAACCGGTAGATCTACAGGAGATAACACCATACGAACACGGTCAGGAAAAGGTACAAAGACGACCCAACAGAAAAGGAATTACTAAATATCTTTTAGAAATAATATTTATACCTACACAATAGTCTGTATAGTCTATAGAAAGGAGTGAAATACCCAACAAAAGTGGGAGAATTACCATAGAAAACCACTTGTTTTCAAGAATTAAAATTGTAGTAGGTTAAATAGGTAAAAAAGGACACCAATCGAGAAAAGACACAGGACAAATTCTTTAGAAACCGATGAGGTTGTAATGTTTCTAAAGGAAAAAGAAATCTCTCTAAAGAAATCTCTTCAATAGATAGTGAAGATGACGGTATAATTCTAAAAAGAGAAATAAAGACCGAAAAACCGACATACTACACAGAGACACAAAGAGAAACATAATAGTCGAACCTCAAACGACTTGAAGAACTTAGACACCCAATTAGAGAAAGTAAAACGATCGGTAAAGAGTCGGTAAACAGGGGGTCGTCGTCGGAGGAGAGTCTTCAGTACATAAAACTCTAAGGACTTCTGATACCAAAACGAATATCTTGGGGTTAGGATATACTGGTGTAATTTTCGTAGTAGCAACGAAAAAGTAGTCACTGTCGGGAGCCGGACCCGGAGTAGTATTCGAACTCGGTACAGGTTTTAGTCGTTTATCTGGTTTCCTTTCGTTTGTTTGGTCGACAACTAACAACTGAGTGACACTGAAAGTAGGAAGTGACCTCAGAATCAGGTAGACCAAAAACAACGAAGACGTTGATAAACTACGAAATTCTTTGCCAAAAACTTTAAGGAGACCCAAAGAGATCAACAGTGACCCACAGGACCGGACGATGGGAGACGACCTCGATAAACTTTCCTCTTAGACATGTCTACAAAAACTCACGAAACAGTATACGGTCTACGAGAACGTCGAAGATCCACATACCGACGGATCAGATTTCATCCATTTTGTCCGTGTTTGTTTTATTAAGTCGTACGACTTAGGACATTATCGTCACATATGTCACGATCCTCTTTCCGTTTATACCGTCGTGGTGGACAAATCCCTTAACGTTCAACATAGTAAAGTGTACCACGTCAAAGGTAAAGTTCCCCACTTCGTCGCTCTTTACTTCAACTACTCGTACCCGGACCACCACGTCTCGGGACATGCGGTACCATGTTTCCGTAAACATGAAATCCGTCCGATGTTTCTTGTCCACTGTCTAAAATTGGTACCTTTTCTCACTAGGCCCAAAAGCAAAATTTTTTAATGAATGTACAGTCACACTTTACACCCAAGTTCTTCCTGTATGTGTGTTCCGTTCCCAACGGTTTCTTTTTGGTAACACTAGTCAGGTTATAATTTGTCTACTAATATTCGTAGTTATCCAAACTTCCTCATCTTGACTACTTCGAATTCCCTTCTCACCTTAATTCTCTCCACTCCCCGAAGGAGTCACCGAGACACCATTTCTTAGGTGGACGGTTTCGTCCTCTACGTCCAAGTCAGGGACCAGGTCTTCTCAGGGTGTACGGCGTCTCGTCGATTCGGACACGCGGTGTTGATGACTCGGACACGAGATCTCGGACCCTCGACGTTGATGACTCGAGTGGGTGGCGTTGAGGACTTCGGACGCTTAAGAACCTGGACCCTCGGCGTGGGTGGCTTCGGACACGACGTGTTGTCCTCTTCGGGGACATCACTCTTCGGGTCGGTGGTGTTACTCCTCATGGGGACGAGCGGCGTTGGAATCTTTTCGAACCCGTCGTCGCTTCTGGGTCGTGTCGGTTTTTATTTAAAAAAGAAAAAAATTCCCCTCCACTTTCTTACGTCTCAGATTCCACAGATCGGGTCCGCTCCTGGTATTTAGTGCTTCCCTTATGTCGTCTTTCTCGTCTACTCAAGTCAAACCCTGTCCGGCACCAGAGTGAAGTGATCGAAACAATGTCAAAAGCAGTACATTAGACTCTTGCATCTAGGACCCTGGGGGTCCAATAGAAGGACTTTGAGGACTCTACTTATTCTCTTTACGTCTTGGGGTCCGGAAGGTGGGTCGAAATTGGTCTGTGACGAAAATAGTCAAAATGTACGACTCGAAGGTAAATTTGACAAGATAAACTTCCTTCAAAAGATACGATTTTCTATTTTTTCAATGATTCATCACAAAGGCAGAAGTAAGTAGAAGGGTAAAATTCAGACAAAACTCAGTGAATAAACTTACCTCAGGACACCATCCTGCACGTCTCGATGAGAGAGACTTAGGAACAGACACCGAGAAACTGGGACTGCCGACGTAGAGAAATGACATTCATCCCAAACCCCCGGTGTTAGGAAATAAGCGTCAGTCATCTACGATAAGGTGACAGAAGATGACGTTTACTCTTCAGGTTTCGACCAGAAAAAGATTCAATATACAACAAAGAAGGACTTCCGTATACACTAGAGGGGGGCGAAAATAAAAAATCACATGTCCTTAAAATGGTCTTACACTGATCTGCACATAGGAGGTCAGAAAAGTTAGAGGTCCATTTAGGAAAACGTCGAGTCCCTTCACAAAGTCAACAAATAAACAGAATCGAGAAGGTAGACAAGAAAAAAGAGGAAGATCTTAAGGGTCGATAAATATACACCCAAGAGGGTCTAGACAGGAGGTTCGGAGTGTAAAAAACAGAGAAACAAAAATACGAGTCAAAATTCTATCGAGATGAACTAGAACGGTTAGTGATTATCCTAGCGTCGCTAATTGACAGAAATTTTTCAAAAAAAATTAGTCAACTCACAAAAACCATACCTTTCTGTACAAAAATTTTAAGATTCTCTGTAGAAAAACAGAACATCAACTTAAAGGAATAATGACAAAAAGTCTAAAAATAGATAGAGGAAAACAACAACAAACCCAGTGCGATTCAGGACAGACTGAGAAACACTGGGGTACCTGACATCGGATGGTTCGAGGAGACAGGTACCCTAAAGGGTTGGTTGTTATGACCTCACCCAACGGTAAAAAGAAGAAGTCACCCAGAAGGGTTGGCCCCCTAACTTGGACACAAAAGATGTAAACGTTCGCCTAACGAATGACGACCCGGTGGCCCTTTGGAACATAGAGGAAATCAACAAGACAATGAGATTCCAGGTGGTGGAGTCCCGACGAGACAGACGGAAAGGATGAGGACTGCAGACACAGGGTAATTCACCAATGAAGAAAGTAAGACAACAGTGTCAATGATCATGGAGGTCTAGTAGCCACACACTCGACCACGACTACCTCGTAGCCATCAGAAACTGAATCGAAAGACCGTAGGTATGGACCGTAAAACAATCGGACTTATTCTCTTCTAAACTCGAAGAAGGGAAGGGACCGAAGAACCTCCAGTGTCTCTGATCCTTGGAGTGTCTGGTCGCCACGGGAAGGAGAGCATCTTGAGACCCCTGGTTTGAGATATGCCCTATACTCTTGGATTAGCAACGGGGTCTCGGGGGAGGACTGGGGTCCCCTCTTTAGGTCCTGGTCGACAGAGAGAGACCCGACTCGTCCAAAACGGGTGTGGATGGTCCGTGGTGAACGGACGGTCGACATAACCCTGTCCCTCTTCGTTGTCTGTGGAAATAATTTTTTTATATTTTTTAATAAACAAACCGGCGGAACCCAGAATCAATACCGTACGTCCTAAAAATAAACGTCGTACACCTTAGATTAAGGGACTGGCCCCTAGCTAGGACCCAGGGGACGTAATCCTCGTACCTCAGAATCGGGGATCTGGTGGTCCCTTCACGGTCGTCTGTGAAAGAACAGTAGTAGACAAGTCTTCGGGGGTCGTTTATCTCTCTCTCTCTGTGTGGTGGTCCGATCCACTAGAGATTCGGAGGTAGGTCACGGACGGAAAATGTCGGTGTACATAAATACCAGAGGTCGAAGTCGAGTTAGGAGTCATGGGACCCTGGTCTGAAATTACAGAAGGGTCGTACGAAACGAAAGGGGTCTCCCTTATAACCTCTGAAAGTAAAGAGAGGAGTTCGGGAGACAAAGGGGAGGAAGAACAAGTGACAGTCGGGTACTGAAACGTAAAGGGGAGCATCTCTTTTTCTCGAAGAGAACGCATTTCAACGACTCGAGGAAACTAATGGATATTTGGACAGAGGAAAGGGACGGACGGACGGAAGGTGGAGAGGTAGGACGGGGTTGGAGAGAAGAGGGCACCAGAGACACTAGCACACCCGAGGACCAAAAGGGTAGAGAGGCCGGCGAGGGAAAGTAAAACACAGCGAAAGTCAGGGTGGGTCAAGACTCAGAAGAGGACATAATGATCGACGGTCCCTCAGAAAAAGTCACTCATTTCAACTAGGTTAGTGGGAGACGAATCTTGGACAGATACTATTCTTGTCCGCATTGATCAGGTACGACCATCTTCAGTCTCATTACCAATGGAGACCCATTCATTGGTCACCCATCCCCTTCACCCTTAACTAACGATTTCCCTTACTCCCTCGGCAAGTCACACGACCTTTATTAAGACATAGAATAAAACCCATCACAAAGTACCCGGAGACGTATACAACTTTAAGTGACTCCAAAGAGAAGTGAGGAGGGAACTAGTTCAGAACGGAGTCGCAAAAGGAGGACACTTTGGGTCCGACAGACTCACATTCTGTACATCCAGAAGGTCCGAGTACAGCCTGTCATTCGTGGCCAGAGAGGATTAAGAAGTATCTGGCACAACAGTGATATATAGACGAAGGGAGTGACCTGACCCTCGAGGACTTCTGGTCCTTGGCCGAGAAAAGGTAAGACAACGAGGGGGTCGTGGAGCACGTCACTGACCGCGCATCCGGGGACGACTTGCAGACAACTCACTACTCACGCTCAAGTGAAACATAAACGAGACTCGCACCGGAAGACATGACTTTTCAGAGGAAGGGAGGTCGGACGTCCTACAAAGGAGTTACTCTCCTTCCGACAACGTGTTACCGTCACAAACTATGGGGCCTCCTCCGGAAGCCACAGAACGCAGGCCAGACGCAAGTCGAGTGGTTCTGCGTCTGCCATCTCTTACACCTCGCAGACGTCCGGGTCAATGTTCGGCACTCACTGAGACGGGAAGTCCTTGAAGTCGTCATGTAGGAGAAGGGAAACGCTAAATGGGACTTCTGGGGTCCGGGGTTTTCTCTCGCGAACTAGGTCTCGCACCACCTCACGTAGTGGAAACAGGAGAGAAGTTGTACGCAGTTCCTTGTTCTCGAGGAGGTCCTCGAGAAGAGTCTCGAGAGACGGACGGACATAAGCGGGTCGAGAGTCTTTGGACGCCGACACAGGCTCCTCGACTTTGACCGACACTAGGCCCCGGAGCCGTGCAACTACGTGAGCCGAATACCCCTGTAGGAAGACTGAAAAATACTCGGGAGGTAAGACGGAGCGAATCCTAAACGACATAGAAACGACAACCCGGAGCGTCTTGTCCTCTTTAGGTTCCTTTAATTTTACCGACGGAATTGTACAGACGTCCAAGACGAGAAAGTCACACTGACAGTCCTGGTAGGGGCGAGGAACCTACGGGAGGTCGTCTTCGTCGACCCCCTAAACAAACGAAGGAAAAATGGACCTGAGAGGTGATGGGAGTGGTCTCAGTAGTGTCCTCTGAAGTTTGTCCCCGTGTCGTAGCAGCACAGAAGGGAGTTCCAGAAAATGTTCTGTCACTCAAAGTAATACCGGCTACTGGTCGAGCCTTCCCAGAGTCTCCAGGCCCGCTTCGGACGGCACCTCGCGTCTCATCGTCTCGACTACCAAGTGTCCCTCCGATCGACCCATTTTTCATGACCACTGTTCAACTGGTAGGAATAATTTTTCTATTGTCTCACGTAAAGTCAGGTGGGTGTGACCTTCCAGTCCGACCTCGACTATCTGAAACAGCTCCGGGAAGACAATTTCACATCAGTCAGTGACTAGCTCAGGCGACCAGGGGAAGACTTCCGGGACCACTCAGACCATTTGCTACTCTCAGGACTGCAGGTTCGGGTCACGCTATTTCGGGACTCCACAAAACGTCTACTCTTCCACCACCACCCGTCGTCTCGGAAGCGACTGCAGGACAGTCTTTTAGACGTGAGGGACCGGTGTAGGGAAGGGGCGGACTACTCGAGGGTTCTGCTGGTCCCGGCTAAGAGGTGAGAGAGGGACAATGAGCCCATGGACTTTGAGAACCCGGGGTTTCATCTGAAGCAGGAGTTGAGACACCGGGTGGAGGTCGCGGAAAGGTTTCGCGAATAGGTTCAGGACCTCAATCTGCACCGACTGCAGTTTTAACAACTTCTCGCCGCGACCTTGAGGCTTGCAGACTCGCGAAGAGGTCTCTGAGGTTGGCTCTCCGGGACCCGAGTCTACGTCTCCTCTATAAAGGCGAAGAAGTGGCTGCTCTCCCAAAAAGACGAGAACTCCGTCCAAACAGTCGACGAACCAAAGATACCCTTGGAGATGAACGAACACCTAGTGAAATACCTTGACATGGTGCTCAGGCACCACATGGCCTTCGTCCGGCGGTACTAAGACTTACTCGACCAGCACCCTCGACGACCCGATCCCCACCTCTTAGAGGTACTTTTTGTGTGAGGTCGACTGGGCCTCCTCGACTCCCTCTAACACTGGAGGTATGAACTTCATATGTGTTCGGTTCTTTTGACCATAAACCAGTGAACACACCTTTGACTTCTGTGCCCTCTCCTCGACTGCCACCCCACCTGTCCGGAAGTCCGGGAGCGAAGACCACGTGTGTCGACGGGCGGATGGAGAAGGGGACGTAAGAGTTTCGGCTCAGGGTGCCAGACGAGGTACTTGCCGTTGTAGACCGTCTATACGTAGGTCAACCTTCCCTAGCCGGTGAAACGTGTGCGTGATCCCTTCCTGAAGGCAAACGAGAACTACAGTCGGGAGATAGGTCATGACCTCTTCCGACCCCTGGTTTGGGACGAGTAGTCAGTCCGCCGGTAGTCGTGGTACTACCTGTAGACGGTCCGAACACCGATGCTGAGGGACGTCGTGGACTAGTTACTCTTAAGGCTGATAAACCACTTGCCCTAGAGAAATTTGGACGCAGTAGAGAGAGATGTGGGGGTGTGGGGCTTCCAGGACCTTCAGTACGATGTCTTGAGCCTACGTTCGGACGAAGGAAACCACCGTCTGCACCAAGTTCTACAGAACTGGTGGGACCTGGTTAAAATACTATTCTTTCGACGTTGAAAACAGTCACAGGACGTGCGGGACTACCGTCGCAATCCATTTAGCTCTCGGGGAAAATTACGACTACCCTCCCTTCCTGATCATAGGAGCAAATGACGTAGAACAAAAAAAAAACCAATCAAACAAATAAACACCAATACGGTACCTTCTGTAACAAAGTAATAGACATATCAACAAATAGACCAGGGTGTACAATACGATCCCAAGGTAACGAATACAAGAATACGAACATTGTCAGAGAAAGTAGGGTTCTCCGAGTTGCGGGGACGAGATAGGGTCCCTGTATTTGGGACGTGTGATATTCACATTTGCAATAAAAATAGAATGTCTCCTCTTCATTTCGAGTTACTCGAGGACGAATCGGCTCCAGTGTGTTAATTATTCCTCCTTTCAGTCCTAAATACTAGAGAAGTTATATGGTCTGACGAAGACTGTCATAAATCTCAATCGTCATGGAAACGATTACCTCTTGTCTTGATCGTACTTAATAAGTCAGGCGTCTATTAGGTCTTGTCATGACAGGTTGTCTTGAAAGACACTACCACCTTTACAAGATATACACAAGACAGTTTATGTGAATTGATGGACGTCGTTCACGTTGACTCCCTGACTCAATAAAAATAAATTTATCGGTGTACATCGATCGCTGACGGTGCAGTCTCGTCCGGATCTTTGAAATTGGAAAATTAACATACTCAACCAAACTTAAAGAGAGGAAGGGAAACTGGAACAACCCACAGACAACCTCCATAATCGGTGGTAATTTTACCGTTTCAAAACCTGAGATTCTTTTTCTTAGGGAGGTGACCTATCAGGTAGAAACGTACTTTTTTTATTTTTTGATTTTTTGCTCGATATATATGTACTCGAGGAAAATACGTTTCTTGTATATAGGTCATAAATAAAGTCATGGCGACGACGACGACGACGATTCAGTGAAGTCAGCACAGGTTGAGACACACTGGGGTATCTGCCATCGGGTGGTCCGAGGAGGCAGGGACCCTAAGAGGTCCGTTCTTGTGCCCTTACCCAACGGTACAGGGAGAGGTTACGTACTTGCACTTCTCACTTTCACTTCAGCGAGTCAGTACAGGTTGAGAATCGCTGGGGTACCTGTCGTCGGAGGTCGAGGAGGTGGGTACCCTAGAAGGTCCGTTCTCAATCCCACCTTTCCAGCGACTGGAGTAAGACAGTCGACTGTTTCGGTTCTGGTGTATTCTTTTCAAAGAGTTCCTTCTACTGACTTGTCCCTATCAGAAGACGGGACATCGACTAGGGCGAAGGTCGTAAGTAAGTACTTGTATGTTACAGTTACAAGACACTAAGTAAGTAATTAATTTGCCACGGACAATCTACAGTCTGTGACACGATTTATTAGTCTTATGTCGTCACTTGTCCTGCCTATTTGAGTTCCTCGAAAGGATGAGGACACTCTCCCATTATCCTTGTCATCGTCTCACCAGTCCTCCCCGAAGAGCCTTCTTCCTTGTAATATCGATACTGGGCTTCAAACTCTTCCCGAGTAGTACCTCGACAGTACAAGAAAAATCCCAAAAATTCTTATACGTCCGGTTCGTTTATCGTCCCCGTTTCTGGACCTCCCTTCTTTCCCGAACCCCAGAAACCTCTTACCCTCTCTCCAGTGACACCTCTCTCACTGTGATCTACTTTAACTTTCCCACCCATTTACACTTAGGGTGTCCGGAACATCTGGTTTCCTTTCAGTCCCAACATAAAACGTTAGTGTTTCTTCGGACACAGGACCCGATCAGTGACCCTATCGTCGCTACTGGTTCCTCTTGGACCAGGGACGGGAGCACCTTCACGTCGATTGTGAACGACTGCGAACATCTAGAATCTACACTTACCGAAGGTCCCGGGTTTACAAGGTCCCGGAACGGGAGTACCTTCACGTCGATTGTGAACGACTGACGAACATCTAGAATCTAATACTTACCGAAGGTACCGGGTTTATAAGGTCCCGGATCTGAGGACGGGAATCACGAAACCTCTTGAGATGATAGAGAATTAAACTCAAAATTTTTTATACAATTCTTTTCCGGATAATTTTTATAGGAGCCCTGAAGGGACTGTCAGGTCGTCAATTCTGAGGTACGTAGGTTACGTCCCCAGAGTCCAAACTAGGACCAACTTCTTGATTCTAGAGTGTACGACACGTCGTGTGTGTGTGGATACTATCAACACGGACGAGTTAACACTTGAGAAGTACTGGGAAACCTGACATCGGGCGGTACGAGAAGACACGTACCCTAATAAGTCCGTTCTTATAACCTTACCCAGTTGTAAAGGAGGAGATCCCCTAGAAAACCTGGGTCCCTAGCTTGGGAGAAGGTCATAAAGGACGTAACGACTACCTAAGAAATAGGTGAAATCGGTAGCTCTTTCCGGTTTCACACAATCAGTGAGTCAGTACAGACTTAGAAACGTTGGAGTACCTGATATTGGACGGTCCGAGGAGACAGATACCTTAACAAATATATATATATATATATATAAGAGAGTCCTCTATAGAGTAAAACCCGGAACTTTTACCTTAACGGAATCTAACGGTCACAGAAACTAGTAAAGATTTCCTCCCTAGGATATATCGTGGGAAAGGAATTTAACATCTTTCCCTTTACTTCTACCGTTTTCGAACTGAACTCTTGTAGGATCCTTTTCGACGGTTTCACCCCTATCGATAAGGTCTTCAAAGTTTCATTGGGTCTATTGTGAACGTAAAACTTACCATTCGTCATGACACGCCTTGCCTAGTCGGGGCGTACTTCGTTTCATCGTGACGGACGACCGAAAAGAAGAAGATTGACTATCAGTGCAAGAGAATTCTACCCTCACTTTCACACCAGAGTCCCTTGAAGGCTTTCCAAAAATTTCTTGGACCATACGGAAAATCCTTTGGCTCAATGATATTCGTGTCGCAAAGTGTGAGTAACTGATTTTTCGGTATTCCAAGGTATCACTTCCGTTCTTGACAGTCAATTTAATGACGAATCGTGGTCGATGACCAACCGACTAATAAACATTGTCGTTGTTGTTGTTTTTTAACTCAGAGACTTTTTACTCTTTCGTAGGTACGGTGTGTGGAACCGGAGGCTTCTTGCACGGTAGGTGTGTGCCTCGACGGTATAAAACCACCGGCGTATCACGAGACAACGCACCGACGTGGTACTAAATTCGTCAGGAAAGAACCGTCTGTAAAACAAGACTAGAAAAGCACGACGACGGATGGGGGCGGGGGGGGTGGGGGCGGGGGCCGTCTTACGACGTCACTCATAGAAACATCCAGTAAAACCTGTACAGATTCACATAGATATCCCATTTAAGGATTCTGTTAACGACCGAATCTCTCACAATGTAAATTCAGAAACTATCTCTCTATGTCAAAGTTTAACGAGACATTTCTCCAATGAGGTTAAATTTGAGGATAGTCGTCATATTCTCTCGTCGTTAAAACAGTGTGTGGGGGGTGGGTGGGACATATAATGGAATCGAAAAACTAGACACGATTAGGTCAGCCTCTTTTTAACGTGGAATAATACCAAATTAAACGTAATTCTCACTCCAACTCGAAGAAAAGCATACAAATTTTCGGTAAACACTCGTTTCTGAAACATTACAGACCGTCATCGGAATTTAGATCTTTTATTAGAAGCGTCGTACAGACGAAAGTCGTCACATTTACGACCCATGACCGGAATTGAGTGACCCTTACGTCAGGGAGTCTCATGTCATTCCTGTCCAAATCCAGACCCGTCACTCCGTGACCGCATTAGTTAGGGAAACACATCCTTGGAAGTTTATGACTTGGTCCCCAAGAGTACAGGTCGTAAGCGAGAGACGGTAAGGGTCAACGGACCGGGCCCGTATCGGGTAGACGATGACGACACTGAGAAACGTCTATGAGGAGCTATCTTTCCTCTAACAACGACAACAACAGAATCAACGATTCAACACAGACTGAGAAACACTGGAGTTCCTGACGTTGACACTGGAGTTCCTGATCCGAGGAGACAGGTACCCTACAGGGTCCGTTCTTATGACCTCATCCAACGGTAAAGGAAGAGGTCCCTTGGAAGGACTGGGTCCCTAGTTTGGGTGTAAAGGAGGAAACCGTCCACCTAAGAAATGGTGACTCGGTGGTCCCTTCGTCTTTCCTCTAATCGTCCACGGTTTCCAGTAGTCTCTGAAAGGGGACGACAGACATTTTCCTCCTGTTTTTAAGTCCGATGTCCCGAAAGAATAACCAAACAAGAAATTCATAATTCACGGTAAAAACTTTACTTCGGGACCCCCTGGGGTTATATATTTTTCTCAATTTTGATCTCGTCACGACCGGCGTCTTCCGTCTCTTTGGGACAAGGGTGGGAAATTGGACGACAGAGACCCACGGGAAGGAGAACACTGGGACTCTGTAAAGACGTCTCGGGATCCCGAGGAGTTCCGTGTCAAACTTTTGGTGACTAAGCCATGGTAAACTTCGAATAATGCACCACTGTGTAGTTTTCATAACCTCTTAGTGACTTCTTCCTTTTCGAAACCTCTCTTTTACGGTCGGAAGACTTCGTAAAACATAGTTTGTGGACACACTCTGAACAATCAAGAGCTCCGAGACGACTTGGAGAGAAGACGACTACTCGTTACATCAGACGTGAATCTTAAAACAGAGAACATCGACAGGAAGTCAGACCGTATAAATAAGGAAGTCGTACACAAAACTCGTAGGTGAGGTACGACCCGTCTAACTGAAACGTCCCCACTAGTGACCTCGTGTTACAGATTACCCTATAAGTCTGTGATTTGTTATGTATCTTTCATTTATGTCACTGACGTTTACCACTACTCAACTGTACTTCTTGTACAGATTATATCGTATATTCTCTGAATATTCACCGAAATGACCCACTCCATATAAACATAATTCTGTACTTTTCACTCAACCTTAATTGGTCTACACTGCATCCCCCACTTTCATAAGGTCTGTTGCTCTTGTCGTGCACGTCTTCAAGTATCCACCCTCCGACGGACTGTCTAACCTCCTTGGTCTTCTGTCAGTCACTTGTCCGTCGGTCCTCACCAATCTTCTCTTCCAACCTCTCTTCCTCTCTGACCTAGGACACCACCGGTGTGTCCGGTGTCGTTTCTCGAATAAGATCAATCTTCCCTGATTACGGATAACAGTTACTGGTTCCACTAGCAATATTGTGAAATAAATGTCAAGTCACCAAGGGCCTGTGCCCAGTAGAGCCCGTTGAGGTCCTCGTTTCACATTCCCTTCTCCCTTCAGGAAACTCGGTCTCTAGTCGTTCAGAACTCTTTCCGGAACTCTTGGGGTGTTGTCGGCTTCTGTAACTTGCCAAGCACGACTTGATGGAGTTCCTTTTCCTACACCGTCGACCCTTACAGAGTCTAGAACTATTACTTCTGCCATTGATAGTAAATAAAACCGAAGTTGACAAAAAAAAAAAAATTTACAAACTTCGTCTAATAACATTTTTGTTACTTTGTAGCAATATCTTTCAAACCTTTATTCGCAGTAAGTATCGGGTGGCACGATTGCGTCCGTAAGAGTGAAACACACAACGGAAAAAAGGTAGGAAAAGACAACGTGCGGACAGAAATAAACTAACGTCGGTGTCAACTTTACATATCTATGGGAAAAACGTAAGTCAATATATTCTTTCTTGAGAAGTGCAACGATACCGCAAAAGTATTAATTACAAAATCATCGACGATGATTCGTAGGTAAGGGGGCACCCTTCAAATCCAACGAAAGTGAAACTATTTGTCACGAAGTCACATACTAAGACACGTACACTGGAAAAGGAAGGAAAACGTATAAAGAAATATTTAGGGTCTTCACCCTAAAGATCCAGTTCCTATACTTGTAATAAAATGCGGACGGTTTAACGGAAGGTCTTTCCAACACAGTTAAATGCGGAAGGGAAATCGTCATGTCCTAATTATGACCAAAGTGGTGTCGGAACGGTTGTTGCCGACAGTGGTCAAAATGAAGAGCGACTTAGTCTAACCAAGACCAATAAAGTGAAACGTACAGAAACTAGTGATCTTTCCAACTTGTAGAAAGACGTGCGTAGAAAGGATTGTCAAAAAAAAAAAAAGAATGCGGGTAATAGAAAAGTATGCGAAACAGGTAAATAAAATAAATAACCATCCTCCTCTAAGGTCACAAAAAGAATGGTCGACTATACTATTTCTTCTTCCCTCAAATCCGATCAACTTCGAGACCGGACAACAAAATAAGTGTTCGAGTTAGACCTCGAAGTCCAGTGCCTTCCTAATTATTTAATAATCTTAGAGGAGACGTTTGTATTTTACGGTTCAGTATTACTCGAACCACCAGAGTCTTGATAGGATTTAGCTTGACTCAGGGTTTAATCAAACAATCCAACCTCAACTCGTCTAAAGAGAGAAAAAAAAAAAAAACCGTCAGAGATGAGACTCCGAGACCACTTGACTTCGGTTATGAAAAAGTCCTATTGTCTTTCATCATCAAGTCACGTCGATTGATGTTGTTTAAGGAAGATTTATCGTCCCTTCGTAGTGTTGGTTCTTTGTTCAAATACGTCTTGACTCAACAAAAAGAGAGATCTTTGTCTTAAAAGATCAGTCTTTAGGTAGGTCGAAAAAGAAGAGGAAAAACAAAGACCTCGGTTGGGTTAGGAACATTTGACGTGGGGAATTGGTTCGGATCTTTGGTACTTCCTCTCCGTAGAACTAGGGACCATTAGGTCTAACCGGTAAGGACAGACTTTAAGATCGTAGTAGGGACTTAGGTAAGAAAGTGCTAATCCTTGAAGACCAAGATCAACTACAAGCGGTCCTCACCTCACTTACTTAGTTTAAAAATAAGGTCATCGTTCTTAGGTGTCGAGAGTTTATCGTAAGGTGTCATCCACTTAAAGTTTGTTGGTCAGGAGGAGATCTTCGTCTCGTGTCGGAACAGCAAGAATAGTAATAGTAAGTAGTTCATGTGTTGTGTGTGAACCGTAATATTCCTTACAAATCTAACTATCACCAAACTGTACCCAAAAAACAGAATCGGTATTCGCGTGGAACCCATAGATTCCGGGGAAAGTGGTCCTTTAGGTTCGTAGGATATTTGTGTAAAAGGAAATAGAAAAGTCGTAACAATCTCTGTCTACATCTGAGAATTCTAAGACAAAAAGGTCGTCTGCTTTGACTTTACCTTCTTTCAATCCCCTCGTTACGAGTCGAGGTACCTTTACTCGTGTCGACTATAACTCCTACCACCCCCTCCGATCTCCGATATTCGTCTCCCTCCTTCTTAAAGTCCCTTCCTTAAAGCCGGACCCAAAGTGTGATGAGTTCACAAAAAACAAAATTAAATGTTTGAATGTGAATAGAGTACGTTACATCGTGAGGTCCGTCACTTCTATTTATTGACTACTGTAAGTAGAGCAAATTAAGAGAGTTGTTCGGTTACTCTATATGTACGAAATAGGGGTAAAAAAAGTCCACTCCATTGTACCCCACTCTCCTCGACGATCATCCTACACCTCCGTTCTGATCAGGAGACTGGTTTGGGGTAGTAACATATAACATAGTTCGACGGGACCACAATAGGGAGTATGGTCCTACATGTTCCGAACTAGAACCGGGAGTTTTCTCGAAGGTCCGACCATGTCTTCTGTCGTGCATGGGGGAATCAGTTTTCCCCTCCTTTCTCTTATTTCCCGGTCTCCGGGTGGTCCTTTGACGGGTCGGAGTCCCGAGGGTTAATCTTGGAACGGGAGAATACAAAAATAAAATTTATAAATACTTACCGTTGAATCTTTTCCGATTACCATATCCCTTTTTTATTTTTAGTAACAGAACACTGGGGTAGAGACAATTATAAAACATGAAGGAGGACAGAAATATATTTTGAAATATATTATCATGAGTGTTACACATACGTTAAAACATAGGACGAAAAGAGAAAAATTGTGTTACATGAAGTATTCGTAAAAGGGAGTAGGAATTTTGGGAACAATATGTGTTTAAAAGTCCGGAAGTATTGTACGGTAAGTAAGATACCTAGTATGGCACCAAATATATTGGTAGAGGGATGTCACCTGTACCTCCCAAAGTGATCGATAATCTCCATTATGAAACCACTTATAGAACTGAGTCTCGAACTGGGTGGAAAAAATGTACCAAAAGAACCCTAGTCAAGGAACTGTAAAAGGGAGATTTCAGAATGAGGTCTAGACTCTAACCCTCCAATTCAACTCCACGTCGTAGAGAGTCTTTTGTGACGGGGGTCAATAGGAAAAAAAAAGTCTCCTCGTCAGTCTGGGAGGGCTTCACCTCCCCTTACTGTGGCCAGGGGTACACCTCGGTGGTGACGGCCACGTCTAGGTCTATCGGTGCCTGCACTACCTCGCGACGTAGGTGAACTACAGTCTATTTTCGGACTTTTAGGCGAACTTCCAGTCACACGTCGGGATGGGGACACAAGTGTCTCGTCGCCCTATTCCAAACCAGACGCCCGTCACTGACGTCCCACTCGTCCTCGGTGGGAATAGAGACCACGTACACGCCACCGGTTCTCTTCCGGGGTCCTCCTTAAATAGACATCCTACGGTAGAATCAGAAAGACATAGCTGGGTCTACGGTTTTCCCTCGACTTAGGGGAACTACCTTAATTTTTCGTGTTTCAAAGTCTCTCAGTAGCGTAGAGGTTCCCCGCCCCACCCCCTCAGTATTCGAAACCCTTCCTATAGTAAAAGACGCGGTTGAATTATACCCTGTGTCCAAAATTATGAAATTTCACCAGTAAGAAGGTTCGGACTGACATCGGGAATAGAGACAAAGGCGAAGGTAAGAGTAGGATCCGGTTCGTAGTTGTGAAAATAATTAGAATGTAGGAGTGAACGACCGTCAAAGACTTCGTCGGAGGGGTAGTGGTTCCAGAATTTGATATGTCATCACTAAGACTATTGTCCGGTCCCCGTACCCCCGTCCTACTCGTACCCCCTGTGTCGAAAGTCTAGTGGACCCCCGTCTAGACTGTGGGTTTCCTTTCGTGTCGGACTGGGCGAGGACGGATGGAGGTTCGTCCTCACTCTTTGTGTTGGCGGAGGTACTTAATGACTATCGTTACTCCCGTGAAACGGGACTGGTCCCCGTCACCCGACCCTTTGGGACCGGGTGTCTAACGAAGTTTGAAGTCGTAGACCCAAAACACCCTGAACAAATCAGAAGGGTCTCTATGAATCACAAAAGACAAGGTAAGTCCTCAGTAAAAAGTCCACGGAAAACCATCACCACAGACCAACTATGTAATTGTTTCACAGAAGGGAGAAGACCTGTGAAACATCGTCGGTACATACTTTCACTTTCAACGAGTCAGTACAGTCTGACAAACACTGAGGTATCCGATGTGTCAGGTACCTTAAGAGGTCCGGTCTTACGACCTGACCCATCGGAAAGGGAAGAGGTCCCCTAGAAGGGTCGGGTCCTTAACTTGGGTCCAGAGGGCGTAACGTCCGGCTAAGAGATGGTCGACTCGGTGTTCCCTTCGGATCAACGGTACATTTGTGACATCGATACCTCTTGCAGTCGTGACCTCAGTCTAGTCGTATGGGCTCAAGTTTAGGACCGAGACGGGGAGTGATCGGTGTAGTGGACCTCATCTAGTCACATGGAAAAACTCGTAGAAGACGAAGTAGATATTTCATCCGCACTACTACTGGATGGAGTGACTCAACAACCGATATTTACTTTTCGTCGTAGTCTACACCGCAAATATGAGTAAGTGAACGAGCGAGTCATGAATAACTCCTGACGATGTCTACTCTCCCACACATCCTCCTTTACTTCGTCTGCACTAGGGACGGAAGTACCTTTAAAGACTGAGAGCTCCCCTTTCTCCACTACGTACCTTTGTGTGTACATGCACCTCCTTTACGACACTCCCATATTCTCCAAGACACTATCTTTTGAGTGGGGACATCATTTGCACAAATCTTTGGATGAGAGGGTGTCGGATAACTTATTCTCCCTCGAATGCAAGACTAAATCTGGTCCAACAACCCACTACAAATTCGAACTTCCGACTCTTCCTTGGTCGGGACGTCCCCGTTTTACCTCTCCTTCTTGTAAAGTCCGTCTTCCCCCTTTCGCACGTAGAAACTCAGTTACCCCATACTAGATTGAACGGACCAATCACTGCCTTGTCTTTAGGTTTCGGTAAAGGGGCTCATGATGGGACGAGAGGACTCCGAAGAGAAGAAGGGGATTGATAAACCGGGAGTTCCCGTCCCGGACAAAACAAAAGACAAAGACAAGGTTAGAAGGATACTGGTCGTGTGTGATCCGTAGGTTAGACGTACTGGAGTGAGACAGAAGGATTGAGTGTATACGTGGGAGTGGGGGAGACACGACCCCTTGTCGGACGGGACGAGTAGTACCACTGACGACGGACACTGGGACTCGTCCGGCAGACAGAAGTCACTTGAAACTCTGTACTCTCTAGTCCTCTGTATAAAAGTCCTTTCCATTTTTTTGGTCAACTGTAGATCCGATGGGGTCTGGAGAGAAGACTCCAGCTGGTTACAGGGTCGACGGATGAACTGGAGAGACGAATCTCCGTTGTCTTGGGCTAGAGGGAGCGGTGAGGGTCAAAGGAGGGGAAGGGGACAAGGACAGAGTATTTCGACGTGGACGTAGACAAGTTAACGATTCGGATTTAGGTTCGTCGAGAAAAATTATGAAGAGAAGTGGAGGGGTTTCTCGTTCAGGAAGTCGTTAAATTCGGTAAAGTAGAGGTTTTGTCTAGAGTTTACGAAGTGTAGGACGGAGACAGAGGTCGTACACCGGCACACTGAGGTGGGTTCACCTGTATACAGAGCCGAAGGAGGTCCCGGAGGAGTGAAGAAGAGGGAGGGTGAAGTTCAGGGGAGAGGGGAGTCGTAGATCTCACTGGAAAAATTTTGTACTTAACATAGTATAGTGTAAGGACTTGTAAGGGGACCGAGGGGTGACGTAAATCATGGGCTATTTTTTCAGAATTGCACTACGGAAGTACCAGGTCGGGGTAGAATGGGGAGGAGACAGTGCGAGGTCCGACGGGACGAGATCAAAGAAAAATTAAAATAAATAAGTAAATAAACCCACATGGCTCAGAATCAACGATGTACGCTCTAGAAACAACATAGTACACTCTAGATCAAAGGATTGGTCCGTAGTTTAGGTTCGTGGGACGTAACCCTCACGGCTCGGAATCGGTGACCTGACGGTCCCTTCAGGGTTGGGAAGGCGAGAAATACACTGATCGAGGACGAGTAGGAAATACGGAGGAACACCTTCAATTGATGGAACAAAGACGGAACGAGTAGAGGAATGTCGTTGAAACGTTCCTTCTATGACCGGAGGGGTGAAAACTGTCTCCTTCTTCGGTCGGGTCGTCGGGAGGACCGTCAAACACACCACATCTCGGGAGGGAAATCACAGAAACGTAAAGACGGAACTGAAACAGGAAACATCGTGAACAGTGTCAATCGTAAGTAAGTAGGGAAATAAACAGAATCGATTCCAGATTCTGGAACCCAGAAAGGGGTCAACTGGTATTCGGGGGGTACTTCCGTTCCTTTGTATACATAATACTTGCATGCATAAAACAGGGACACACGGAGGGTGGGTCATATGGAGTGGTCACGAACCGTACATCAGTCCTTGAGTACTTACAAATAAACTGAATACTCCCAGATTCGAAATAAGAAAAATTCACCGCTGAACTAACGTCTATAAACCAAAGTTCGGAAATGCCAGACGACGTTAGTGCAGGAGAAGGGAAAGTCCAGGACCTACACGACCTAGACACGCACCAACAAGACGTCAGGGTGTTCTTGGTCGACGAAGGGAACCGAGTAGCCCGGACCGGGAGCGAGCATGTGGCTGAGTGGTTGCTACTGGGGGACCGCCACGAGTCTCGGAAGTTCCATGGCGTGACCACGGGGTGACGGTAGTCAGTATCCCTACCCCCCTACATTCGACCTTCGAGTCGTCACAAAACTCCCCTAACCAAGAGAAAAATAGACTACACTGGATGATATGGAACTTCTTTCATGTCTTTTTATTCTTTTCGTGTCTCTTTTTTTTACTTTCAGTCAAAGGAAAACTTAAACTTCGTCTTACTCACTCGATCATCTACTTTCCCGGTGGTCATAGGTGACTCGTGGAGGACACGGGGTCCGTCGTGGGAACCGTTAAGAGGTACACACTCGAGTAGAATGTTGTGGGAACGTTCCTTCTATGATTGTAGGGGTAGAAACTGTCTCGTCCTTTGTTCGGGTCTCTAAAATTCCTTGAAAGGAGTTCTAGTGTGTCGATCCCTGAAGGGACCACCAGGTCGCCAATTCTTAGGCGGACGACTATATCCTCTGTGTCCAAGTTAAGGACCACGGCCTTCTAGGGTGTATGGAGTCCCGTCGATTCGGGAACACGGTGTTGACGACTTGGGTGTCAGACCCCGGGTGCGACGTGTTGTTCTCTTTGGTGGTGTCACTCTTGGGGTGTGTGGCGGGCGAGTGGTGTTGATCTCTTTCGGGAGTGTGTCGGCATTTCTGGGTCGTGTCAGTTTTAAGTTTTGTTTCTAGTGTGTCTATCACTCACTATCTTGGACTTAGACACTCGAGTACGGGTGGAAGACACGTACCGTGTCTCTCAGTTCCACTTCTCCGGCTCCCAGACGTCAGATCATCACCCGTAGGAGACATGTCGACTCGTTGAGACCTGCTTCGAACACCGGTGGATCGGGTGGAAAGAGTACCAACAACTACAGCTCCTATTTTACCCTGATAAACTACTCTACGAAGCTTTTCCATTTTCCGAAGACACATACATACCATAATAAGAGGAACTCAATCAAACCGAATACAATCGTGTGTATAAAGCCGAATAAATAAATATAGGAAGGAACAAGATTTTTCGTGAATTCCGTCGAATGTCTCTATGTAAATGGTACCGTTCGATTGTATTTAATCTTCACCCACTCGTTCTATTCCGTTTCTTTTTTTCTACACATCCCTATATTTTACTTCGGTCCCTACGTTGTCTATACGAACCGTCTTCATATAACACAAAGACATTCTAAGAAGTTGTATATGACCTGGTTTTACGTTCGAATGTGACTATTGTATGTTTTAACGACTACATAAAAGTTTTCGTTTTACACGTTCCACTGTGTGTCTACACGACCACCACCCCGCCCAACCCTTCTTCTCTTCAATCCCCTTCCCTCCTCCTTCCTCCAGAACGAGTTTAACATGAGTAGACACGACAAAGGAAATTCTTTTAATTATCCAATAGACTTTACTGTCGTTCACACCTTTTTGGTTTTTTATATTTCCACATACGCGACATTGACTCCGACGAAAGGGTGACGGTCTGGGTGACCACTGGGAATTCGAGGCAGTCCGGAACACGTCAGGTCGACTCCCGGGACTTTATTCACGGAGTAAGAGATGTTTCAGCCGTTTACAAGAGACACGACCTATACGGAACGAATGGTTAAAAATTTCTTTAAGAATAATAGGACATGTGAACCAGGACACGTCACCCCGTTTTGCAAAGTTATACAAGACGATCTCTTTCAAACTTTGCTCTGTACGTTTCTCTGACGGACAACACTTTCAACCTCACTCCTACTACATGTATTCTCTGACACGGTGCCTTGTCTTCCTTGAGACTGAGTCGAGACGGGTGGTCCCAGGGACGGGTCTGGGTCGGTTCCTGGAGCCGGTCAGTGACGGCAGGACTACGGATGTGTACCGTCGGCGACTCGACCCGGACCCGAGGACCCGGCCAAACACACACAAGTCGGTCGATCTCAATTGTTCGTGTTCAGAAAGGAAGTTCCCGACAATCCTTCTAAGTTCTCTACTAGATACACTTGACGAAATTCGAGAACCCAAAAAAAAAAAAATTTGTTTTTTCCCTCCTTTTAGGTCCATAATTGGTATAATAAGTAGGTTGAGTTCTAAGGAAACTTAATAAGAGGTGCATTAGACATAAATACCTATCTTCGTCGGTACGGAGTCCTTGTCTCTGGAGGCTTAAGTATTGACAGTCTTAGTGTTTGGTACCCGTTCCTTAAGTGTCGTTATTAAGAAAAAAAAAAAAAAAGTTCGTCTCTGACTCTACTTTAACTTAATGGTTTGTAGGAGAATTTACGAGAACGACGGAATCGTTACAAGTCAGTGGCCTAATCCGTGACAAAGACGTCCAAAACGCATGGGACCCTCCGTTCACACCGCTAAAAGATTCCTCGGCCAAGACGTTTCTACAGAACGGTTTCGACCGACCGAGAAACCAGTCGGTCCGAGGGCAGTCACGGTCTCGACCTGGTCAGATGAGGGTGTGCGACCGGAAGTTCAACGTCGACCGGCAGAATGTCCCGGACCCGGGGGAGACACTCTCTGACCTGGAGCCATCCATGGTCGGTCAAAGCGGACCTGGGTGTGGGGTAGGAGAGACAGAGTGGGGAGACAACGGGAGAAATGAACCGGGACGAGGGGAGTTAGAGGGAAGGACACGTGTAGGAAGGTAGAGTGAAGTCGGAGTAAATAGGTAAATGGAACGACACAAAAAACTGAACCCCTACCTCATGTGTCGGGTACGTAGAACGACTCGACAAGGTCAAAGTACGTCGTCGTCTCCCAATGACGAGCAGGGACTACTTCAGACTCCCGGTTGCGAACAAAACAAAAAGGAGAGACGTCCACTCCCACTGGACTTATTTCACCGCCTGCGGACGAACTAAATGGAGTCACGGTTTGTCGGACACTTTAATGTTCTCCGCCGGTCCTCCATGCAGACGAACTAGTGGGCGTAGAGAAAATGCAAACAGGATTTAATACCTACTAAACGATTACCGCTCGTCTCACCTCCGTAGAGACGAGGAAAGAGAAGAGAGAGAGGAGCGGTCCAATTCTACCCAAGAAATTAACACGGTTGTAGGTCTCTACCGTAAAACTGATCTGCGGAAAGAGAAACTTTCATTGGAAAAGGAGACCACGTCGCAGTCGTTGTCAAGGTTTCCCCGGTTTTCGTATTTCTGTCACAGGACCTCCCCTCGTCCGTCTCTCACTAACCGAAGATCGAGAGGAGGGACCACTGGGACCGTGGAGAGAGAATCGAGGGGATGAGCGGTTCGCTTTCGTGACCCAATAACTAGATCGTTTGGAACCGAGGTGTCTTACAGAATTACCAGAAGCCCACGGTGTCTGGGAGTGTTTAGTATACATCGTGACACACACGCGCACACACACACACACACACACACACACACACGTACACACGTACACGCACGTACGTACGTACGCGCGTTCGTCTGTGTACGTACAGAAAAGGATCTACCTCAGATGTAGTAAGTAGACTATATATTATCCTCAGACACTTGGTTCTTAGTAAGTTTTGGGGATCTGATTACTAAATTTCCCGGAAAAGTTGAGACTTTAATACACTAAGAGTAAAGATTCTCTAAACGAATAACTTCTTATCGAGATGGTGGAGATTGTCTTCTTGGATACAGACCAAGGATCTCAGGATTCCTTATAAGTCGTTTTTGATTTTGACTTGTGTCGTCGGAAGGGGGCTGAACTCTGGGTGTCACGTGGGACTGGGGGGAGAGGACTCGGGAGGAAGATCGGCCGTCGTCGGACACGCGACCTTGACGGTAGGAACCTGTAGACGTCGCCTCCGTTTTCGACCGACCAGACGGACCGTGACGGAAGACGGGACCCGGAATGTCAAGGTGGAGGGGTCCGTTTCTTTGTCGGGGAGGGTGAGGTAGTCGAAGACCTTTGTACGGGGATTAGAAGGAACCATCCCAACCGCAGTAGAGCGGGGGACTTCCCGACCTTCCGACGAGAGACAGACACTCACTCCTTTCGGGTGAACGAGGGAATATTTGGAACACGAGAGACCCTCACTACCTTTATAGAGAAGCTTAACTAAATAATAGGAAACGTCAAAAGACGAGAACTAAAGGGGTCAAGGGAAAAAAGAAAGACAGGGAAAGGACAGTGTAGGAGATCCGGGTCTTAGTCAGTACCAAAGAGCTCGTGTCCCCGCGTAGAGTTGGCCGAAGAACAGGGGTCTGTAAGAACAAGGAATTTCTACTTTTAGCAGGAGGGGGTCCGTCTCAGGGACTTCGATTAACACGAGACTAAATTTCATGTTGAGTGCTTGTACTGCCTAGGTAGACCTTCGTCTAAGAAGACCCACAGACGATGCTCGCTCTCAGACTTTCCAGACCAAAAAGAGTAGAGGGTAGAGTAAGATGAAAAGGAGGTGGGAGGGGTATCGACAGGAAGTTTAAGTCTGGGTAGTTTGTCCGATTATAAGTGTTAAGTAATAGAAAAGTAAAGATTAGAAGAAAAGAAAAGAAAAAACGGTGACTTTCGTTAGTTTGGGTTTGACCTGGAACGACTGAGAACTCAACATTAAGGTCCACGGAGCCCTCCTCCGCCTACCCCTTCCTCCTCCAACGACGGTCGGCCGGACCGGACTGGCGTCACGGAAGACAAACGAGGTGGTGTAAGGTGAGTCCCAACTCAGTCTACTGGAGGAAGACGGTCCGTCCCTCCTTCACGTTCCAACTAACGAAGTGTTTGCGTAGTAGACATTTGAATAAAACTTCAGTCCCCCTTTTTTATGGACACAACAGGAACTAGGTCTCGACTAAACCGTAGAACTAAGTCTTTAATTATTCGAGAGATTTACCCTCTTCTTCGCACTCTGTTATCCGTCGGACCAGGGAAACACTCAGACTAACGTCTCGTTTCTGTCCCTCTTCCCACCCGGTTACTCATACTTTCGTCAGTCTGGAGGTCCCTGATTGCTTACTCCAGGGGACTCACTCTGTGTCCGGGGTCGAGTCGTTTACTGGCGTGTAGGTAGGTCAACAATCGGGAATTAAGTGGAGAAAGGAAGTGTGCGGCGTAGGTAAGGTCTTCACTTCGGACAGATAGCTTGAACGCTATAGAGAGAATTGTGACAGACGAAGAGGAATGGAGGTTCGACGGTCCGGTCCGTGGGAGTAGAGAAATGCGTTAGGGGACGTCTTCGGAGTGGGGTCTGGGGACGAAGGTGAGGACGGGGAGTCACAATGGGGGGGGGTCGTTGACAGTCACTGTGGGGATGTGTGAACCCCCTCTTCTTTTCCACCACACAAGAAACGGTCCCGGGTGTCCCCTCAAGACATTGGTCTCCCAATGTTTTTGAGTTTGGAGTCGAGGTATAAGTTTTCTTGATCATGTTTGATCTCGGCAAGTCTCTACGGGGTTGAGGGAGGCCCCATCACTGAAAGGTCGTGACCCGTCCACTGACCGAGCGACACCGACACCGCCCCGACCACTTCTTTGGACCCTCCCATCCACCGACGAGACTCCGGGTGGCGGGGGTTGGGTCACGTCTTTCCTCTACCTCCTCGTCGACACAGACATCCAGACCGTCCACCCCCAAGCCACTCTGGAGCCGTCCCCCGGACGGAGTACACCCCTACCTCCGTCTGAGTCGTCGAGGTCCGTTCAAGGGGAAACACACATAAGTGTCAACCTAAAAAGGAAGGAGGACAAATGAAGAGGACCGAGATTTCTTACTGGTTCGGACACAAACGAAAAAATTAAACAGTATAATTTATATCGGAAACACCGTCCGAAAATGTAGGGCCGACATTTGAGATCTTTACCTTTAACTAGTCCCCCACCAACTATATTGGTTCCGGTATTTACGATTCTTGCCTCTACGGTAAGGTCAAATTACGAAAATAGATCGCTTACACGGAACATTCCTCCTTATATTTAGAACGTCGAACCAACCCCCCTCCCCCGCCCTACCCCCCGTACCCCCACCCACCATCCTCATCCCCATATTAGAACGACAAACAATGGTGGTCCACAGTGACAATTGACCGACACGTTCTTTTGTATGGTTGAGAGGGTCTCAAGTGGAGCAATTCACTAAAGTCACCTATTGTTTACTCTTTTGGTACAAACCCCACACCCTCCTCCCCAGTCGTACAGTCCTCGATATTTATTCCGGGTCAGGGACTCTTATTCGTGACTCATGTTTTATTGTACAAGATAGTCGGTGTGGGGGTAGAGTCGGAACCTCTTGAATTGACTGTATTTAAGGGGTCACCGGGGTCACCGGAAACTCCATGGAGGGTCGTACGTCACCCGGAGGTACCAAGACACAGAAAGACTGGTACCTCGAAAAGGAAGAGGATGTACTTTCCTTAGACTCTACTCACGTGTATGGGGGTTTAAGGACAAAAAGGAAGGTTAGTCATGTACGAGAGTTGGACCAAGTTAAGTCGAGGTAATTTTGGTGTGAGGAGTCCGGAGAGAGGCTCGTCGGAGACTCCAAGGGACGGAAAACGTACGTAGTAGGTCAGTTAGAGGGTGGGAGTCCGATTTATCTTGTTCTTGACCCGTTATAGACAAAAAAGTTTGAACCTTCGGGTACGGGTCGTTCCCTCCCTGTTACGAAAGTCCGGTGGGCCAAAGGTGGGGGTGTCAGGATTGAGGTGGACAGTGGGACTCCGCGGTCCACCCCCACGTTCCACGGTCGTCCACCACTGGTCGACCATGTGGAGGACCAACCCGTTCACGCCCTACGACGCCTAGAATACGTACACCACCCTTTCCCTCTCTCGGAGGGTGTCTGCAACACATCTATCCGGGCCCCGAGGTCAGGATCTGCGTCCGTTTGGGTCCAAGTGTAGAAGGATCGAGACGCTGATCTGGAACTCGTCCACCGAAACAAAGGAACGGGGAGTAGAGGAAAGGGACATTTGACCCAAACCACTATTGTCGAAGGAGGTCTGTACAGTGCGGCTACGAATCACAATCACACATTCTGAGGTGAGCCGTTAGTAAGTACGACGACTAACTGACTCATCGATGAGGCACGGACCGTGACAAGGTCCGTACTTTTGATCTCCCCTCGTCCTCTCTCCTCCGGACACGGGAGTACTACGAGGGTAAGACCTCAAGATAAATAAACATACACGTGTGGGCATACCTTTCGCAATCAGCGAGTCAGCACAGACTGAGAAGACACTGGGGTATCCAACATCGGGTGGTCCGAGGAGACAGTTACCTTAAGAGGTCCGTTCTTATGACCTCACCCATCGGTAACGGAAGAGGTCCCCTAGAAGGACTGGGTCCCTAGTTTGGTTACAGAGGACACAACATCCGTCTAAGAAATGCTAGACTCTGTGGTCCCTTAGTAGGTACACCCCTCTATATATTTAAACGGTTTATATACTACACAACCCATAAACAATGTGTATGTACATATGGGAACCCGTACTATAAAACCCCCGACCTTCACGTCTTAGAATTGGTGACCTGGAGGTCCCTTCAGGGACTTTCTAGAAAAAGTACAATCAACAAGGTGGAAAGGGAATGGTGAAAACGAGTTCGTCGGTCCTGGTTCAAACTTACAAGTAAACGACTGACTGAAGGGGTGTAAGAAAGATCGTCATCCTAGAGTCGGGTAGTTTCTACGTCGGTGACGGAGTTTGGGACCTGCTTGAGTATGACCGTCTCCGAACAAGTAAAGTAGGGGCAGTCTCGGGGTTGAGGAGAGAAATGGGTGTACACCCGAATAATATAAACTTACCTAGTCGTCGGTGTCTCCACTAGGCAATCAAGTCGACTCGAACTTTAATCGTCGAGTGGGGGAATTTGCCACACCCGTTACACAAACTCGAACCCGACGGCTCGACAAAGGGGGAGTCTGATGTGGGTCGTACCTTTACTCCCGTGAGGATTATAAAAGGGAAACTGTAAACTAATTATCACCTGTTTAGGTCTGGGTCATCAATCGAAAGGATAATAGGTAGAAAACCGTCCGTGACGACGAAAAGTTCAGAGTGACAAGATTTTTACATGAGTCTAGACTTCGACAAGTGACACACCTATATCCGTACTAAAGGACCACAGTTTCTATTCTCTGTAGACGGTACGTTTAATGTCTGCTTCACCCAACGACCCAAAGTCTAGCCTTCGGTCCCTGGAGACACGATGGTTAATTTAGTTTACGATGGTTAGGAAGGGGACGAAAGAGCCACAACAGTGCACTGTCTATTAGACGGTCCCAGTAGGTTAGATGGTGGGTCACCATTTCGGGTCACACCCCGGACGTACGTTAACTATACACGGTATGACCCAGCCCTTGGCACTACGAGTACTACCCTCTAGCTCGGACCATCGACCTGTCGGACGTGGTTCACCTAAAGTCTATAGTTTTCGGAACCGGCTGATGTCTCACCAGTAAAATAGGGAAACACTTCAGACTCCAGACTGTACTTGTGGATTCTCCGTCCTCACTTACAACTGTTAGAGTCACGGTTCACTTCATCGGTCCCTGTACCGGAGTCAATAGAATAATATATACATAAATAAGTTTTCTACGAAATCTCAGAGAATAAGTGGTCTATGACACGACTCTCAAGTTTCCACTTCTGGTGTCATCTCAACCGGAGTGTACTGACGAATCATCACCATAGTGGAACCCGTTTAATTAAAGGAAGACCTTCAGAGTCAAAGGAGTAGATGTTCTGATCTTATTCGTATAGAAAAAAAAAGACGTACTATTTTAATAATGTTTTTAAATCGTTTCAGTACATATAATCAGATATTGTGTCTTACAGTCGGGTCTCATTTTTCAGTTAGTCATCATCAGTAGTAATAAATTTGAAGGAGGAATAAGGCTTTTTCTGGAGCTCATAGAATGTTTGTTTCACATGCGTTGTTCCATTTATTCTTCGCTTCTGTAAAAAATTTCCTTTTTATTCTTCTCCCTTTTGTTTCACTTCGGTCCCGACTCCAAGTAAACATTTTGTGTCTGAACCTTGAGAAGTGGAGACGATCTCTACTCGGACGTCGTCCGAGACCCGAAGGATTGTCTCCTCCGTCTCTCCTTCTGTATGGACGACACGCTGAAGATCAGTAATGACTTCAGTCTTGCCTTTCGAAAATCTTCCGTCGGGAGAGACCTTAAGGGAACCATGACTTGGGGACCCAGTAGAATCTTCTTGTGATCCATGTAAACACTGACTACTGAGGATTGTCGGAGGATTGTCATTTATGTCTTTGTGTAAAGGATCTCGACAAAGAATGTCGAGGTAGTCACCTCCGACGACCGAACCACGGGTTCACACCCAACGTCCTGTTCTCAAGCTTCCACCGTCCCTTCCCCCGCGTTTTGTCCATCCGATGGTCCTTCTACAGAAAAAGACGTTCCCACACTTAGAAGGTCCCTCCCGTCGGCCTCTCATGTCTGCCGGTCCCGGTGAAACTCTAGGTACGGGTCGTCGCAACGGTAGCACCCTAGACCCGACAGTCATCCCGGACCTCGGCCCTCTCGATCGGTCTACCCTTCCTGACGAAAATTTAGGCCGGGGTCACCCTAAATTTGGGAAGAGCCGAGACCGAATAAAAACTTAACAGCCATTGTCTAACCCGGAGAGTCACGGTATAGAAAAATTTATACGTGTTTCGGTACCTCAGTAAGGTGACGTTGATACTATGAAACAGAAGACCATGAAATCCCTGACGTAATCGTAGTATTCGAAGGGGATCACAAATACCAAAATTAAGGACAGGGCCAACGCAAATTTTTACAAAAATTATGGCCGGAGACGCACTCACACGTCCAACCGCTAGCTATCTACTTACTGACACTTGTCCATTTATATCAATTCAGCTTGCTCATACATATCGACGTTTCCGTTAACCACCATAAATAAACCTCTCATTTAGCAACGAGGTTCAGTATTAGGAGGTAAAGGTTGTAAATCTTTGTTTTTTGTCGGAGGCACGTCCCCTTCTACCGATTTAACTTATCGTTCTCTCCTGTCCGAACTTTATGACCAATTGGTTACTTCGCTCTGGGTAATCTCATTTAATGGTTCATACCTTCGTAGCGGGGTGACGAAACGACTGAGGCTGTGTACCTATGGGAATCGTAGGCAAATAAATTTTCCTTTGTGTGTCGGAGTAAACATCGTAGTCGTACATGGCTCAGTCGTCCATGTCTTAGTACCCTCTTCTCCACCGGCCCCTTCTCTTCTCGCACCACCGACAAGACGGTCTTTCCCTTGGTGTCCCTTCGGTTTTAGTGAAACGTCATACGGACGAAAGGTTGTTCACTCAAATAGGAGGTCAACGCAAATCAGTGTGGGTGTATCTCTGTCGGACACAGTACAGGGATTCCTCTGCGGGACTCATTGAAGAAAGTTACGGGGTTTATTTATTTATTTATTTGGAGAGTCTCGGCGTTCAAGAAATGGTGACCGTAAATACGTCTGTCGAGTACTCTCGTAAAATATTTAGGTCTTCCTCTGTTCCTCGTCGTCTAGGGAGTTCGTTCATTAACTGCTCTTTCTTATCGGACAGTGGGTCCTCTTGACCCTCGTGACTTAAAGTCAATGCCAAATAAATCGAAACGGCTCGGAGCTAACCGGCCGTCAAAAGATCTTAAGGCGAACTTCGGTCGCGCCAGATCGTACTCTACCACTCCTGCATGAGGTATTATAAGCGCAGAAGTCGTCTTCCCACAGAAAACCCAAGACGGGGTGAACCCTACCTGTCCGGGTCCTAAGTCGGGGGTCTAAACTCTTGACGACCCCGTACAACCTCGACCTTCCCCGAATCTTGGTTAGGGTGACTACAGGTCCTTTCTGAACGACCCAGGGGTGGAGTCCTCGGGAAGGGGCCGAGGCAGGGTCGACACTGGACTCGGACCGGGAGAAGTACAGCGTGTCACCCACAGACACCAGGTAGACAGGAGGGGGTGGTCTGTCCCTTGGGACTCCGGTCTCGGAAACAGGTGGGTAGAAACACAGGGTGTGTGGACTACGTCGAGGGACGCGACCTGGTCCGCGGTCATTTGTAAACCACTTGGTACGTCTCTACCCTGGTCTGGGTCGGTTAGTCTAAACTCGTCGTGCAAAGGGTCGGGGGGTCCACGGGGGTGGGGGCCGAAGCAGTGAGTCTCGTGGACTAGAACTAGCATTTCCTTACTCAGCGCAAGACAACCAAACCACAGACCTCAAATAATCCATGAATGACTATGGGCAGTTGACATCTATCCCGACTTCACGTCCCTTTACCGACGGACGTACTTCACTTTAAGTTATTTTGGCGTAAAATTCACTTTTTAGTCATATTTGTGGTCCGAAGAAACGGTACCTTTGTCTCCAACGAATCTTTGACGGATTGCCGCTCAAGATTTAAAAAATTTCAGTTCAATAGTAAATTCGATGTACCGGGATGTCCAATAACTCTCTATTAGTGAGCGGAGTCCTGTGAGCCTCCGTTCTCCGGGTCGGCTCACGGAGGGTCTTGAGACCCCTGGTCTATTAGAGAACTATTGACACGGGGGACCTCGGTGACTAAACCCGGACCCCCTTCCTCTTTCTTTAAAAACACGTCCTCAATTTACCACATGTATATATATATATAAAAAAAAAATTCACAAAACCCCCCCGAACTTTTTTCTACCTCAACCGGTAAACCGCACAAGTGGTCGGTAGGGTCGGTACAGAGTTCTACATAATCCTTGTAAAAGGTCCGTCAATGAGGTTAGTTAAGTTTTGTCTCCAGAGGAGAAACAGAAAGTAGAAAGCTAATACGTCTTCCTACGAAAGTCCCAGAAGTCGAAAGACGGAAAGGGACAGACCTACGGGGAGAGGGGATTTTCCCGTCCTTGGCCCGGGTCCTGTCCCACCAGGATCTCCAACCTCGGTTCGGCCCGGAGACTCATCAGTCTGTTGTAGAGGACCCAGAGTCCGAGTCGAGGGTCCCGGAGTCTCACTTGCTCCCAGACCCAAGTCTTAAACAGTCACAAGTCTCGAGTCGTCCAGCGTACAGAACACGATTCGTTTCTCGTGTCGAGACAGATGGTCGGTGGACCGTGTCAACGTGTCGTGTCATTAACGACGGCTGGAGTCCGTGTGTCTCCTGTTTCTTGTCGCGTGAGTAAGGAAGGGCTTTTATTACCCGTTTTAGTGTCGGGGGCACCGACTCTTAACCCCGGGGATGGTTCAGTTGTCCCTCGTCTACCACGGACTTCGTTTTCTGTTTGCAAGACGGGGAACGTCTCGTAGACTCTGAAAAGGTACCACACCGTCAGGACGGCCCCAACCATCACTATCAATAAGGACTCTGTGTGTGTGAGAAAGACCTTCCTTGTCAACAAAAGTAGTATGTGAAGTTTCACAAAAGGACGTGGAGTAGAGGAATCTCGGAGACTTGTTTGGACACTTCTCCCACCCCGGTCACACTAATAAAAGGAAACCTCTTTCTCCTTTTGTCCAAGTGTCTCCGTTTTATTAAACGAAGGTCTGCGTCCCTCTTCTTTGGTCGTATCGGTTGGACGGTAAGACCCCTAAGATAGTGAAATCCTCGAGCCCTTACTCTGGGTTTTATTAAGAAGGTTCTCAAACCGGGACCGAAGATCTTCTTCTACTTGAAACGTGCACTAAAAAGGAAACGAAGAAGGGACAATCACAGAATAAATCCCTAAGACTTCCCGTCTTTCTCACCGAAGGAAGGAAAAGGAAAGGACGGTTGCTTACGTTGTGGGCTTAAATCGTTCAATTTTTCCCTACGGCTTTTACTTGAAGTCGCAACGTCTTGTCTCACCACTGACTAGACCCGACGTCGTGGTGAACCGACCCACAGCGGGTCTAGTTTTATGAGGAACTTCAACTCTCACACGTGGGTACGACTGCGAACTTCTTAACAAGGTCAAGAACTTCCCCCTCTTTTTTTTTTTTAGTTTACTTTAGTAAACGTAAGATTGTCGGAAACCGTGGTCCCTTTTGACAGTTGACATAGTGCACATTTATCTTTAGACGAAGGGTCAAAACCACGTAAAAAAGTAGTGAAGGGAGCGGTGACATTAATAGTTTCTATAAAAACAAAAATTTGTTTTTAACAGAGGATGCGTCCGGGGTAGAGGAAAGACGCCACTTCACCTTTGTTACTTAATCTTATAAGATTAGTGAAGAGGTCCTCGGTGGCGACTCCAATATTTGGGTTCTAATAGGACTCATTTCTTTTGAAGTCCGTGATCTGTCCAGTCTTTTGGTCTCACGGGGGAGGTGGACAGAGGGACCGGTGGACTCGGGTGTAGACAATTTGGGTTCCTTCCTTCGTTTTGACCGAGGTGACTTCATGTAGGACTTAGGCAGGGGGTTCCCGTGTCCGAAAAGTCTAATTGTTTTAATTTTTGGTCTTAAATCGTGGTCAATCGTTGGTAAAACCTGTACTGTCTCGTCCGTGCGGTGTTGACAAATTCAAGATAGGTTGCGGGTCATCATCCCCTCTCCGAGGAGTCTTACCAGTAGTCCTTATTTTGCACTAGGTAGTCTATCTAAGACAGGCGACAATCGACCATCTGTCCGTAGGGTACGCCCGTCGGGACACATCCCGGCCTAGACGTAAAAGGGAAAATTTGGGGTCGTCTCGGGACCCACTTCACATAGAGGGCAAAAGTCTTTACTCCTTCGACTCTACTTCTATTTAGTGAGTCGATCACTACAGACACCATTACACTGAGGGCAATCACTGTAGTCACCTAGGAAGGAATCACCACTCGGTAAGTGGAGAAGAAATCCAGTAAAATATCTTATATCGATAAAGTCGAGATTATAAAACCAGTGGACTACGTTTGTCGGTTGACTAACATTTTCTGGGGTTACGACTCTTTCACTCCCGTCTTCCTCTTCTCCCGTAGTCTCCTACTCTACCGACCTACTGTAGTGGTTACGTTACCTGTACTTGAACCTGTTTGCTACCCTCCACTACTCCCTATCTCTCCGGACCGTACGACGTCAGGTACCCCAACATTTCTCAGTCTGTACTCAATCGCTAACTTGTTGTTGACAAAGTCGCTCCCTACGATAGAATTCAGTACTCACACGTCGCACTATTCAGGGAAGGAATGATTTGTACTTTGGCCAAGTTAGTTTACAACCAACTCACGAATGGTACACGTGTGGTTTGTGGACTCTATGTCGTCCCTTTGTCCGCAGGGACCGGAGTCCCCGAACACGATATTCCTTCCCTCTACCAGTCAGTTCTCCGACAACTGTTTACGACCCTTCTCATAGGACTCTTCCTTTTCAGCCCGTTCGTGGACCCGCTCCACCGACCCTTCCGGCGGGAGAGACACGTCCACCGTGTCCACGACTCTACCCGTCCTACCGACGTTCTCTCGGTGGGTCGATCCCTTCCCGGAGTGGGAAGGACTCTGACTTTTCGGTCTGTGACGTAGCGACTCAGTCGGCTCGCATTCTTCAAATGTGGACCCAACGGGTCACGGTACCGGGGTCCGTAACAAATCTTTACTTTACACTCGTCTATTCTCCGTTCCCAACACTGGGGTACTAAGTCTGGTTCTATTTCTTGGAGTGGACACCACCCACGGACCGCGACCCATCGGGTCCGGGAAGGTGACACAAACACAACACAAACACTGGTCATGAACCACAGAGGATTTCCAGAGTCCCGTCCCGAATCGGCTAGGACGGTACCCTTTGTTGACCTAGTCTAGAGAGACACCCACTTAGGTCTGGTGGTTTTAAGGTACCGACAGTCTCCGGAGTTGATGACTCAAGTCGTCGAACGACCTCCCTTCTCTATTCCTGGACTCCGGGTGCTCAACTCCCAAAACGGGTCCGAGGGGTTCGTCCTGTCTCTCAGGGACGGGTACTGACCACGACACTCGTTTCTCCTGGCACATTACCTCCACCCGGAATAGGTAAAGGAAGGAAGATTTTTGACGAAACATCGGTTCTTAAATTGGTGAAAGAAACGGTTCTCGAACAAACTACAGTTATACCAAGGCGAATCTGATTAATGAAAGGAAGAGAGAGACAGTTGCCTTTACTTTGAGAAATGGAGAGAAAGACAATCTGAAACCCTGGTAGTATTACCAGAAGTCTTGATTTCGCCCAAAACAAGACGACAAGTTTCACTACACCAATAGTCAAAAAAAGTGTTTAGCGGGTCATATCTCGGAGACCCCTACGCCCCTCGGGTCGTCGGGAGGTGTGGGGGTATCAGGAAAAGGTAGAGAGGTGTCGCAAAAGGAGGTGGACTACTTCCAGCTGGGTCTGAGATGGACCAAGGAAGACTTGCTTGAGATGACGGGTCTCCTCAAGTGCGGAGGGGTGGGGTCGGAGGTGGGACACGTCGACGCTCCCCGGTGGTCCGTCGTCTTGGGGATGAGTCGATTGCACGAGGCGGACGAAGGCCTCGACGTCACTGAGGGGAGGGGCCCGTCGGTTCACCTGCGGTCTCCTCCAGGGAAGGGAGGGGACGGCTCCTCCTACTCCTGCACCCCGGCTGGGGTGGGACCGCTCCCGCCACCGCCACCGTCGCCTCTTCCGACGGTTCCACCTAATCTGTCGGCTAGCTAAATATTTAACTAGTTAGTGTGTTGACGAGTCTTTAACCTAACTTCCTTTCGTCGGCTGACAATAAATATAAAGTATGGACCACAAAAGTTTACTGTAACAGACCGTCGAGATTCCCGAATTGAGGAATCGCGTGGTGAAGACGCAGGGGTCGACGGAGTGTCCGGTGGGGTGTGTGTGGGGGTATGGGCTCTCGAACCCTTGTGTAGCCCGTCCCCGGACACGTAGCACACACAGGACACTCGTGAGTTCCTGGTGCACCTTCACTGTGGGTAGGTGCTCAAAAGACCAGTGACCGGCCGTCGCGGTTGAGTGTCTGGAGGGAGAGGAGTTTATTCCTCTACCTTGGAGTGACAAGAAACCTTCCTCCACTTTATTTCCGTGAAGAACCTACTTTTCATACTAGTTCTGGAGTGAAACTTCAAACAATAAAGTTAACCCACTGAAAAATTTTTGCTCAAATACAAACATTTCCCTATTATGTCTGAGTACCATATTTTAGGTTCACCATGTTTTGTGACTCTTCAGTAAGAAGGGTAGGAGTAAGTGGTCTGTAGATTAAAGGGAGAGATCTTCGTTTATGAGGACTATCAACAAACCTATGGAAAATTCATAAAAGGTTGACAGACAGTACCTATTACCAGATGACTACCGGTCCACCGGCACCGCGTCAACGTGGTCAGTCCTGAACCGGTCGGGACGAAGTAGGGAGGGGAAGGGTCAATGGAGGTGCGGGGGTGAGTCGGGGACGTAATAAAACTTCGTTTAGGGTCTACAGTATAGGTTTGAAAAAAAAAAAATTGTCTGTTGGTCTTATCTAACCCGAAAGGACCACCGAGTATACTATTTCTTAGACAGGTGTTACGTCCTCTGGACCCAAACTAAGTATCCAGCCCTTCTAGGGGACCTCTTCCCTTACCGATGGGTGAGGTCATAAGAACGGACCTCTTAGGGTACCTGACTCCTTGGACTCCCCGTTGTCAGGTACCCCAACAATTCTGAACCTGTGTTGACTCGTTGATTGGGTGTCCTATCGTAAGTTTTTTAAAATTGTTACCAGGAAATTATAATATAAGTCAGTCACAAGTCTAAAAGGGTCACACAAACTTAGTCCTAAGTTTATTCCACACATGTAACGGTAACAGCTATACAGGGAATTATTTAGAGAGAATTAAATATCTAAGAGGTGGAGAAAAGAAAAGGACCCTTCAAAAAACAATTCCTTTGTCCAGTAAATAAGATGTCGTGAAGGGTGTCAGACCCAAATGACTAATGTAGGGGAACCCCCAGTAACGTGTCCGAGGAGGACAGTGGACATAAAGGATATTTAATCCGTTTTGTTCTCTAGTCCCGAAAAAACAAAAATTAAAAACCGTCGTGAGACACCCACCATAGTGAGTGAAGGTAGTCCTCCACACTACAGACTAGAGAAGAACACTACAACCGTGACCACCCAGCACGAACCTGGATCAGTAAGTAATGCCTAGCGTCTCGTCACGAGAAGGGCGGGGTGGTACGGTCGACCGAACATCGATCTCGGAACGCAGGGAAGTAGTTGGTAAGTCATTGGAACTCTCTCAAACACACCTTTTCCACCCTATTTGTGAACTAAAAGCATCGACCCTCTGAATTTTGGGTGTCTAATACATTTAAGTCCATATGTCGGCGCGTGTGTGTGTGTGTGTGTCCACGACTTCCTGTGTGCACGTCCTTACTACTCACGAAAGAGTCGTCAACGTACCATTCCGTGACGATCTATTGAGGAGGTCACTGTATCTATTAGGGGTTCGAGATTTTTATTTTTTTGTTGGTCTTCTACTGACCGTACCCCTGGAGCACCTCGTTCCCAGGGGTCGGGTAAGGTCTCTCCAGGGTGATGAACGGAACGTCTCGGAGGTACGTGCTCGTCACCCTACCGGGTCGACCGAAGACCAGACCGAGACAGTCACTCAGTAGTCGGAGGTGGGGGGTTGGGGGTGGGGGTGGGGGCGGTTGTTGAAACCCGGAGTCAAGAGGGTGGACCTTTCACCTGCCTTACCCGGTCTCCCTCTTGAGAATTTGAACCTGCTAAGATCTGAGGCGATCCTTAGTAAGGGGCTTTTGTAAGGAGGAGGGACAGTGAGGGACCTCCCATGTCGTAGGAGACTCGGACGTCATTGCCGAGTAGAGGTGGAGAACGAACCAGGTGAGTCGACTGGAGCTTTTTAAGACACAGGTTAAAGTCTATGGAGTGGACACTGGGGTGTCCCTGAGGTTCAATTCTTCGGGACTTTTCTCTCTCTATTAGTGAATTGAGAGATGGTCAAGCTTTTAAGACCTCACTAAAGGAAACCCCTTTCCCTCCTTTATGGGAGATTAACTCCCCTAACAGTTTCCTAAGTGTCTCGTAACAAGGGCTAAGACGACCCCTGTGTCTCACTATCTGATTAAGTTAGAGATCCAGGACTGTTTACTCTTTTGTCCAGTCTCTCCACCACACTGAACAGCTCGTACTGGACCGAGGGTCTCTCTAATTTCGTCGGACGGAAGGAAATGGTCCACGGTCCCACACCGTCCGGTTCTACCACACGGTTCCTCAGTCCCATGTACGTGTGGGTGGGACATGGTACTATAATCTTTCGAGTACGAGACCCCTTCGGGAGGTCCCCTATTGGACGTGCTCTCTTAAAGGTACTACAAGGCTTTTGGGTGGCGAAGGAGTTTCTCAATTCTATAGGGCTCGGCGAAAGTCTAAGGACGTCCGTCTAACAACGTGAACTAAATTTTTTTTTTTTTTTTTTTTTTGATTAATCTCACGGAGAGGCCAATAATAATATAAGTCCGTTGAAATTAAAACTTAGACAGGACGACTGAGTTAGATCAGGAACAATTACAGACGAAACGTTTCGCTAGCAAAGGAGGACAATTTTAAAGACCACGTCGCTACCAAAGAGGAGAGTAAGTCCCACATGGGACTCATGGGACTCACCGACACGCCGACCTCAACCCATCCCCTCCTTACTTATCCGTCTACGACTTTCCGGGACGTCAACCCCAACTCTACAAACTCGAGACTAGACGTCCTTCACCTCCTAAGTCCCTATACATTTCGACCTGGGTCCCCTAGGACTCTTCTCAATCTACACTGGGAACCACGCCCCCGACCCCACCTCGTGGTATGAGACCTTTCTTGTACCTACACCTCAAGTAGTCTCGACCCCAACTAAAGACTGAGACGGAGAAGTATTACCGTACTGGAGTAACCCAGTGAAATGAAGTAAAAGGGTAGAGATTTTACCTCGGTGACCCTGACGGGACCACCAGGTCACCAACTCAGGTGGACGGTTACGTCCCTCTCACCCAAGGTAGGGACCAGTCCCTTGATTCTAGGGTGTACGGTTCCCCGTTGATTCGGACGCGTCGTGTCGATTTCTTCGGACGAATGACGTTACTTATAGGGTGCACGACGCTACTTCTGGACTACGTCAGTTCATTTATTTATAAAATTTATTGATTCATTCTACCTCGGCGACGGTGACGGAGAAAACCGTCGACGAAGTCCTCCTCATTTACGACATCACAGAGAGCACTCATTCATTTACGGACCGAGGGTCCTGTTGTGCGACAGGAAGGGGGTAGAGGGTTGGGGTGACGAACACCAAAACAATCCCTACGTTGTGGATGAGGAGGTTCTGTGAATCTCGACTCGTTCATCTACCAATACAGAGACTTACTTGGTAGGTCCTTGATATCCCGTGGCGTCGTCACCTCCTCTATTCTAGGATTTTCTATTCGTCTGTACGTCTCTCCTATTTCCCGTAAGGTCTGTTCCATTATTGTACGAGTTTCCGTAGCCCGTATGGACGGTTATAGACATGAGTAGTATTGAGGAAGGGAACGTCGACCGTCCTCTGGGTTGAGTTTTGACCGAAGTCGATGTCTCTTTACAGACCCGAGCGTTACTGGTTACCCGGCTCGACCGAAGTCGAGGTGTCGGTCGGAGACAGTAAACTAAGACGAAGGGGGTCATAACGGAAGGAAGAGTCCTCGGAAAGAGACAATTCACGGACTCCACCGGTGGCGATCGAGGTCTGTCTCCAAGTTGTTTGGATCCTCTCACACAAGGAGGAAGACCGTCGAAGTCAAGATTAGGATTGTGAACGAGAGGAGTCGAGCCGGGCAGACAGCGGTGCGGGGTTTGGTTCGTGACACGTAGGTTCGCCCATAGGTGTTTGAAAAGAGACATTTCCTGATCGACCGTTTTTTTCCGAAACGTCTGTCCAAGAGGTCCTGTCCCCAAGGGTCGGAGACCCTAGATTAGGGACTACTAGACCCCACCTCGACTACCTTATTATTATCTTTATTTTACGTGTTATTTACGTTAAGTAAACTTAGTAGGGGTTTGGTGAGGGAGGAGAAACCAGGTACCCTTTTAACAGAGGGGACCGACCTCTGGAGTCGAGACACCTTAGAAGAAGGGACTATGAAAAAATGTTGGAAAAGTGTACATTCGTGATAAGAATCGAGTCCTCGGGGAGTTTTATCCTGTCCCCGGAAAAAAAAAAAAAAACGGGTCCCTGGAATCAAACGGGACTAGATGTAAAAGTGTCCGTCCGGACCTCCGTCCACAGTCCAGTCGAGTGGTTTGATATACCTCTCCCTTGACCCCACCAAAGGGGATTTTCCTTCGCGACGTAAAGGCAATGGTCCTTTTCTCTACACCCCACCTCTCCCCGGTTCAGCTGTCCGACACAGACACTGTCCACTGTTCCCACCGAACCGACAGATCCCTTCCCCACACACTCCTCCAACGCCACCGGTTCCGGTGTACATGCTTCCCGGAACTGAACAGTTGGACCCCTAGGGTCGGAATTCTCTAGTTCTCCCCTCCGGAACCTCCCAAAAACTTACCTACTCATTACGTGACTTTCGTCGCAAAATCCTTATAAGTAGAGCGCCGTCGCATGTCCTCTTTAACCTTTCCTCTCTCGGACCGTTACTTTAACACAAAGACTTTCAGGGTCCTGCTCTTTTATATGGAGAAGGTAGTTGGGGGTTGACAAACTGTACGGCACCAAGTACCCGTTGAGCTCCGTGTATTTATACACGAAATTTCAAATTCTCATTCTTCACTCTACTTACCTTGGAGACTACTCGGAGGGAGGAACAAGTCTTCGGGCCCCTCACTAAAAGGTTTTCGCCGAGGCCGACGATACTCGTTCCGTCCCGAGGAGAGGGAAACACACTGAGTGGGGTCGGAGACACAGCCGGAACTAACCTTCGTCTCAACGGGCACAACGAAACGGAGGTCTCATTCCTTCTCTCCGGTTTAAAGTCTTTTATTGAGACTCACTACCGACGGAGATACCTTCGCGACTAACGAAATATTTACCGGAAGGAGAGGGGTGGGGGGTGGGGGAAGGGCTGTCTTCAAACCTCCGCCGTCACCGAAAGGTTTAATACGAACTTTTCGTCGGACTAAAGGGACTCCTTAGGAGAGGCTCTACTCCTCGACCAGAGGGAAAAAAAGGCTGTGAAAGTGGGTCTCATGTTTCGGACAGACGGTTCCCGAGCCTCCCTCGCCACGGGTGGAGGGAAGTCTCGGTAGTCGTGGTCGGCAATTACTTTTAGAGAGACCCTACGGGCGGACACGTCGTCCTTCCCCAATTTTTCGCGACTACTGGCCGACGGAGGTTGTGGGGGAAGGCAAAAGGGGGGAACCCATTAAGCGGTAAGAAAAACGTGTTGTCGAGGGCCCAGAGTTGGACAAGAGAGTCAGTCATGGGAGTGCAGGAGTCGAAGGAGGGTGTGTCAGCCGAGACTCCATTCCTTCGTGGAAGACCTTAGAGACTCCGGCAAAGGTTCCCTTTTCTACCTCCCCCCGCCCCCTCCACCTCGTCCCTCTTCATTACCTC
Source organism: Capra ibex (assembly GCA_006410555.1). NCBI lineage: Eukaryota > Metazoa > Chordata > Mammalia > Artiodactyla > Bovidae > Capra > Capra ibex. The sequence continues at coordinate 4,213,167 of SJYO01000233.1, read as the reverse complement.
TACTCAGTCTTCAAAGAAGTTCTTTATTTTGTGCCCTTAAGGGAGCACCCAGGCCACAGATTTTAGACGGAAGGTAACGTCCCCCTGCGCCCAAGTTAGGGACCAGTCCCCTGATTCTAGGGTGTACGGCCTACCGTGTCGGTTGTTTTTTATATGTTCTTGATTTTGGACAATGCAAGGGGTCCCGTCTCCATACGTCACCTGGGTCCGGAACCACGTGGGGCAAAGGGGAGACGGGGTAAAGTGTAGGAAAGAACGGAGTGTCTGGGGTGAAGGACGAGAGTGTGCAAGGTGGGCCCTGTAACGGGTCAGGGGCTCTTCTCCGGTCTCTCCGGTCGTTACCCTTAGATTGGTACGGTGTCAAATGTCCACTGGAACCCACCTGGAAGGAGGAGGGGTCCCGGAGCCAAGGGAGGGACAGACGATCTACTTCCTAAACTTGGTTCGTCAGAGGTTTTAACGAGGTGGAGGATTTACCACTGACTGAACTATTATTGCACAACCGTTCTTATACCTCCTTTGTCCGTACATGCAACCGTGCTCGAACCCCAAAGGGACTCTCAGGTCAATCGTTCTGAGGAACGAAGGTGACGTCTCCCGTACCCAAACTAGGGACCAACCCCTTGATTCTAGGGAGTACGACAAGAACGCACGACACGTCACACCGGTTATAGACATATATACATATATATATGTATATATGTGTGTGTGTGAGGAGATAGGTACCTTAAGAGGTTCGTTCTTGTGACCTTACGCATCGGTCAGGGAAGAGATCCCCTTATCTATATATATTATACATATAACCTCATTCCAGAGACCTCCAGTTGAACTGGTATAGGGTATTCGAATTCACATGTGTGGAAAACTGGTCGTCAAGACGGAGATTCTTAAATTATGACTACGTGCACGTGTTTCCCATGGACGAGTCCGCTCAGTGACGTTCCAACGAGGACGAAACGTCTTTGGGTGTTATGACTTCCGGGTCGTACGTGGTCCGTAATACGAATTACGAAATGTAATTATGGAGTTCTCTGACCCTCGTTTTCTATCCTTTGTTGGATTAGTGTCCTGAAGTTTAGGTGGGTTTCCTCCGACTTTCTGGGGAAGTGGGGTGGGGGTTTTTTCGGAGTGGTCTTCAAGATCACTTGATATGACTTGTTACCATGTAGGTTACAGTACTTTACAATTGATAAAGGATTTTCATTTATGCCTTAATTTTTCTTTCGTCTTCCTCCCCAACCCCTCCCTTCCCCCTCCCTCCCTCCCTCCCTTCCTGACCAATTTACTTGATACCAGGTAGGCATATTGTTTTACTTACTTTGTTGTTACCCATAGTCTTAAAATTTACGTGTATGAGAAACTGAGTCATTAGGACGAAAATCCCTAAACGAACAGGTATACGTTTCTACCCCCGAAGGGACCATCGAGTCGACCATTTCTTAGACGGACGTTACGTTCTCTGGGGTCAAGTTAAGGACTCGACCCTTTTAGAGGACCTCTTCCTTAACCGATGGGTGAAGTTATAAGTACTCGAAGGGACCACCGAGTATACCATTTCTTAGGTAGACGTTACCCCCTCTGGACCCAAATTGGGGACTCAACCCTTCTAGGGGACCTCCTCCCGTACCGTTGGGTGAGGTCATAAGAAAGGTCCTCTTAGGGGTACCTGTCTCCTCGGACCGCCTGATGTCAGGTACCCCAGTGTTTCTCAGTCTGTACTGACTCGTTGATTCGTGTCGTGTCGTACGTTTCTACCACTTGTGTCACAAGCAACTTCGTTACAAACGTAATTATTTTCAAACCTTTACTGGAGTTCCAGGTAGGTCTCCCAGAACTGATTTATTCACAGTATGATAGCACGGTTTATCTGAATTTTTTCTCGATCAAGAGACACGTGTAGTGGTTCTAAATAATAATTTCTTTTTCCGTTCGTCTCGTTACGATCATAAATACCCCCTGTCTCTATGAAATACACGCCTTAAGGAGAATTTCTTATGGGTTCACCGTCGGAAGATCCTTCTTATCGTCCTAGTCACTACTCTTTAGAAAAGTGTAACATGGGAAGTATAGAAGTGTAAAATTTCGGTATATGTATTAGTATACACATTGAAGAAGTGAGTGAGTTTTTTAATAATAATTTTATATTCCGTAAACACTCAGACAATAAGATGAGTGTAAAACCACTATCCTCATATTGTAGTAGACCCGAAGAAGAGTACACTAAACGTAAAGAGGTCCCGTTGGTCCGAACCCTTTTCCTCCATAACGAATTCGGTTTATTCCTTTCCCTAGAACCGTTTCTAGGGAAGTGTCCTACCCAACATATGACATGTCCGTTGGTGGTGTGTCGAGGACACACGTACCTCTTTCTGGTAGGGGGGTAGTCACGGGGTCGAGTAGACTCGGGGAGTCTCGGGATTTTCTTCCACCTCCGAGTCTCCGAAAGGACCGACGGAATCACGAGAACCCGTAACGTGCAACGGGAGACGGGATCGGAGATGACACCGAGACAGTCCGACCGTCGGAACAGAGATACCTCTCTACCGCAAGGACCGACGTAGAAGTCGTGGAACCTGTCCCGACACCGTCCATGGAAGGAGAGTGACAATCCTACTGTCGGTGGATCCCTACCCGGGTTTCCGTGATTTATCTCCCGTTGCTATCTTAAGTTTGGGCTCCGTCGGCTGTAGTGTACTACTTAATGTACTAGTCAATGTGGTCCAATGCGGTGTCTTAAGTCTTAGACGTCCAACCTTTGAAGTTCAGGCAGGTTGTTCGTAAAAAGCTCCGAAAAATACACGGTATGGGGTTCTGTTTTTCCGTATGTAAGACAGAGGATTCTCGCTTCGGGTCTCCTCTCGACAATTTGTTCTGTCAGTAGTACTCCTCCGTAACTATTTCAGACCTAACCTTCTTCCAACCCTCGTCGTCAATTCTCGTACCGGAGACCTGCATGTCGGACCTAAACTGAAGACTGGGACGACGGAGTCGTTCAGAGAAGTAACGAGGTTCGAAGATTGTCTTACTCGTATTTTTAGTATGGAAGGACTCTCGTACCACTCTTAATCTCGGACCACTCTTATTTCACGAACTGAGTCCCGGACCGGGGACCCGTCACGAGACATCCTCGACCAACAGTCCGCTGCTACTATGGAATCTCCATATTCACGGTCGAGTCTTGCACTTGACTTTTCCTTGATCCTCCGAAGTACCTTTTCTCCGGTAGGTTCGACCGAAACGTCATAAACGGGGAGTCTGTTTTTCCCTCCCTGGGGAGACCCTTCTCCCTTCCTCCACCCCTGTCATTTGTCATTCCGACCCCTACAAGGACCACCAAGTCAAGTCAAGTCAGTGAGTCAGTACAGGTTGACAAACGCTGGGGTACCTGACGTCGTGCGGTCCGAAGGGACAGATGGTGGTCGAGGGTCTCGAACGAGTTTGAGTACAGGTAGTTCAGCCGCTACGGTAGGTTGGTAGAGTAGGAGACAGTAGGGGAAGAGGAGAACGGAAGTTAGAAAGGGTCGTAGTCCCAGAAAAGATTACTCAGTCAAGAAACGTAGTCCACCGGTTTCATAACCTCAGGTCGAAGTCGTAGTCAGGAAGGTTACTTGTGGGTCCTGACTAAAAGAAATGTTAACTGACAAAACTAGAGGAACGAAAGGTTCCCTGAGAGTCTCAGAAGAGGTTATGGTACCAAGTTTTCGTAGTTAAGAAGCCCCGAGTTGGAAGAAATACCAGGTTGAGAGTGTAGGTATGTACTGACGACCTTTTTGGTATCGATGGACCACCATACCACCTATCCTTAGGTGGACGGTTACGTCCTCTGTGCCCAAGTTGGAGACCAGGTCCTTCTAAGGTGTACGACGTCTCATTGATTCGGACACACGATGTTGATGACTCGAGTGTGAGATTTCGGGTTCCGGAGTTTATGACTTGGGTGCACAGTGTCACTTCGGGTGAGTGTGATCTCGGGTACGAAACGTTGTTCGGTGACGTTACTCTTCGGGTACGTGGGGTTTTTTCTCATCGGAGGAGAACGGTCTTATCTCTTTTTGGACACGTCGTGCTTCTGGGTCACGTCGGTCTTTATATTTATTTATTATTTATTTGTAATGTTCGTGTTTTACTCAGCTACAATAAAAAAATTTTTTCGTAACACGACTCCCCACCCTCCCCCCAAGTTCCCCTTCCCCTATATACATATGGATATCGGTTAAGTACAACTACATACGGTTTTTGTTAGTGTTATAACATCAATAGGAGATTAATTTTTAAATAAGACGTTTCGTTAATAGGAAGTTAATTTTTATTCATGTAAAAAATTTTTTCTCTTTTTTTAAAAATTATCTTTTTTCTAAAAAAATTCGTACCACCATGTTAGGAATTCTTTATTCAGACTTGTTTTCCTACTTTGAAGTCCTTCCCTCTGACCAGATAAGGTGTGGGTTGCCGTCTATGTTGAGATGAAGGTCACCCACGAGTCATACACGGACTCCTTACCTAACCATCGTAACGGGGGCCCCTTCAACAAGAGACACTGAAAAGACGTCCTGACCTACCTTCCGGCTCAAGTGGGGATCAGGAGGGGAGGGTGACAGGGACTCCGGAGAACACACCTGTCTTGACAGGAAGTACACCACTTCACGTACCCTAGACTTCCGTCGGACGGAGACGGTAAATACGTGAAAGGTCGGTACTGGTACACTGTTCAGTCAAAGGAGTAGACATTTTACCCTCATTATTATCGTCGAGTAGAACAGCTTAAAAACACTCTTGAGTGGTTTTAAACTACATCCTTTTGACTAGGGTGTACACCCTAGAATCAAGGGGTTGGTCCCTAACTTGAACACGTGGGACGGGACCTTCTGTCTCAGAATTCGGGACTCGGTGTTCTGTTCAGGGTCCTCGGACCAACAATGATTCTTACTTTCTCAAGTCCTGTGACCCCGACGGGAAGAGTTTATCTGGGAGATAGCTGGTAGTTCCTTCTATTGTGGTCCCACACTCGACTATGAGGACCTCGTGTCGAAAGAGATTAGAAGTGTTGTCGGGACTCTGACTTACAACAAGGGTAATATGTCCCCGTCTTTGACTCGAGTCTCCCGACTTCTTCGTCTAAGGGTCCCAGGGTGACGTTTCGCCCCGAGAGGATCCCGTTAAGGTCGAACACTCAGGGACGAAAGGACTGAAACCCCTTCAGATGTGTTTCATCGCCCCCGTCCCATCCCCCCTCGGGATCTTAAATGTGAGGTCACACCCTCCGGTCTGAAAAGACTCTTTGCAAAAGTAAATGATTACCTAAATTACTCACATCTTGAAGGACAAAATTTGTTTGTTCACTAATCGTAACTGATGTCTTCACTTTTGCTTAGGATTACTTAACGATTAATCGGAGGAGGAGAAGGACCCCAGAAATTGACCATTTATGAGAGACCGATGACCTTCAAGATCAGTTACCCTGACCTTAAGTGAGTAAAAAGTAAATAAGTGGAGTGTAGATAAAGAACTCCTGGAAGATACTCAGCGACATTTGTTCCTGTTCGTTCTAGGAAGGAATATCAGACTATCGTTCTGTCAGATACTCCTTCTGTAGTTGATTGGAGTGTTTATATATTACTGTGTGTCCTGTCCCTAGACCCGACCACACGTTGTCCTCCCGAACATGAACAGGACCCCATCCCCACAGGGAGTCTCGTCCGATGGATCTCCTTCCCCACAAACTCGGTTCTAGCTTTCTTATTCTTTCTGAACTGATGTACTTTCCCCTGTCCTTACTCATCGTCTTACGAAGTCTATAGAGATCTTGTCGTGTACGTTTCCAGGACACCACTCTCTCTTGTCTTACTCAGTCCTTTTCCTTCTCCGGTCGTCCCCCCACACGTTCCTCACACACACACACACACACTCTCTCTCTCTCTCTCTCTCTACTCCGACCCCAATTCCTACAACCAAGAGAGGAGACATCGTCTGTCCCGGGTCACAGATCTGGTGTAGGGAGTTCAGAATGGTGGAGTCACACGAGGGTGATTGAAGGACGATGGGGTACATACGTAGAGAAACGTACTTCTGAAAGGTATCTATTCCTCCCGGAAGAATCGTCTGGTCTTCAGAACCGTATAATTGTCGAACCCTCGTCGGAAGCCGGTTACTGACTACCTTCAATTACACATTTTCGGTGTCCAGGGGGTCGGGATCCCTACTGAAACTCCATGCACGAGATGTGACCGAGGGTCTTGAGGGACCATCCTGTCTCGGGGTGAGCGAGTGTCACCGACGAACGGACTGGTGAGTGTGAAGGGGACAGAGTGAAAAGGCGAGGGGAAGACCAGGAAAGACCTTAGCGCGGGGGGGGGGGGGGGTTGACGAATGGGAATTCGGAAANGGGCTTTGACGAATGGGAATTCGGAAACAGGGTCCCTGCAGGGACCACCAGGTCACCAACTCTCAGACGGATCGTTACGTCTTCTGAACCCAAGTTAGGGACTAGCCCCTTGAGTCTAAGGTATAGGGTGCGGTGTCGATGACTCGGACTCGCGAGACCTCGGACGCGACGTTGCCTTCTAGGATGTCCTGTGCAGTTTCTAGAGTTCATGGCGTTGATTCTGGACTACGTCGGTTCATTTACCTATTTATTTGAAATTTTTTATTTATAATTTTTTTTTTTGGGAAAGAAACAAGGTCATAGACGAAGACTTCCTTGGCGTATGATGTTGTAGGGAATTTGTTCTGTGTCTATCAAACGGTCGGCGGAGACGTAGGAACGGACCTGCGGAGGGAGAGAGGATAAATGAAGGGAACGTCTCACACCCCGGGGACCTGACACCACCGGGTCGACCCCAGACGGACCGTGTCACCTACAGTCTAGGTGGTGGTCGGAGAAAGAGTCATGGCACGGAGTCATGGTTGAGTTGGACTCGACAGAGAGGAGGCCCCACCGTTCAGGTTGTCTTGAAAGAAGTCACTACCTTCACGAAGCACAGAAGAGATCGGTGGTCGATGTCCAGGTATCTCGTGAACGTGACACCAACCATGTTGACCCCCCGAATTATAAAATAATCAAATCTACATTTGTTTATGTACACTTTCCTCGCTTAGACTCAGTCAACATCACTTCACCTACTTGGACAATATGTCTCACTTCATTCAGTCTTTCTTTATTTGTTTATGGTATATAATCACGTATATATACCTTAGATCTTTTTACCACGCGTACTTGGATAAACGTCCCTTCCCTGCCTCTGTGTCTGTGCCCCGTCCCCCGCCCCGTCCTTTGCCCTCATACTTACCTCTCTCACCGTAACTGTGCATATGCGGCGCTACACGCTTTGTCTCTCGATCACCCTTCGACGACGTGCTGAGGCCCTCGAGTCGGGACACGAGACACTGTTGGATCTCCCCTCCCTAGTCCCCACCCACCACCCTCCCTCCGAGTTCTCCCTACCCCTACATGGATATGTATATCGACTAAGTATATCGTCTTTACTTATGTCGTTACATTTCGTTAATAGGAGGTTAATTTTTATTTATTTATGTTACAATACTTTTTTACACACATCGATTACCGATAATATAGCCTGTGTGTCGAGACCCTATACGGGATGACAGACATCCGACGACAAAGGACCTGTAGTTCAGACTACCTAACACCCTTCCCGTCGGTTCACCTGGGTCGAGAGACGCGGGTCGAGTCGGTCACCCGGGTGGTCTCGAAGGAGTCTATCAGGTGGTCTTCCGTCGGTGAGTCCAGGGTCCCACCAGTTGTCACACCCAGACAGACGTCTACGGCAATAATTGAGGGGGAAGAGACTTACGTGGTGGGAAGTTGACGAGGGGTGGGGCGAGAGTAGGGGACATCGACCTCGGTTCTTGGAACTCCCTCTTCGACGACACCGACGGGACCACCATCCCCGACCCTCAACCCTCCGCGACTCACTCTGTGGAGGAATGGGTGGTCGGACCGGAGGAAAACACATCACTTAATTTTTCAAGAGGGACTAAAACTCCTTATTAACATAAAAAGATGGTTCTATCATATAATTTGAGTTTCACGGATCTCAAGTCCTGTCTCCGTCCGAGTCTCATCCCGGACGATCTTCAGTAGTTATTAATTGGAGGGGAAGAAGATTTATTTTCTCGGGGCGATAAATAGATCCGTGTGTCGACCAGTCTTATTTCCAGTGGGAAAGGGTAGAGGAAACTCGGTCTACACCGGTACACTGATTCAAGACCGGGTACTATCTCTTCGTCTTTACTAGAAGTTGAAGTTCGTTCGTAGGAGTTTCTCTCCGACACACGGGAAGAGAGGGAAAGGGAGGAAGGAGGACCGACTTTACGTCTGGGTCACAACCCTTCACCTCACCGGTAGAACCCGATACTTCTCTATAGACCACTTTCCCTGCCGTCCAGGGAATCATTAATCTTTACGGTTGATCAATTTTTTTTTTTTTTCCCAGAATACTATAAATCCCTTCCTCTTTTGTCCCGAGGTTTTTTCAAGGAAACAAATTTACTCTATGTCAGGCTTGAAACTGGGTTGGGAATTTTCGACAGTTACGGACAGTCCCTGTCTAGAAATAAGTGACTAAACAAATGACTCACGTACGGTACTTGGAGCTCTGGACACGTTCCGTGGCCCCTGGGTCGTCCCGTGACTTTCAGACCCGGGAGTGTCTCGGAAGTAACGGTAAGGACTGTCAAATATCGAGCCCCATGTAAGATTTCACAAAAATGTCGGTGGATGTCACTTTTACCGTAACTCAAGTGCGAAATTTTTATTGGACGAGGAGTTGGTCTTGCGAGTATATAACGTCTACCCTTACGTTTTACCACATCGATGAAACTTTTTGTAAAACCTTCAAAGGTCTATATGTGAATGAAACGACGGGTCGTTAGGGTAAGTCCATAAATGGGTTTTCTTCACTTTTGCACAGGTGTGTTTCTAAATACATACTTATAAGTACCTTCTAAATATATATTACCGGGGTTGGTCTTTGTTGGGTTTACAGGTAGTTATCCTCTTACCTATTCGTTTACCACTATATAGGTATTTGTCTTATGATGAGTTGTCATCTTTGTTTACTTCATCATATGTGTTGGACCTATTTGGAGTTTTAGTGATACGAATCGCCCTGATCGGTTGTTGTTTTCTCTTATATGACAGAGTAAGATAAATATACTTTAAGATCCCTTCCCTTTTGGTTACACATCTTTCATCTAGTGACCAATGGACCCCGACGTCAAACCTCTTCCCCTAACTATCGTTTCCCCATGTTTCCTTCAAACCCCCAAGTACTTTAATAAGAACTAATATATGATATATACAAATAGTATATTACCACTGAAATACTGACATAGTTCAATATGTGAAATTTACCTACGAAAATAAGATAATTATATCATCAGTATATATGGAGTTATTTTGTCTGTATTCTTGATAAAAATTTAAAAATAAATAAAATGAGTGACAACCGACACGACCCAGAAACAACGACACACATCCGAAAGAGATCAACACTGTTGAGAGATCAACGTCACACGCCCTAAGAGTAACGTCACCGAAGAGAGCAACACCTCGTGTCCGAAATCTTATACGTGCGAAGTGATTAACACCCTACACCCAAGTCATCAATACGTACCCGACTCAACGGAGCGGAACGGAGTGATTAGGTATTTAATCACTCCTTTCTATTGGACAAATATATGACGTCGTTGTCTATTTAATATAAAAATTTATTTATTTCAATATATTGGTGTGAGTGTTTCTATTCCCTTATCTGGACGGTTCGGGACCTAGACCTTTGTCCGTCTTCACTGGTCCTTAAGTCCTGGTTTTCCTAAGAAGTTCTTCCTCTCTCTCGTATAGTCTGAGAACGAACTTAGGGATAGAATCCATTACCCCCCTTGTCGACCAGACCGTTCATCTTTGACTCGGTACGGTGGAACTGAGTAATTGACAGAGACACTGTAGAGACTATCGTGACTTTAGACCCTTAGGATTTGAGGTCCTCCTTCGTGTCAAACGCTGATCTTAGGACCCCTAAATCTGTTCACGTCTCTCTCTTTTACTCGTATTTCTAAGGAGAAGTTTTGTTCGAACGTTTGGTTTTAAGATTTCGTGAACTTCATTTGACTGTCGGCTGTTTGAGTTGGGAATTCTCTACTTAAACGAGTACTCTTCACGGTTACTATTTCGTTAGACTTTTTAGGTAATTTCCAAATCCTAGGATTGTTTCCATTCACAATCGACGAGTCAGTACAGGTTGAGAAACACTGGTGCACCTAACATGGAACGGTCCGAGGAGACCAGTACCTTAAGAGGTCCGGTCTTATGACTTCACCCAACGGTAAAGGAAGAGGTCCTCTAGAAGGGCTGGGTCTCTAGTTTCGGTCCAGAGGACATAACGTCCGTCTGAGAAATGACTCGGGGACCCCCTTGCGAGTTGTTTCCATTTCCTTACTTATTGAACATTTTTCTTTTTTTTTTAATACTTTGTTTCTTAATTGACGATTACACTTTTTCTTTGTTAGTCTTTAGGATTTTCACTCTTCTTAGTAATAACTTTACTTAAGTCTACCCTATGTAAGATTGATTGTGCGTCAACTTCTCTGTTAATCATATAGCTTTTTACACACGTACATACGAGTCACCACAGGTTGAGAACACTAGGGCACCTGACATCGGGTGGTCCGAGGAGACAAGTACCTTAAGAGGTCCGTTCTTATGACTTCACCCAACGATAAAAGAAGAGATCCTCCATAAGGGCTGGGTCCCTAGTTTGGGTCCAGAGGACGTAACGTCCGTCTAAGAAATGACCAACTCGGTGCCCCCTTCGGGGATTGTTCCCATTCCCTTACTTATTGTACGTTTTTGTACAATGTTTTGTTTCGGTTCGTTAATTGACGATTACACTTTTTCTTTGTTAATCTTTAGGATTTTTACTTTTCACAGTAATAACTTCACTTAAGTTTACCCTATGTAAGATTTATTTTGTGTCAACTTCTCTGTTAATCATACAGCTTTCTACGCACGTACGCACGAGTCAACGCAGGTTGAGAGCGTTGGGGTATCTGACATCGGGTGGTCCGAAGAGAGAGACACCTAAAAAGGTCTGTTCTTATGACCTCTCCCAACGGTAAAGGTTGAGGTCCCCCAGAAGGACTGGGTCTTTAGTTTGGGAGTAGAGGACATGACGTCCCTCTAAGAAATGGTGACCCGGTGGACCCTTCGGGGTTCAAACCTTCTATAAGGACTCATTAAGTGGGTCTTTCGTCGTGTCTCTCTATTTCTTCACCTTTTATCTTTTCTTATAAATTCTGTATCACTCGTATATCTTTCTCAGGTTGTATACATATTATCTTTAAGATCTTTCTATCTTATTTTACCTCTATGTTATAAATTCTCTACCACTGACTCTTATAAAGTCTTAGTTTTTTTTTTTTTCAGGAGTCTACTTTTTGTGAATGGCACACGATTTATCTTACCGATTTTTAGAGTCCTTAAGGGACCACCAGGTCACCCAATCACGACCTACGAAAATGGCGTCCTCGGACCTAAGCTAGGGATCAGTTTCTTGATTCCAGGACGTTCGAAGCGTCACACTGACGGGAGGAACGGGGGTTTCTTTAGAGTTGGTCTTCGTAACATTACCATCTCATCCTACAGTTTCTATTTCTCTTTTTAGTATTCTAAATTCTCTTATTTCTGTTTAACGGATGTTTCCTTTTGGTCAACTCGAGTATCGTCTAAAGAGTAGTTGTCGTTATCTACTGTCTTTGTCTCTTTATCATAGGTCTAGTACGTCTCTCATTTCAACCTAGTCGGATGGAGTTATGTGTCGGTCTACTTGTGACTTTTTCCTTTAGTTTAATGTCTAGAAAAGCATCTAATTCTCTTAAATGGTGGACATGACAATGGTGGACATGGTGGACTCATCATTTGTACATGAAGTCGTTTTCCCTTTCACTTTCTTCCTTTTGTAATTCACGTCTTTAACCAGTTTATATAACCACTTAGATTTAGTAAAGACTATTATATTAATTAAAGACACTATTTGTCACCTTAATTGTAAGATTGTTCCTACTACGTTACTCCCTATTAAGTCGAGTATCAATCTACCACAATCTCCCCCAACAGAACAGTTCTCCTTTTATTTCTATGACCTTTTGAAATATAATTACGACAATCCTTTTATATATGAATTCATACAATTTTTTAATTTAGTCCCTAAAGGAACCACCAGGTCACCAACTTTTAAGTGGAGGGTTACGTCCCCTGCACCCAAGTTAAGGACGAGTCCCTTGATTCTAGGGTATACGACACCCCGTTGGTTTGGCAGTGTGGTGTTGTTTTCTAGACGTGCGCAGTTCCGTCTAGGGTGCACGACGTTGATTCTGGACTATGTCAGTTTTGTGTTATATTTATTTATAAAATTTTTTTCTTTTTTATAACTTTATCATTTTCTTTACACTATGTGTCGAAAGTTTAGTCACTCCTGCTATTTCCTACCCCACGATTTCTTATAATAGGTAGTTTTAAGTTTTTTCTTCTTTTTGTATTTCATTGGGATACACAAGGGGAGGGGGGTTTTCACAGTACAATTATCTTTTGTGTGTGTTTTTATGTGACTTTTATTCTACCATCTTTTACTCAGATTTATTCAGTCATTAGTGTTATTTACATTCACCTAATTTCACAGAAATGGATAATTTCTGTCTCTGATACTCTAAAAATTTTCTTAGTTTTAGGTCGTAGTCGAAACATATTCTTTATATGGATTCTGTTACTGTGTCTTTATAGGTTTTTCTTTGTATAGTGTCCGTTTATCATTGGTTTCTTTTGAATAGATTCTTACGATTATAGTCGTTTTATCTTATATTACGTTTTTTCCTGATGATCCCTATTTGACTCAGTCCTATAAATACTATTTTACTTCTTAGGGTAGTTCTTTCACTTTTGAGTACTTGAAAAGGATCGTAAAGTTCCCTCAGAAAAACGGTGATGTGAATCAGTTCCTAAGTAACAAGTAATTTGATTTAGACGTGCGTCCGGATTCAGGGAATTACATTTTTTCCCACTCCGTACTCCTGTTTCCCTCTAACTTTTTATTCCAACGAATGATTTAATAATTCATATGTCGAGACCCGATTTAGTTGTATTGACGTTCATCTTGTTATTTCCGGGTCGTGTAGGATTTAGTGAACACCATGTAAACGTATAATTTAACCTTGTAAATACATCGACATCGGATCTTTAACCGGAAATAATTTTGTACGGGTGTCAATTGTGAAAGTCTTCGTTTTGAGTATACCGAGGTTTACGTTGAGTCGTTTGGAGGAAGAGAAACACTCTTCACTCCCGTTAGTTTTCCGACTCAACATCCATTTCCTCTATAACCTCCGAGTTCTTTGGACCCCGTAAACTGTTTTTAGTGTAAACTGCTGGTACATCTGTTCTTTCTCTTTACTCGATCCACTCCGTTTTAATCCATTTAAACAGAACCCGGGGTTTCCCGTCGACTAATTAACTACGACAATTCGTCCTCTCAAGAATTAACATCTCAAGATATCGGGTCGGAGTTTATGATCCAGGGAGTAAATAAATGGTCGATCCACTAGAACCCTTAACAAAAATAAATAAAGAGACTCGTAGTCAACGGGGTCTTCTTTATCGACGGACAAAGTTCCCAACAGCACTCTTAATTTATTGAGGAATTTCGTAAACCGTATGTTATCCGTAAGCTGTTTCTTATCCCTCTCTAAAATCTTCGGTCTGTCATTTCTTAAACGGACGTTACGTCCTCTTGGTCCAAGCTAGGGACCCAACCCTTCTAGGAGACCTCTTCCTTTACCGTTAGGTGAGGTTATAAGAACGGACCTCTTAGGGTACCTGTCTCCTAGGACCGTCCGATGTCACGTACCCCAACGTTTCTCAGCCCGTGTTGACTCGTTATTGTGAGTGAAAGTGAAATCCTCAGTCTGTTTACTATGTTCAAAGTTTCAAAACTACTGTGTCTCAAGTCGTCATACTTTTTCGTCAAACATTAAACCCGACGTTATTACCCTCACACGATGACCATAACTCCCTCTATTATCGAGACGAGACAATCGTGATTGGTGTAGGGTGGAACTCATCGTCAAAGTGAAAACTTTCGGCACAAAAATGTCGTTTGATCTAGTCACCAAGAGTTTGACACCAGGGGTTCAGGTCTTCGTAGTCGTAGTAGACCCTTCAAAAATCTTTTACGGTTAATAACCTTAGGTGAGATCGGGATGACTTAGACTTTGAGACCCCTCACCTTCGATCTTTACATACAAAATCATTCAATTACAAGGGACTACCGAGTCTACCATGTTCTTAGACGGACGTTACGTCCTCTGGGCCCAAGTAAAGGATCCAACCCTTCTATGGGACCTCTTCGTTTACCGATGGGTGAGATCATAAGAACGGACCTCTTAGTACCTTAGTACCTGTCTCCTCAGACCACCCGATACCCCATCGTTTCTTAACCTGAGCTAGCTCGTTGATCGTTTGGAGTCGTACTAAGGTTGTGCACGGTTTCAAACTCTTGGTCACTAGACCTATCTGTATGGACAACCACTATATATTTCCAGAGTTTTGATGCGTGTACTCAAAGTAACTTCGTGAACTTCTACAAGTCGGAGCTCCTTTCTTCTAGACTGGTCAGATTTTTATCCCTAGTCTACCTTATAGACTAGGAGGTACAATGGAGTCACTACCAATCCTCGTTCACACCCTTTGCACCGTCTTGTTTCTGTCGTACATCTAATCTCTTACACGGGAATAGACGTTCATTTCGTGTTGATTGACTGTGTTCCCGGACTTAGTCCTCCCTAAATAACTAACCATTGTCCTCGGATCTCCATCTCCCAAGGATGGACCGATTAGGGGGCCTAGTTTCTGGGTCAGAAGAGGGTAGTCGGCAAACGGAGAGTTCACATAGCCGACGAGAGGTGGACCGACGGGTCACCACCCTCTTCAAGGGTCGAATGTACGAGTCTACGATTCATCGTCTCCTTCTTTCGTACTGCAGAAACACAGAGGAGAATTCTTTGGAAAGGCGTCTCCCTGAAGGGAGAGGGAGGTTGTCCACCGGCGAACGTAGAGTAACACTTACACTGTATGGTCCAGTGTACTGGGAAGGATTTGATCAGAGGTCGAGTCTATTACCTTGACGGTCGTAACCGCATCCGGTCTCAATTAGGTGGTGAAGACACGGGGAAACCACTTTGGATCCCTAGGGAAAGGTCTTATGAGATGAATTGAAGTATCTTATTTTTACTGTCCTAATGTTTTCTTTAGTTAACATAACTTTGTGTCAAAATGTTTAATATAAAAATTTCTCTGACTTCTTATTTTGACGAAGAAATGATCACGTGATTTATTGATTTAGATCGTGGTTTAGATTATTGTTGGCATTAAAAATTCATCGCTACTTCCATTTGTTAAAAGACTCCATGGACATTATTGACAAAACACTATGCTTTTGTAAACACTAAAGGTAACCACTGTTTCAGTGTTCAATGACGATGACTATGATGCCAAACAACGAATGTAAGCATTATCTTCCTTTACGATTTAAAGTCAACCTCAAATTACGTTTCTTTCTGTATCAAAAAAAAGGAAAAAAGGGTCACGTTCTCACACTTAGAGTTCGTAAGGTAGGTGTCTACGAACTGTCCTCTCCAGACACCTGAGGTGTAATTCTCAGACATCGAACCTAATTCATTCTCAACATAAGACTCTGTACGAGAACGACAACAAGTCAGCGAGTCAGTACAGGTTGGGAAGCACTGGGGTACCTGACGTCGTGTGGTCCGAAGGGACAGGAAGTGATAGAGGGCCTTAAACGAGTTTTGAGTACAGGTAACTCAACTACTTCGGTAGGTTGGTTGTGTAGGAGACAGCGGGGAAAAGGAGGACGGGAGTAGGAAGGGTCGAAGTCCCAAAAAAAAGTCACTCAACCGAGAAGTGTAGTCCACCAGTTTCATAACCTCGAAGTCGAAGTCGTAGTCAGGAAGGTCACTTATAAGTCCCAACTAAAGGAAATCGTAACTGACCAAAGTAGAATAACGACAGGTTTCCTGAGAGTTCTCAGAAGAAGTCGTGGTATTAAACTTTCGTAGTTAAGAAGTCACGAGTCGAAAGAAATACCAGGTTGAGGGTGTAGGTATGTACTGATGACCTTTTTGGTATCGAAACTGATATCCCTGGAAACAGCCGTTTTACTACAGAGATGAAAAATGACTCAGACCCTTACCCGTTCAGAAATGACTCTGTTCACCGAAGTTTCCTCACACTTATAGACGTGATTTAGACCTTTTCCCTAAAGGGACCACCAGGTCCCCAATTCTTAGGTGGAAGGTTAAGTCCCTTGCACCCAAGTCAGGGACCAACCCCTTGATTCTAAGGTGTACGACGCCTTGTTGATTTGGGGTGTGACGTTGATGACTCGGGTTCACCGTTGATCCCTTCGACGGCCCGGAGTCACTTCTAGGCTGCGTCGGTTTATTTATCCATTTATCAAAAATTTTACCTTTTATTTGATTTAGTCCTGATTGTTCGTTTCTTTTCTTCACTTTCACCCTTCTCCCACCCTCTCATTTCGTCTCCTCCTCACTCACACTTGGACTGAGGTCCCAGACGAGGTACATCTCAACCGTTCCCGAAGAAGGCTTCATATTGTGACCTCCTTCTTTACAACAGTTCCCCTGAGTCTATATGATCCTATCGACAGTTGGGACTGTAGAATGTAAGGGGAGTAAAATAAACGAAAACAAAGAACCAGTCAAAAGAAATTTATAAGCATACATAAAGTTCCATGTCGATAAGTCGGGGGACCTTATATAGGGAAAATAGGGTTAGGAATCTTCACTGGTGTCGAGAGTCGATTCACCTACAGAAGTCTGGTGAACGATGCGTGTGCACTATAGGGTGGTCGAATGTGTAAAAATACATAAATAAAAACCGACGTGACCCAGAAGTAACTCCGGGAGCCCGAAAGAGATCAACGTCATACGTCCGAAGAATAGAGCCGCCGAAGAGAACAACGTTTCGTGTCCGAGATCTGGGTGCCCGAAGTCATCGACGTCGCACACCCGAGTCATCGATACCGTGTACCCGAAACGACGAGACGCCCTACACCTTACAAAAGCCCGCTCCGTGTCTTGGATACAGGGGACGTGACCGTCCGCCTTTTTAGGAAATCAAAAATTTATCAGAAATATTTTCGTCTGTTTTCTTCAGGATCTGTTTTACTCTTCTATAATGGTCCCTCTCCTCATAAAAAAATAATAACAAGAATTTTTCGAACAAAACTACACCTGGTAAAAATTCGAGAAACAACTTAAACATTGTTATAACGAAGACAAAAGACAAAACCAAAAACCCGCCTCTCCGTACACCCTAGACCTTAAAATCGAGGAGGTAGTCCCTCGGTTGGGCGTGGGAGACGTAACCTTCCGTTTCGGGATTGGTGACCTGGTAGCCCCTTCAGAACCACTCCTCTCAACTCTATGATATCCTTCTACAACAGTATTTTACATTCAAGACCAGTACAATTAAATATTTAAAAGGACTAGGTTGATTTTATTGTTAGTTTAAAAAAAATTGATCTGTTCAACCAAGATTTCAAGTGCACCTTTTCGTTTCTTCTTAGGTACCTTCAAGATCTTTGTTTTTAATTTGTTTTTCCCTTCATCCTTTGTCCGAATCTTATATAGTTTTATACAATATTTCGATATTATTAATTTTGTCAATTCATAACTGGGTACTTACTCTAGCCCCCATCTTTTCTTTCAACACTTTACCAGGTATATATACACCCTCAAACTTTATACTATTACTACCGTGAAGTTTAATCACCTCCTTTTTACCACAACTCTATTCACTACCTGTAGATCTCCTTTTATTTTGCCCTTGGAATGGAGTATCAAACTTCGTTAAACTTAAGGACTTCCCATTTTAAATGTAAATATCTGTACTTCGTTATGTCTTTACTGTTTTATTACGAAGTATCTATATTTCTAATTATCTGATTATAATAATTATCTAACTATTTCTAATTGTTTATATTCCATGAATCGTTTAAAAAAATTTTAAATCAACCCTCTTTTTTTGTCACTCTTGTTTCGGTTTTCTATTTATTTATTTCTGACTCTTTTTATAAACGGTTAGTAGCGTGTTTCTTGAGGATGTTTAGTTATCATACTGTTGGTTGTTTTTTTTTTTCCTTTTTACCCGTTCCTAATACTTGACAGTCAAGTGTCTTTCCCTCATGTTTACCAAGAATTCGTTTTTCTACGAGTCAAAGTGAGTATTCCTTTTACTTTTAAATTTGGTGGTACTCTAGGATAAAATCGGTTGTCTAACTAGTCCTAGTTTTATAAACTATTTTCACAACCACTGTCACCCCCCTTAGTCCTTTATCCCGGAGAGAGAGTGCATATGTCGAACACCCACACATTCAACCGGGTCGAAGACGTCTCTAGTTAAAACGTTATAAATGGTTTTAATTTTTACGTCTTTGAGAAACTTAGTCGTGAAGATTGAAGATTTATAAATAGGATGTCTATGTAAACGTATACCTACGTGTCTAAATATGAGACCCTTTAAGTGTTATTTGTAACAAATACTATCGTGTTCTAACTTTCGTTGGAGTTGCAAGGTACGATCCCCTGACTGATGTATTTAGTACCAAGTAGGTGTATTACCCGATAAGATGTCGGTTATTTTTTGGGTACACCTTGGCAGAACTTCCATCTAACAATCCACCTTTTTCGTTCTAAGTCTTGACACATATAGTATGATATAGTAAGTTCATAAAATTGTATGTGTGTACGTGTGTCTTACATTGACCTTCCTCTCATTCTTTAAGGATTACCCCCCTGAAGGAACCTCCAAGTCACCAAATCTTAGACGGAAGGTTTCGTCCCCTGAGCCTAAGGTAGGGACTAGACTCTTGATTCTAGGGTGTACAGATCCCCGTTGACTCGGGTAACCCGACTTTGATCTCTTCGGGCACTTAGTGTTGTTTCTCGGGTTCGTTACTTTCTAGGTCGTACGGTGTTGACTCTAGGTTGAGTCACTTCATTTGTTTATAAAAGAATTTTTTCTCGAAGGATTACCATTAACAAAGGTCCTTCTTAACCCTTTACCTATTTACCTTTATCTTACATTAAGGGATATTTATGAGAACTTGAAAATTGTAAGTATAGTACACGGGAATAATGAATAAGGGGGGGGTTTTAAAAAATTCTATCAGTTCCAACGAACCCCCCTCGTTAAACTATCTTATAGACCACGATCGTTAAAGTACAAATTCCTAAAGGGTGTGTGAGACTTTATGGGACTCTCACGGTGCGACAAGTGTCCCGGCATGAGCCAACTAGTAATGGACATTATCATTTAGTAATCTTTATTGAATCTACGGGTAGTCCTCCTCTCACCAGTCCCATTGACACCATGTAGGAGACGACTTTATGAGAGGTCGTTCGTCGTTTTTACTCTATCCAGACATACACCGTACGCCAGTTCACTTTGTTTGGGTGGGAACATTTTTTTTTTCATAATTGAGTCTCCCTCTCCCTCTCCCACCCTACTAAACCATCTTACCCTTAAGATTGTACATATGACAGTACATTCTTAACTTAGCGGTCAGGTACAGACTGCATCCCACGTCGTACGAACCCCGACCACGTACCCCTACTGGGTCTCTCTACAACACCCCTTCCTCCACCCTCCCCCCCAAGTACAAACCCTTGCGTACATTCTTAATTTCTAAAATTTTAATTTTTTTTATATTTATTTTATTTTATTTATGTTTTTTTTAATTATTTAGAAACCCCTTTTTTTTCATAATAAAAAATTCAATATGTACAAACAAAGAAATTTCTTAGCATATCGCCTAATGAAGGGGTTGATATGAGGAGACCGGTAGAGGTAGTCTTAGGACAACCTACTCCTGAAGAGACCACCAGGTCACCAATTCTTAGACGGACGGTCACGTCCCCTGAGGTCAAACTAGGAAACTAGGGACCAGGTCCTTCTAGGGTGTACGACGTCCCGCCGATTTGGGGACGTGGTGTCGATGACTCGGACACGAGACCTCGGACACTTGGTGTTGATGACTTCGAACACGAGGTATGCTCTTCGGTGCTGCTACTCTTCGGGGACATGGTGGGGACCTCTTTCAGACGAGGGTGGTTGGTTCTGGGTCGTATCGGTTTTTATTTATTGGGGAGGTTTTAGAGACAACCTGTATGTCTAAGGACCTGAGGTGAGATCTTAGTGAGTGAGGGTTAGGACCTACCAAATGTTCGAGGGCACTGAGTCTACCGGGGCCCAAATCCACTACACACCCGGGGTTCTCCCGTCCCGTGGAGCGGGTAAGAGACCCAGGGATTGTCCCCAGGACTCAAGGAAGGAGGAGGGGGACCTGGTCCGGAGGTCGTCCCGACGGTGGTGCGACCAAGAAGTGACTTGACGAGCCTACCAAGACACTCCAGGGACCGACAAACCAATCGACTAAAGTGTCGGTCGTGAATGATCCCTGAGTCTCCCGTCAGTCAGGACGGGACACGACCCTCCCAGGTCAGGGATCGACTTTAAGTGACTTGGGAGAGATCGGAAGACTTTACCTCGTAGGCACGGAGGGTGAGACTTAGGACCCCACTTCCTCGCTCTTGACCCCAGCCGCGTCTCCGGACTATGAAGCGACAGGCAAAGAAGGTAAGGGTGGGTCGTCCCTCGTCTTTCCCTTCAACACTTCATCTCAACTGTCCCCTCGGACTCTCCCAGTAGGGACTCCCGTCGACCCGTCCGTCCTACGCACCCCTGACCCGGTCCTAAGTCCCGGAGCCTCTGGCTCCCTCGACCCGGTCCCGATCTCAACGGGTCCTCGTACTCTTGGTGACCCCCGTGGTCGGTAGTTCCACCCACGGCACCTAGCCTTCCGGTTCCCCCAGACCTCAAGACTCAAATGTTGTTCGTGGGTGGGGCCCGATGAGAATATGATCCCTCGTTGATTGAAACCCTACGTTCCCCTTCAAAGACTCGTAAGTCCTATCCCGGACCCCTGGGGGAAATTCTTGAAGAGAGAGGCCTGAAGGGATCACCGGGTCACCAATTCTTAGGTGGACAGTTTCGTCAGGGACCACGCCCTTCTAAGGTGTCCGGTGGCGTTGAGGACTCAGGTACACGGGACCTCAATCACAAGGTGTTCTCTTCGGTGACACTACTCGTCGAATACACGACGTTCATCTCTCATCGGGGGCGAACGACGTTGATCTCTTTAGTCGTTGTTTCTGGGTCGTGTCGCCTCCCCTTTTTTTTTTTTGTTTCTTTCTTGAAGGGAGAGAGTCCGGACGACAAAGAGACGATGGTGGCGTGGGAGGGGTTGGGCTCAAGGTTGGGACCCGACGTTGAAAGTCGAGACGAGACTCTAGTCGTGCTAAACCGACACCGAAGATGTATTTTTTAGTGTCGTTATAATTGTCTTCGGTCTTAAAAGGTTCACGGAGGGTTCACAGACAACACCCGTGTACCCACGAAACGTTAGCAATTCTCCTAGGGTAAAGGGAGTTGTCGAAATAACTCTACAGTAAGTGTATGGTATGTTAAGTGGGTACCTTTCACTTTTCACTTTTTCACTTTCACTTTCAGTGAGTCAGCACAGGTTGAGAAACACTGGGGTATCTGATATGTCAGGTCCCTTAAGAGGTCCGGTCTTGTGACCTCACCCATCGGCAAGGGAAGAGATCCCCTAGAAGGGTTGGGTCCCTAGTTTGGGTCCGGAGGACGCAACGTCCGCCTAAAAGATGGTCGACTCAATGTACCCTTCGGGTATGTTTAACAATACTACTAAATGTAATATATGCTAAAAGACACGACACGACACGAATCAGCGAGTCAACACAGGTTGAGAAACACTGGGGTACCGGACATCGGACGGTCCGAGGAGACAGGTACCCCTAAGAGGTCCGTTCTTATGACCTCACCCAACGGTAAGGGAGGAGGTCCCAGAAGGGTTGGGTCTCTAGTTTGGGTCCAGAGGACGT
Source organism: Capra ibex (assembly GCA_006410555.1). Classification (NCBI taxonomy): domain Eukaryota; kingdom Metazoa; phylum Chordata; class Mammalia; order Artiodactyla; family Bovidae; genus Capra; species Capra ibex. Next base: position 4,191,093 of record SJYO01000233.1, on the reverse strand, counting down.
AACGTCCGTCTAAGAAATGGTAGACTCGGTGCTCCCCACTATAATTTTAAAGTAAAAAAACAACAAATAAATGTCTCAACACACAGGTAGTGGGGTTTATTAAGGTAGGGGGGGGTTTTATTAGTGTATGGGTTAGTTAGGGGTGAAAGGAAAGTGGGTCGGACTCACTGGTGGTCAGACGAAAGACAAAGATGTCTGAAAAGATAAGATCCGCAATGCATCTTTACCTTAGGATGTTGTACATCGAAAAACACAGACCGAAGAAAGTGAATCTCATTGCAAAACTAATAGTGAATCTTATTAGGTACCACATTGTCCATAGTCATGAACCAAGAAAAAATAACGGTTTAGAGTCATTATAAGGTGACAGAACTGTGTGGTGTAAGGCAAGTAGGTAAGTAGCCAACGACCCATAATTCCAACAAAGGTGAAACCCCGATCATAAATACTTACTTATTTATTATACTCACTCATAAGTGCGTGTCCAAAACCACACCTGTATACAAAAGTCAAGAGAGCCCATGTATGGATCCACATCTTAGCGACCCAGTATACCATTGAGATGTAAATTGTAAGACTCTTTGAAGGTCTGACAAAGGGGTTCCTCGACGTAGCAAAATAGTGGGGTGGTCGTCACATACTCGCAAGGTCAAAGAGGTGTCGAAACGGTCGCAAACGATAAGACAGAAAAAAATAGTCCATAAAAATAAAAATCGATTAATTAAAAACACCGACACGACTAGAAAAAACTCCATATACCCGAGAAACACCATGGTGCACCCCAAAGAGTTTGACGTCGTGTGTCCGCAAAGACCAACACCGAGTCCGAATCAACGGGACGTGGTACACCCTAGAATCAAGGGGGTAGTCCCTAGTTCGGACGCACGGAACGTAATGTTTCGTCTAATAATCGGTGATCTGGTGGTCCCTCTTCCGTTACCGTTGGGTGAGGTCATAAGAACGGACCTTTTAGGGTACCTACCTCCTCGGACCACACGATGTCAAGTACCCCAGCGTTTCTCAGCCTGTGCTGACTCGCTGAAGTGAGTGAGTGAGTCTGGTGGTCCCTTCAGGAGACACAAAAACTAGGAACGGTCGAATCGTACATGGTTCACCATGAAGTAATACTAAAACTATATGTAAAGGGACCCTCACAAGGGTAAAATGTCTTTTCCTTTGACTCTGAGTCTCTCCACTTCTTGGAAGGGACCCCAGGACTTTGTCAGTACCCGTCTCCGTCCTAAGACAGGGTCCGTGATAGAGAGAGGACTCGACATAAGGGTCACCTCGTTCTTTTTCGGGAGGTTCTTCCACCCCTGAGGGGATTTCTCACTCTCCTGCCATCTACTCTGTCCGAGAACCCTTCCATTTTACTCCAGGACACTTCGGAGTCCTAAAGGACACCTTTTCAGGAGGGGACCACGTCATATCCGCGAGTCGAGGACATTCTTAACAATGGTGCGATCGACCCCGAACTCGGACATTGGCGGTCTTGGACGGGTTTCCCTGGACCCGAAAAGTCCGGACGGAACGTGAACCCCTATAGACCTTCCCTGGTTCAAGTAACTTATTTCCCTGGTACAAGTGACTGACGACCGGACTGTCCTGGTATCCAGTGTCTGGTAGGTCTGGTCCCTAGGACGTTGGTCAGGCTCGGGACGACCGAAGTGTCGGAGCAACTATGTGTAAGAGTAGGTCGGTCGGTAGGAGGTCGGACGAGAAGAGACTTGAAGTCGAAGGAGTAGAGTTTTGACTCCTATGCACGGAAGGAAACCCTGACGACACCGACAGTCGTGTCACGGGTCTTGTGTGAATCACGAGTCGGTTGCAGTCAGTAGTAAGGTCGTCGAGGGTCTGGGACGGGAACTCCTTCGAGTGAGTCAGACCGACCGCCCCCTCGAACCCCTGTCCGTCTACGGGGTTCGAGGCACACCCACTACGGTTACCAAAGACATCCCCGTGTTTCCCCCACGGTAGACACGTACGACCGAAGCTTCCGAACTGACTATGTGGGGGTCCGTCTAAGAGTCGTCCTGTCTTCACCCGTCCTGAGAACCGACCCTACTCGTTTCCCCTCAGGTCTCGGGTCCCGTACTACCTTCGTTGTCAGTTCGAACCGTTTTGTCTAAAGTTATCGAATCGGAGGGACTCGGGTAAATGAGTTGACATTATACCCCCACAACTATGGACCCCTCTTTTACTCTAGGGATTTCCCTACGGATTTGGAGGGTTGACTGGTCAGGTGCACGAGTGTACGTCCCGGTAATTAATACCACGTGGGTCTACCCTGGTGTCTAAGAACAGTTGTCATAATTACCTACGTATGTAACTATACAACGTCCTATCAGTTTGTCCTCTTCCGTTACCGTGGGGTGAGGTCATGAGAACGGACCTTTTGGAGTACCTACCTCCTCGGACCATCCGACGTCAGGTACCCTAGTGCTTCTCAGCTGTGCTGACTCGCTGAAGTGAAAGTAAAAAGTGAAAGTACGTAACCTCTTCCTTTACCGTTGGGTGAGGTCACAAGAACGGACCTCTTAGGGTCCCTGTCGCCTCGGACCATCCGACGGCAGAGACCCCAGCGTGTCTCAGCCTGTGCTGACTTCGCTGAATCGTCATCGTCGTCATCGTCCTATCAGTTTGTCATTCTTTTACCTGTGTAATGCCTGTGTACTTTGTTAGATCCACTTAGAGTGTTTGTCGTCACACACTTTCTCGTCTATCCCATATTAAGGTACGTATATTGCAAGATTTTTACATTTGTTTTGAGTTGATATAACAAATTCTACTGTATGTATATCCATCATTGTGATATTTTTTTTTTTTTCTTGCGACTCTTACCCTAATGGAATTTTTAATCTCACCACCAAGGGAGACCCTCTCTCCTCCCCCATTAGACCTTCTGTGTGTCCGGTCCGTCCCGCAAGAAAAGACCTCTACGGACCACTCGACCATTGAGTGGGAATGAAGTAAATATTCAATAAATAAGTGTTTTATCACATTTGTATAATAACAAGCGAAGACATACCCATTACTAGAGTTTTAGTCTTATTAAGTTCGTGGACCATTAACCTAACCGCGACCTGCTCCCGACCAAAAGAAAGAGGAACTCGGGGGTGACCTCAAGCAGGACACGAACCCTCCGGTTCTCGTCCCCGTTCTTCCCTAACTCACTCCACGCCCACACCCGACCGGAGGGGAAGGGGTAGAGGGGGAGGGACCGCCGAGACAAGGGTCTGCACTTACGGGGTCTTCCTGAGACGGGTCTCCGAAAAAAATTTGGCGAAATAAGTCCAACCGACCATCAGTGTCTGACCTAGCACACATGTCCCATTGGGTGTGGGAGGGTCCGTTTCGGATCCGGAGAGGGTGTAGGGGCTGAGGTAGCGACTCCCCACCGGTCTCCAAGGTCGGTCAAAACTCCCCTACACCCCGAGTTATCTTTATAAATGTTTAGTGGTTCCCCCACCCACGGGGGGACGAGTCCTTAACACTTTCCTAAACCATACCCCCCCCGGGAACCGAGGGTTGTCGGGGTCCGGGAACCGCCACCCCCCCCACAACCGTACCCAGGACCCTCCCCCGACCCTGTCATCCTTGACCGTCTCCCCCGAGGACACCTCGGAGTTTCTGGGAGGTTTCCCAGGGCGACCACGTTCTGAGACGGACCCCGGCTCCACAGTCTCCCCTTTCCGGGAGGAAGACTGAACGATACACTTCCCAGTCTAGGCCCCAGGGGACGGAGGGCCGACCCACCCTGTTCCCCGACTAAGAATCATCCTCCTCCGACTTGTACTTCCTGGGTGGACCTCCGTCACCCTCCCCAGAGGGACAGGAGGGTCCTGGGGACACTCGGTGAGCCGGTTCCCCAGTGCCGAGAAGACCCGCCGAGACACGGAGTGAGGAAGTGGTCTCCGGGACCAAGACGAGTCTTCTAAGTTCAGGTGTAAACCCTCCCCAGTGGCAAGGTGTGGGGCCCCAGGTTCGTCCCCTACCCTCCTTCCTCCCTCTCATTCCGACCCTCCGGGGGCCGAACCCTGTCCTACCCCCTGTTCGTTCGTTTCGCTTTGTGACCTGAGCTGACTTCGACCACTGTCTGCCCCCGCCGAGCCAGGGCCGGACCACGGGGTCGGGTCGCAAGGCCCCGCCGACAGGGGACCCACGGGGCCCGGTGGAACAGCCTCGGTCCAGCGGCGCTCCCAGACTTCCCCCTTCCAACCCGCCCCGAATGTACGACTCGACTCCCCACCGCCCGCGTCCCGGCTCCTCCCCCGGTGCCCGGCAGAGCCCCTACCCCTCCTCGACCTGGGCCTGTCGGGGTAGGGGCCGCCAGGTCGCCGAGGAGCACGTGAGCTATGTCGGCCTCCCCGCGCCCCACCCGGTCGCTCGACCCGTAGTCAGATCTCCGACGTCCGGAGGAGCAGATGGCTCGCGAAGGCGTCGAGGAACGGCCCGAACCCCCCACCGCCCCGCCCGCGCCGTCCACCCCGGAGTCCGTCCACGTCCTGCCTCAAGAGGGGGCCGACGTGGGCGTCCATCCGGAACTGGAACACCACGGCCCGGAACGGCAGCGACTTCAGCTACTGTGCCGTGAGCATCCACGGAAGCAGGCACCCGAAGTGCGCACTGTCCGCGTCGAACACCCTCTACAACGACGGGTGATGGAACTGGTGGACCCCCGCTGTGTCTCTCCCACTGGAACCGGTGACCACAGGACCCGGGCGAGGCGCCCACCCCGGGGTCCCTGTGAGGGTAGTCCCGTACGTCTCAAGTTGTCGTCTTTTCGGTTTCGTTGAATTCCCAGATAGTTGTCTAGTGTATTTGTCCGCGACCAGTCAAGTAAGTCGCCTTATAACGTGTCGTCACTTTTTCGTACTCGATCTTGATCGACATAATCTCGAGTCCCCATGTGCCCCACTTTTCTAGAGTAACGTTCTGAGAACGGGATACTACGGTAAAGACGTTTCCGTCTTTTTGTGAGATGTGACCAAAACCACTGAACACACGTCCGTTCAAACTTTTATCTGTCGTCCCTTGTGTCACACCGGAGTTTCGATACCAACAAAGACCTCACCTCGGGTCCCTTCCCGACCCCATCCGACGTTTCACTTAAGAATCGGAATACATAGTTTTATTTTATTTTATTTCCGACTAGTGTTTATATAGTCCTACGATTGCTATCGAGTGAGGTCACCTCCACTCCCCGCCCCCCTCGTTCTAACACTATAAATAGAAGTATAAAACCGAAAAACGAGTAAATGAATAACCTACCCCAAAAATTTAAAAATGAATTTTAACTTTATATCAAATATATGTTATTCCGTGTGTGTCGAATTACTTTAAAATGTCCATACGACCCACACTGGTGGTAGGTCTCGTTCCGTACCCCGCAAACGTTGGTAGACCTCACGTGGGATCACCGGGGAGGAACAGTTAAGGGTGGGGGAATCCAATGGATCATGAGACTAAAAATAGTGGGATCTGATTAAAGGGGACAAGAACTTGAGTAAACATACACAGAAGAAAGTGTGCTGTGTGATAGTCACTCTAAGGAAGTACGACGGACCGAGTTAAACAAGGACAAATAACGTCACATCATAAAGTAGTGTACCTATACGGTGTCAGACAAATAGATCGGTGAACAACTACCTGTAAACCCATCGAAAGTCTAATCTCGAGAAGAATTATTTAGACGGTGTTGACATTTCGACGACACTTAAAAAAGTTAATTCTCCCTTTTCCGTCAACCTGTCAGTATACTTTTTTTAGTGACCCCTTCGATCTACTCCTGTCCCCTGAGACACTAGAGAAACATTGAAAGAGACTCAGACGTTAAGTTTTATTTTTCGACTTTATTTTCTCTTCAAACCGGATATTCACCCCGACAACATTTTCCCCCGAAGGTAGGAAGAACAGGGGAGAAGGAATCTCGGTTTTCTTCGGGGAGGATGTCGGGGGTGAGTCAGATCTGTCTTGTCCCCTCTTGTCAGGGATTGTCGGTCGACGACTGGGGGACGAGTCACTACAGTAATGGTCGACCGTGACGTCCGAGCGGTCCCGGTCCTACCTCGACTCACTCGAAGTCTGACCACCGGTGTCAGGCCTCGGGTTAAGCAGGAAGAGGGGCCCCCCCACCACTACCCCTGTCTATGGGTCGGACGAACAGGAACGGTGTGGGGTCTAAGACATCCTCCTGTGGGAACGACTAGTGGCAACGTCACTCCTCCGGTCCCACTCTTTCTCCTGCCACTCCACCACACAAGTGGTACGTCGACCCGGGAGTCTGTATACTGAAGATTAGTAGAGTAATTAACAGAGACCGAAGGGACCAAGGAAGGAGGACCTACGGTCCGAGAAATACTGGAGTGTCGGAAACGACCAAAGAGACGGTCCTACGACAGAGGGTAGTGGAGGAACTGAGGGTAAGTAAGAGTTTGTAGAGGAGGTTCTTCGGGAGGTAGTGTAGGAGGACAGATAAAGAAAGGATTGTGAGTAGTGTTGACCTCTTGGTATATAAACAGACAAATGAACTAAAAACAAAAAGACTGATTTGATATTTGAGGTGTTCCCGTCCTTACTATCGATAGAAAAAGTAGAGTCACTGGTGAGTTCTCGGATCATGGGACATTTATTATTATTACTTCTTTTTTTTGTATATTCACAAATTTACCTGAATGAGATCAAGGAGGAAAGAGGTTTACTTCACCATGGGTCTATAGTACGAACAACTAAACCCCCAGTGTATATATACTAGTATGGGTGAAATGTCTACCACTTCGATTCAGAGACTTTCTACACCGAAGGGGTACCCGTAGTTCAGTCACTTGGGTCCAACGGAAACGTGTGAGATTGTGAAGTTTCCACACTACCCGGGTGTCTCCCAGTGGGTCTCCATCGTCCCGGTGTCCCGTGAAGGGTCCGAGACCTTCCCTTCTCTCGTCACCCGTCGACGATCCTCGGACCGAGTGGGAGAGAATAAGACTGGAAGGACCGACCGGTAGTAGGGGGTGTTTCGTTCTCATGTACCCAAATACGATGTCGTCCTCCATCCTCCACCCTGTCTCCGTCTTGACGGGTGGAAGGGACATCTCGTTCGTCACCCTCTGAGAAGGTCGACGGGGGAACCCACACCCTGTGGGAGAGGAGGGGTCATGACCCCGTCCCGGGTCGACCTCCGGTAGTCGGGACGACCAAGGTAGTGGAGACTGGTTCCCGTGTCTCTCCAGGACCCCGGGACGGTGCGAGAGTCCGCTCAATCCTCTACGGCAACGTTTACGCGTCGCCCCTCACTTAATGGAGTTGTAGACAAAGGGAGTACCTATAATTAATAGGAAGTAAACAGTTGGGATGTTCCGCGATTACCTCATTATTACACTTCGCGACCCCTCCCTCATGGTACGTACCGGGTGGGGAGGCGGGTGGGAAAGGGAAGGGACCTGGCCTTCGGGACCAGTGGCCGAGGGAGGATGGGGTAGTGGGGACACACACTGGAGGGGTTGAGTTCCTCCTCTTCCCTCTGTTCCTCTTGTCGTTTGTCACGACCCTCCGACCTAGACTGGGATTGGATAGGGCTCGTGGGACCGGAGTCAAAAGAACCCGACCTAAGTAGGAAGTAAGCTGTTCTGGTACTCGCTCCGGGTGAGACTCGGTCCGTGACCTCTATGCCGACGCTCGGTCGGTCTGGGGACGTTGAGGGTGCATCCGAGGTCCAGATTCCCTCTTGGGTCTGGAGTGTAGTCGTTGGTTCGTGGGTCCCCTCGACGGAATATGGTCCTGCTGCCCTCTCCTGTGTGTAGTCAGGACCCCTAGACGTAGACATTCGTGGTGGGTATCTTTCGTTTATTATTTGTGTCATTGTTGTCAATTGTCGTTTCGACCATCGATTATAAATACCTCGCGAACTAGGGACCCCCTACTACACGGCTTCTCAGATGTGGAATAAATTTAGGGTATTATTTATTGGGGTTCTGCATCCGTGATGAGCCTATGGTTCTACATCCGTGTAACCCTATGGGTAACATACCCAGTCCTTTGTCTCCGAGTCTCTCCATTCCACTGAACGGGTTCCGGTGGGTCTACCACTGTTCTTGGTCCAGGATTAGTATAGGGACCCCTAAGAGGGTCCTGGTCATTTGTTCAGACAGAAAGGTGGGGGCGGAGGGGAGAGAAAGGGACCGGGAGGTCGGAAGGTACAGAAACTCCTCGGACCGGGGAAGGAGTCTTCGTAGAGAATACCCTCCCTCGGTAGTAGAATGGGTCCGAAGTACCCCCACCGCCTCGTCGGACAACCTAAAGTTGTAAGTGTCTGACCCGTCTTTTTAGGACATCGGGTCGGGGGGTCGTGTCCCGACACTCCGTCTCTCTGGGGGTGCACCTCCGGACCGACATTTAGTATTAGCGGAGCCGTACCCGTAGCTGTCCGGAATCGTCGCGTTAATTCGTGGATTAATACGACTTTCTCTGTTCCACCGGTCAGGTGCGGTACTGGTTCGAGTCGGAGGAAGAACGGACGGGTGCCGGGTCCGGAGTGACCTGTCTCGTCCTCGGGTGCCTGGTAGTCCACCCACCCGACCCTAGGAAGAGGGTTCGACATGGTCCTTCTCCCCTACTACCGTTTAATTAGGTACCACGGTCTGGAAAGAAGGCACGCAGGAGTCGGATTCTCTCTGCACCATTGGGACTCTTTCACGACCCACCCCTCGTCCCCCAGTCCTCCAGGGACGGGGTCCGGGCCGAGACTCGAGACGGTGAGGGCTCGAAGGCAGTCCTCGTGGGTCGGTTAAGTGGTCACGGGTTGACCATTTCTTAGACGGACGTTACACCCTCTCGACCCAAGTTAGGGACCCAACCCTTCTAGGGGATCTCTTCCCTTACTGAGTGAGGTCACAAGACCGGACCTCTTAAGGTACCTGACATATCAAGTACCCCAGAGTTTCTCAGTCTGTGTTGTCTCGCTGAAAGTGAAAGTGAAACCGTTCCGGTCTGCGGTTGAGTCTCAGAGGGGTTTAGACCCGAGGTCTTCCGGAGTGGGTAACGTCGGTCTGGGAGGGTTCAGTACTGGGGGTAAAGAGCGAAGTGTGTCCGTGTTAGACGGAGACTTAGGGTGACTAGAAGGACGATTTGTAGTGACCAGGAGGGGAAGAGAGGCCTTGGGTCTAGGGGTGTGTGACCGTTCCCGTTATAGGGTCGGAGGGGGTCCCGGAGACGTCTCGTGAAACCGGGGAAGGTTAGGTAGGAGGGTTCTGTCAGTCTGCATAGAAAGGTTTTACCGAGGTTGAATCTTGGGAAGGACACTACCGAGGGGTATCACCGACGACCCCCTTAGGAGAGCAAAGGGAGTGGGTGGTTGAAGGTCGTCAAGGAGGTTGTGTGTGTGTGTGTGTGTGTGTGTGTGTGTGTGTGTGTGAGTCTCTTCAAGGGAGATGAGGTTCAGTTGGGGGGATGTGCGGTCACGAGTGAAGTTTCTTGTAGAGGTTTATGTCATAACATTTCATTTTATTTCATTTTTTTTTTTTTTGGTGGAGGAGGTCCTTCGGGAGGTCTGGGGAGTCTGATCCAGTCCAGGAGACACTGGCCGACGTGAGGAAGAATAAAACTATCAGTGTCGACATCGAAATACAAAATAGTGCACACTACCAACTCAATAGTAGGTAAACGGTGTGGCCGACCCTTCTGGGACTCTCACCCCTGACCCATACACACTGACACCGGAAGTGTCTCATTAGAGACCCCGGAGTCGGTTTCCGGCCGACGAGGCACGGATAAAGTTCCCTAAGGGTTCTACCTACCTCACTAAAGCTGAGGTGTACTTAGAACGGAGGGAAAGTCTGAAGTCTTAAGGTACGGGAAACATATGACGCCTAGTGACGTCCTTAAAAGTTCCTTTATATCTTTACAGATGATGTCTTTTATTTCAGCATCATGTGGTACTGGGTGACGAACCGGACAATTAGGAAGTACTTCTTACGTCTCGAGTACACGACGAGAGCAAGGGTCGGGGGTGAGGGACGTAGTCCTTTGTACGCCATAAGTACCCATATAGTGTACATACCCCGCCCGTCCGTTCCGTCCGTCCCCGAACTAGACTGTTTATGATGACGACGGAAAATTGGTAAATACGTCTAAACCCCCGGTCCCCAACCCTCCACGACAAACGAAAGGTGTCAAAATTTTTTAGGTCAATCCAGGGTTGTCAATTTTTAGTCCCCGAAGGGAAACGTAATGTCCCCTGTGACCAAGTTAGAGACCAGGTCCTCTAAGATGTACGGAACCCCCGACGTCGCACGAAAGACTCCGGAGAAACCGACGGGGAGCCGAAAATCCCGAAAATCCTCTCCTCCGTCCCGAATCCGATTGTCCCGACCTCGTGTTCCGGTGTACATATAACCCTGGGTCCGATGGGTACCGACAAAACCTGACTTTGTCCGCTGTACTTAGATGTCGTTTTTGTTAACATTAATCTGGTTTCTTCCCTGATTGTCATTGTTTCCGCTCACTCGGAGAACCCTTCCTCCTACGTACGCCTCTTAAAGTGGAATAAAATTTTAAGTTGTCAACCCCCGGTAGAGATGAATGTTTTGACAATAAATTTCCCTTTAATTAAGGTTTTGTGTCGTGAAGTCACTTGAGTTTTCGTTCTGAAGGTCTTGAACTTTTACCTGTGTCCGTCTTAAATAGACTCGGGGTCCTTACTCCAGGACTACTCCCTTAGGAGTCGTATATGTTCGTGGGTACCCTCTATTAAAAATTCCGGTCCCCTAGGAAGGGGTCCGGAGTTCAATTTACTCTATTTAGTGTAACATTTCATGAGTAGTACCAAGGACTGTATACCGTTCGTGAGTTATTTACAATCGACGGAACAATAATAACAATAGTTACGATAATAATGTCCACGGACATTAAATTTACTAGAGGAATACTCTAAGACTCGAGAAAAGTAAAGGAGAGGGCAAAAGACGTTTCGACCCGGAGGAAAGGGACGAGGTGTGGGGAGGTGGGGGTTAAGAGCCTTATCCTTAGTACACTAAACTTTTGAGTATAATTCAAAGGTGAGATCATTGGTGACAGTAAATATGCCGGCTTAGGTCTCCTGAAATGTCAAAGGTATCGTGAAAAGTATATAAACAATCTGTCGTCACTCGCCCCCTTCCCTCCGGGTCCCTCCCCCGTTTTGACCTGGTCCTGAGCTCACCAGGACCCTGTAAACCGCGCCCGGGGTGACACAGGAGGGACTGGATGGGGACGTGAGTCGCGACGGCATAGAGTTGAAGGGGTCCCGGTGGTACCACCTGGGTTCCCCAATGTCGTGGGTGCTACGTCGGGACGGAGGTGGTTTGGGGGCCTATGAGTAAAATGAAGGATGAGACTTAGACCCCGGGGGTTCCACGATTGCTACGGGTCGGTCTTCTGACTCGACAAACGGGAGGTGTCAAAAAGTTTTAAGTTTAATCCAGGGTTGTCAATTTTTTAGTCCCTGAAGGGACCACCAATTCAGCAATTCTTATGTGGAACGTTACGTCCCCCGAACCCAAGTTAGGGACTAGGCCCTTCTAGGGTGTACAGAGTCCCGTTCCTTCGGACACACGGTGTTGACAACTCGTCTCGCGTACGAGACGTTTTTCTCTTGGGTGGCGTTACTCTTCGTTGATCCCTCATCGGGGCGAGTGACCTTGATCTCTTTCGGGCGCACGTCGTTGCTTCTGGATCGTGTCGGTTTTTATTTTATGTAAAAAAAATTTTAACCCTCTAAGGACCTTAAACCCTAAAAATCCACTGTACCCTGAGGCCCCGGTCGTGAAGACGTCTGAGTAGACCGAGGACGTCCATGTTCCGGAAGCAAAGGTCCGGGGTGGAAGGGTGTACTGGGGACATGTGTATGTGCGTGTCCGTACTACGTATACCACAACCGTACAGACACATAGTTTTAGACACAGACCGAAACACAACGGTAACCGGACCCACACACAAACACACACACCGTCAGTGAACTATTTATAAATAACCCGCGACTGATGGACGGTCCGTGCCTCGGTCCGAGGCCTTTAGTCCGTCCGCGTCAGCGTCGGGGTGACAGAAGTCCCTTCTGTCCGGACTTTGTCTCCGAGTGTTCGTGTCTAGTCATGTCTGTTTTTACGTCGGTCGTTCCTCTTCCTTCCCCGCGACCGACTCAGGGTCGCAGGTCCCTCCGAACTACTCGACTCAAGACTTCCCTCTCTCTCCTTGACAAAAGATCCGGTTCCCTGACCGGACACATTTACAGTCTTCCATCCTTCCTTACGCTCCGACCCTCCGTCGGTCCTAACCCTCCCTGTCCTCTTGGTCCAGGTCGTCTACTCTACCGGGTCTCCCACTTGTCTCGCTCAACGTGTCTTAGAACTTCCGGTACCTCTTTAGACTCGGAAGAGAACCCGACGTCCTTGGACCCCACACGACGACGAGTGTCTACCGGTGATTGACACCAGGTACATGAATTCTTGATAGTGTCCGTTTTACGAGAGACGTGTACCTTTACCCAGACACAAACAGACCCTTAGAGGATTGGTCTCGGGGTCGACCACGTCCTTAGCGGTCCCTAACCCCACCCCCACCCGTGACGTGCTAGTACGACTCATGTAAATAAAATAAATTGATTAATCGTAGAAACGTACGGGGAGTGCACCTCGGGTCGTCGGAACTTAAGATTAGGAGATTCAGTTAATCTAATAAAAGAGGAAACGCAATCTACGAAGAATTTGGGGTTTGTTTTAGTAGTCACTCTCTCAACGGTACTTGCCCCATATAATTACATGTGTCTCCAGAGGTGGACCGGTCCGAATTGACTACCCACAAACCCGTTCTTTGCTCTACAATGTGTGCGCGTACGGTAACCGTTTCCTACTCCCATTCCCCGGTCCCCGCCACCCGGTCATCGGCGGGACTCGGTCTTTACTAAATGTAAAAGGATCGAGTCTTTCCGGGGCTCCCATCTATCGTGTTTGCTACGAAACTTCCGGAAAGAAGATAGTAGACGGGTAGAGGACAGACTCGGAAACACCCTCGGAGGGAGGGTCGGAGGGCCGGAGACAAGACGGTGGAGGTCCCAGACCGTACCGTGGAGTGTGGAGGGCCACGGGTGAGAAATGTAACACTGAAGACGAAACCCCCTAGGAGACACAGATTCACCGGAACCCCGGGGCTCGAGGGGTTGTTCAGGAACTACCCGAACCCTTCCTCGTCGTCTTTTCTCACTTAGACCTACAGTGAGGGCGGTTGTGCGTAGGTGTGGGGACACCCGTGGACGTAGAGGACCCGCACACAGGTCAACTGAGGGTCGGAGGACGGTCCGACTGGCGCACGGGGTACGTGTTTGGATTGGGTCAGGGTACCGGTGTGCGCAGTGATCCAGTGCGGGGAGAGGAGTCGGAGAAGGTCTGAGACGAACCCCACGGGAAGAGATGTTTTTGACCGTGACGGACTTAGGGGACCCACGGGATGGAGTACCCCGAGGTCGTGTCGGACCTCTGTTTTCGAGTTACGTCGAGTCGGTTCAGTACTGGAGGTCGTTCCGAAACTGGGAGATTCGGAGTCGACGGGATAGACATTTTACCCGTTTTAGAACGGGAAGGGAGTTCTCTACCTCGTTACTATTTTTACTCAGTTACGTAATCTTCCGGTCCGGTCGGGACTTTGGGAAGCCGACATCAAGGAGACAGGGCGGAGTGCAGGCCTCGGTCTACTGGGTTCACTGGCACTCTACGACGTCGGCAGTAAACACTACCCGGCTTTTTTCGGCTGAGTCAGAGTAATCAAGGAGCAACCGAAGGGTTTATTTTTTACGACGACTCTGTCCGTGCTTCGTAGTCCCTACGTGTCTCGGAACCGGGGCTGTCCTCTCTTACGTAGAAGAGAGGGGGACAGTAAACAAACACGGACAGTAAGTTACTTGAACTTTTTAGAGACCGAAAATTTTTTGTCTCGACCCCGTTAAAAAGGGGGAAGAAAAAAAAGAAAAAAAGGAAGAGGAGGTAGAACGGTTTCGAGGGACGACTTGATCTGGTTAAAAAAAAAAAAATTTAATGTCGACACAGGAGGTAATCTCGGGAACATTCTTCAGTAATAGTTTTGAGTGTGAATAAAACCACCGCAGGAAGGGACGCAGAAGGACGACTCTACGAAAATCGACAACCCTCGCCCTCCCATCTTTTTCGTCTCTGTTCCGCAATCGTAGTGCCCTACCCCCATCCCCGGTGTCGATTCTAAGAGCTCTGTCGTCCACTACGAGGTCCCTGGCGTCGAGACCTCCGCCCCGACACCCCCTCAGGAAGTCGAGACGCAGGTGAGTCCCTACCTCCACTCAGTCTCGTTTCCTTCTATTTCCTCCACAGATATTTTGACTGACGTGTACGCGAGACGTAAGACTATCCCTCCCATGAACCTCTATGTGTCCCTCCCATCCACACTTGTCCGTTTTTGCATTAAGCCCAAACCACACAGACATCCTAACAAGACGTGTGAGCGTAGAGAGAGGTAGACACCTACGCAGGACAAAAGTCCAAACAAACGTGTCTACGACGGTCTCGGGACGGGTGTATGATAAGGGACGTTTGACTGGAGTCTCCGGAGGTTGACGTTTCGGACGTTGAGACGGACTCTCGAAAGAGACTGGCGACCTCAGGAGATTCGGTCACACGACCCTCACCTGTGGAGGCCCTCGATCTACTGAAATTATACATAAACACTTATACAATCTTCGGTAAAGTACTTTGTATGTTCTTACACACTCGTACGGACACACACGTATACTCCCACACAGTACATACACAAGTATACACTTGTCCACCCGTCTATGTATGCATAAACGTATTATGGATATATGTGTGTTCGCATTCTTACTCTCACAGAATCAAACGAGGGGGTCTTCGTCTGGAACTCCGTTTCTAAGTTCACGTTTACTAAATAAACCCTCCACTACGGTCCTTTGTGGTCCTCCACTCACTCACTCGTTCACTATGGTTTCTTGCTTCCTTCAATTCTAACCCATACAGGAGTTCGGTCAATGGTGGCACCCGTTGACCTTGAAAGAGGGAGACTCGTGGACCCCTACGAGAAGTCAATAGGGTTGACTTCCCGCTCCCTCGACCCCGTAAATGAGAGGTTGACGACGGCGGGCAACTACCTCGGGAAAAGGTCGACGGAAGGGACGGTCGTCCGAGACACCAGGTCTCTTTTGGGTGTCCGTCACAACGTCCCTAACCGTCACCCCGACCACCATCCACTATCGCGACCGGTCCGTCCACCCGCACCTGTGGTCATCGTATACGGAGGTACCACACACACACACACACACACTCACACGTGCACACGGCACTGACCCGACGGAGCACACAGACGTCCATACACCTTCCCGTGCGTATGTGTACACACACAGACACACTGGCTTGACCCGTTTATGCCGGGAAACAAATCTCCCGGACGTTCTTAGGCGGACGTTACGCGCTCTGGACCCAAACTAGGGACCCAACCCTTCTAGGGGACCTCTTCCCTTTCCGATGGGTGACGTCATAAGACCGGACCTCTTAAGGTACCTGGGGTATCACGTACCCCAGCGTTTCTCAGTCTGTGTGACTCGCTGAAAGTGAAAGTGATGTTTCGTGCACGGGGGTCCCGAACCTCTTCCACTCAGTCCTCTGGGCGGAACGGGTCATTGGACCTCGGTCGAAGGCAGGGAGACCGGAGTCAAGGGGATGGACATGGACTTCCCGCCCTGAGACGAGGGACATCCCGGGATGGTCGACGCGGTAGGGTTCATGTGTCGGAGCGAGGCGAGGGATGAGGCTGTGGGGGTGGTTCGAAGGAAAGGTCCTTCTTCCCTCCCTCTGGCGACCCCCGACGTCTCCTGCTCGTGTCGACCTCGGCACGGGGAGTCTCTGCCACTCCCCGTCTCTGTATGGGGGAGGGGCCCTCGACCCCCCCGGCCCTAGGAGGGTTGGGGTGAGCCTATTCAGAGAGGGCCCGCCATGGACCAAGCTCCGGGTACGGACGAACAGGCAGGTCAGGGACACCGAGGCGTGCATGGTGGTGACCTAGAGGTCGCTCATCCTCCCCCTCGGCGACGGCGCCTTACTCGTCCGGTAGAGGTGCAGGAGCGGACAGGCGCGGCAGTACAGCACCCCGCAGAGACACTTGTCCCGACACGCCTCTGTGGCCCCCTTCCCATCGGTTCCCGAGTCCTTTGGAGTCCCGGCCGCCGCCCCCGCCCCCACCCCCTCCTCGTCCCCACCCCGCCCCACCAGACCGACGTCCACCCCGCGAACCTGGTCGAGACGCTCCGACCCGCTCTCCCGACCCGTCACCGCCGTCCACCGTTCTGAACCCCTACTTCCTCCTCCAGCCCCCCCGGGGCTTACAGGGTGTTCCCGGTCGGGAGGTGGGGGCTATGCCTCCCGTGGTCTAAGAGACCTCTCCCATCACTGCCTAGGCTCCTCCCGAACCAACCTTCCACACTCGTTCCTCCGGCCTCCGGTCCCTCCTTCGACGACGAAAGGAGTTAAGAAGGGTTAAAGAGACGGGCGGGCGGAGCCCCCCCAAGAAGCGTTAGGGTCGCGTGCCGTAAGTCGTGACAGAAACTCTTTGGTCTGGTCTGGACCCGGAGGTGGAGTTAGTTCCTTGGGAACGGCCCCAGGGGAGACGCGTCCAACCCCCCGTCCGGTGAGGGTGGAGGGGGACCCGAGGTAAGACAGGACACTTGTCCGGAGTGCGACCAGAGGCGACAAGGGTCACGGACTTTACACGAAGGGAGCCACGGAGAAACCGGTCCGTCCAGTGAGTTTCGAGTCGACTTTGGACCGGGGGAGTCTTTCCGGAAGGGACTGGGTGACCCAGCCAAGGGGAGTTGTCGGACCAGTACGTGTGAGCGACTGACGCCCGTGACGGACAGCGTCGACGTCGTGTCGTCCCCGGTCTCGAGGGAGTGATGTGTAGAGGACCGTGGACGCTCTCCGGGGCTTGTCCACCATGTCGGAGGTAGGACAGTTCCCGGGGTCCCCCGCCACCCTCTGGGTCCACGGAGGGCAGTGGGCGAGGGGGTGGGGATCGACCCAGGGGGTGGTTTCTGCCTCGTCGACCTGGGGGTGGGTACCGGTGTGGGGGGGGGTTCGGGGTGCGACCGTCCATCTACCGTTTTGGTCAGGGGTGAGCAACGTCAGGTCGTGACGAGGGAGGTATACAAGACAGAGAGGAGAAAGGTTTGTTTATGACAGGACTCTGCGTTAATCTTAAGAAAGGAGAAGAGTCCTGCCTAAGAGAGAGGGACCTTTCTGCGGACTGTCGCCCGCCCAGCGGGTCCCTTACAACGGAGGCAGCCAGGGGCGGTGGGGTACAGACAAAACGACGACGGTCCGCTGGGGTGGGTCGCTCGTCGTTCGGGTGGAACGTCGGGGGTACCAGGGAGGACCGTGACGAGCGGTCTCGGACTGACCTTCGCCCCCAGGACGAGACCCCAGTGGACAGTGGTGGGGCGAGGGTACTAGGGCTCGTGAAACCCTCCCAGTCCTAACCATTTTAGGACGACAAAGACGACATGTGTGTCCCGAAGGTTTACCTCGAACTGAGGTCGTTACTCGGACACCCGATTCTCTTGCAGACACTGTAGGAGCTGGAGGTTCCGGTACCCAAGTCCGACGGGTACAAGAGACTCCAAACGTTCCCTGACTGACGGCAACGCATTGTTTCGGTCAAATTATTCTTGCTACAACAAACTCAATGACTTGTGCACAGTTCCCACCACACAGTCGTTGACTCTCGACCCTGACAGGAACAAAGGTTGCCCGTCCTTTGTGTTACCCGAGGACCTCCTTCCATGGACAGGAGGGTGGAAACTGGAGGTTCACGGGGTCGGGGGGTCTTGACATCCCAGAGGGAACGGAGGAAACAAGAAAGAGAATACGGGGGTAAGACAGAGGTCTTGTAGAGGACTTAGATCGGGGAAGAGGGGCGAAAGTGACGGGGTCCGACCCGGTCGGTGGTGTTGGAGAGTGGGTACTGTCGCCCGCCCGGTGACCGGAGGGACGGCGGTGGGTGGGAGGAGTAATTAAATAAAAGTTGTGTCGTCGGTCTCCTTTAAACCGTTTTGTGGTTAGTCAGGGGGAGACAGAGTTTAGAGGGTACTGTGGTAACGGGATTCTGCTTTTTGGTTTCGGAAATGTCACCGACTGTTCCGGGAGGTACAAGTCCGGTCAGGGGACACCTCCTTTTCGAAGATCAAAAGGGGAACGAGTAAGGTAAGGACTGTGTTACCGGAGGGACGACAAGGAACCCACAAGTCGACTCTAGGACGGAGTCCTGGAAACGTGAACGATAAGGGTGACGAATCGTGAGAGAAGTGGGTCTAATAGTGGCCCGAGGAAGGAAGGGGACGTAGTCCCGAGACGACTTTACAGTGGAGAAGTCACTCCGGACTCCCGAAAGGTCCACCACGATCACCATTTCTTGGACGGACGGTCACGTCTTCTGCATTCTCTACTCCCAAGTTAGGGACCCAGTCCTTCTAGGGGACCTCTTCCTTTACCATTGGGTGTGGTCATAAGAACGGACCTCTTAGGGTACCTGTCACCTCGGACCTCCCGATGTCAGGTATCCCGGCGTACCTCAACCTGTGCTGACTTCGCTGAATCGTATTGTACGTGCACGTCGCTCCAGATGGGACTGGTGAAGTGAATTTCGACGCAGGGACCCTTAAAGGACCAGGTCACCAATCCTGAGTCACGAAGGTCACGGTCCCGGACCCAAGCTAGGGACAAGTCCCTTTATTATAAGTTGTTCGACACGTCAGTTTTGTTAATTAATTTTTAAAAATTTTTTCTTCTCTTTAACGTTTTGTGTTAAACGTAACCTTTTCTTTTGACGTAGAGAACGGGGTTGGGTCTCGAAACTTTGGGAGAAGGGAAGGTTGTATGAAAGTCACGACGGGTGATCTTGAAGGACGTTACTCCTTTTACCAGACATAGACTCGATTATGTCACCGGTGGTCGGTGTACACACAGACAACTCGTGGACTCTATACTGATCACACTTATTCCTTGACTTAAAATTCAAAATGAAGTAAATTTAATTAAATTGGAATTTACATTTCTAAAGACACCACCAGGCCCTCTTAGTCGGACGGTTGTGTCTCCTGTGCCCAAAGTAGGAACCAGTCCCTTGATTCTAGAGTGCACGACTCCCCGTTGATTCGAGTACTCGGCGTTAGTGACTTCGGGTGCACGGGATCTCGGGTACGAGAACGCTGTTCTCTTCGGTGACGTTACTCTTCGGACACGTGGTGTTAGTCTATTATCTGGGGCGAACGACGTTGATCTCTTTCAGGTACGCTTCGTTGTTTCTGGGTCGTGTCGGTTTTTATTTATCAATTTTTCGAATTCACGTCTACCGGTGAACATCCCCCAACAACAGTAGGTCGGTGCTTCAGCACAGGCTGAGAAACGTTGGGATACCTGACGTCGTGCGGTCCGAAGGGGCAGGTAGTGGTAGAGGACCTCAAACGAGTCTGAGTACAGGTAATTTAACATCTATTGTCGATGACACAACCTGTCGTGTCGATTATGTGAATAAAATACATACAAATACCAAACGCAAAAGAAGGTCCTCCGTCCCCACCACGGACAGAATAGATGACTATGTAGGGGTAGAGGATTTTGTCACGAACCGTGTATCATCCACGAGCGATTTATGACTACGGCTGAGCGGTTGAGCCCGTCCTGACTTCCCCCGGCGGCTCTTGGACTCGGTGGTCCTCCTGACCCTCCACTAGTCTCACTCGGTGACCGGGGACCGGGACCCCTGTCGCCCTAAGACGAAACTAGGTGCGGGGATGGACGGGTCGTGGAGACGTTTACCCCCTTCCTCCTCTCGCGACTCCGGGGGTCAACCTAGGCTCCATTGACCGTCACACTGGAAGGACCGGTTCTCTATCTCCCTCACTGTGACGACAACATTGGGGGAGGTCTACATGGACGGACTCGGTACCCTTAGCCTTTCATTGGTGGTAGAAGGGAGGACGGTCACCTCTTTCCCCTAGGTCTCGATGACACGCCTCTCCCCGAACGAGGGGGGTGGTCCTCGTGGGGGCGGCCTAGTGTCTCGATCCTTCCCGTCTCGGTCGGGACCTTGGTCCCGACACACTGAGTCGGTACCGTGAAGAGGAGGGTCCCGACCCACTCAGACAGGGTGTCCTCCTACCCTTTACCGTGCACACCCAGAGTGCCCACCTTCCTTCCCGTCGCTACCCAAAGGGGTTCCTTTGGGGAACCCACCCTAAAGGTAGTCCCACTGGACCCCTCCCCGACCGGAGGTAGACGGAAGTGAGTCGGAGGGGGACGGGTGTCGGGGCGGGGGGGGGTTGAATGACTTTTGGGACTGGAACCAGGTGGTCGAGAAGAATAACTACGTCTNCACCCAGAGTGCCCACCTTCCTTCCCGTCGCTACCCAAAGGCCCTAAAGGTAGTCCCACTGGACCCCTCCTCGACCGGAGGTAGACGGAAGTGAGTCGGAGGGGGACGGGTGTCGGGGCGGGGGGGGCGTTGAATGACTTTTGGGACTGGAACCAGGTGGTCGAGAAGAATAACTACGTCTTCAGACCGGGTCCCGATGAGTCGTCGGTCCCCACCCGTTCCAGTCCGGGAGAGGGGTGTTCGTGTTGTCGGGGAGAGGGGTTGCGCCTAGGGTCATTAGCAGGAGATCTCCCGCGACAGGTTGTCTGTGTCTTACGCTCGGGGCGTGGTTCTGTGTCCTTTAAAAGTTAATGGACACGGTACAAAAATTTCATTGGTTTTTTTTTTTAAAAAAATTCTTTACTTTAATTAAAATTAGTAAATAAAATAAACTGGGTTCTATAGTTTTTTAATAAAGTTGTACATATTTTAATAAGTACTCTTTAAAATGTAAGAAAAAACACGATTCAGAACCTTTAGGTCGTACATAAAATGTACTAATGTTGTGTAGAGTTAAATCCGGTCCGTGGAAGGGTCACCAGTCAACAGTACATGTCGTCCGTAGGACCGTCCACCACTGAGACGGTCGGAGTCGAGGGGTGATGAGTCTCCTCCGTCGGGTCCGGGTCATATCCCGTCATTGGGAAGGTTTCAGTGTGTCACCTCGGACCCAAACTTGGGTCCGGTCCGAAGAGTCTACTACAATCACCAATTCCTTGGACGGACGGTTACGTCCTCTACGTTCTGTACCCAAGTCAAGGACCCAGTCCTTCTAAGGGACCTCCTCCCGGACCGTTGGGTGAGGTCATAAGAACGGACCTCTTAGGGTACCTATCTCCTCGGACCACCCGATGTCAGGTACCCTAACGTACCTCAGCCTGTACTGAATCGTGTGCACGTGTGTGCGTGACAGACTGAGGGTTCCGACACGAGAAAGGGTGTCTTGAGTTTGAGAAAACTCACCAGCCTGAGAATGTCGGGGTCACCGGTTGGAACAAGACCTTTCAGGACTCCTTCGTGGAAGGATACCCCTCAGACAAAATAAGACTCACATTTCCGGATCCGACCATGGCTCCTCCGTAAAGTGGGTCTGACTCCGTTAGTTCCCTCCGAAGGGTCTCCTCGACGACGAGGAGTGGTCGGGGTCCACCCGGTCCATCAGGACTCGAGACCAACCCTCCTACCTCCCTCTTAGACGAGACTCTTGAGGACCCTCGGTCCTCTCAACCGACATCGACACCGGTGGTCGAGAGGGAGAGGTGTCCCCCGAGACCAGGGAACGAGAGAAAGAGCGACTAGGGGAGTCTGGGACGGTCCTCCGTGTACCAACCCACCCAACTTCCTCCGGGGGAATCCTAGGGTAACCGAGGTAGGAGGGACTACTTCCCCCGTTACGTAAGAGTCCTGTTCACCCCTCCGACTCCGAGATCCGCAAACTACCGCATTGACTCAGAGGTATAAGGTCTTCGTCGTTGTACTCCCAAACAAACCCGGGGTGGGGTCTCTTGGGGGAGGGACTTCCCTCTTCGGTGTACGTCCACTCACGGTCCTGAACCTCGGTCCCTCTTCCCTGACTCGGGTAAAGACGGTAGTCGGAACGACACACTGGAACCCTTTTAAGAGGGGGAGAGACTCGGAGCCAAACGAGGAGATATGTTATCCCAATCAGGAGTGTCAGACTCTGGGGGTGGTCGAGTCTGTTTGGGTTCCCTCGGTCCGGGACTCGTGACCCTTCGCCTCCCCAGGGAAGGTGAACCCCCTTCTCCTCCACTGGACCGGGAAGTCGACACGGGACTTCCTCCCCACTTATGATTATTCGTCTCCACCTCTTCCTATCACACGTGGGTCCTCCCTCCTCCCCTTTGGGTGTCTCGAAACAAATTTATTATTATTATTATTATTAGTGGGGAAAATTCCTCGTAGATGGTCGTACTACGACTGTAACAGAGACAAAGATTAGGTAAGTGAGGGTAAACTGTCTACTCCTTTCACTCCGAGTCTTTCCACTGTAATAAACAGGTTCTATATATGTCTCGACCTAAAACTTGAATCCCAGACTGGTCGTCCGCACTGGTTCTGGGACCCTCAGATAGTCGAGGGTAGTCTTAAACCAGACTTAATAGTCCAGTTCAAGTCGGTGGTCTAAGGTGTGAAGACACAGGGTAAACGTGTGGAGGTCTCTGTCCCTCGAGTCGAGGAGGACGGAGGTGACTTCCACCCGCCGAGGTCAACAGTTCTCCAAGAACGAGGGAGACGATTAAGACACTACTCCTGAGTCGTAGTCGTGGTCTCTGGTCTTCCACTAGGTGGAATTAAAACTACTACTGCTACTACTAGAGACTGTTTATATCTCACGAACAATCATAAGGTATAAACAATCTCTAGTAGCAGAGATTGTTCCGGGCGACGGTTCGAGAAATGTGTGGAAAAGAGTACGAGGGTAGTCCTACGATGTCCCCTCCACGCTAGTAATAGTAGGGGTAAAAAGTCTACCCCTTTGACTCCGAGTCTTCCCAATTCACTGAACGGGTTCCGGGGTCTCAGTCACCAATACATACTTGGGTCGAGATCTCCTGAGTCCTCACCGTCGGGTATTGAAGATCTGGTACGAGGATATTGGGAGAAGGGTCAGGGGAGTGGGGTGGTGGAGGAAGGGAGATCGGAGAGTCTGGGGAGGGGATGGAGTCGTAGGAACGACTCAAACCCTGTAAGTTTAGGAGAAAGGAGAAACTGAATGAGGGTGGGGAGGGTCAAGACCATTGAGGAGGGTCGGTCCCTCGGACCATATTAGTATCCACAAACTCTTCCTATCCTAACAGGAGAGGTCGGGGTCCCGGGACTCGTCCCGACCCGAGCGACCCTTCTGTTAATTTTGGCGACAGGTGTTTAATCCTAAGTCGTCCTCCTCTTTCCCCGAACTGACTTACGTTGTAGAGGAAGGAAAGACGAAAATTAACCCCCTCGCTACATAATTAATTGGGGTCCGGACCAATAGCCCGTAGTAGCCGTCCTTTGTCGAACACCGATGTCGCCCTCAGTGGCTCAAACCGAAGACCTTTTCCGTCCTCTACTAAACCTTCCAGAGTAGGCGGGAATTCCTCACCCTGGCACTGGAGGAAGGATTGGAAAGTGCGGGACCAAGTCATGTCTGTAGATCGTGAACCGGAGACCGTACCTAGACTTAGGACAAAGGAACTCAGGGATAGACAAGTTGGACCTGTTCGGGGAAATGGAGAGACTCGAAGGTAAAGAAATCGACTTTTTTCCCTTCTTACTCTCCTATTTCTCTCCCAACGTGTTCCGTTGTATGCGGAGTACGGACCGTGTATCATCCACGAATTCTTTTTCGTGAGGGAAGAGAGTCAAAGATCGAGTTTTAGGATGGTAGAGGTCCTTCTACAAATTTCTACGAAGGAACATCGAAGTAGTCTAATCCGTCACCTCCGTTGTAGACATAAAGTGAGTGTGGACCTGGTACTGTGGGGAGTAGATAGTCAGGACATGAGAGGAAGGTTGTAGGTAGGGACGGTTCGGTCCCCCTAAGTACGTCCAGGGTTCCTCCGCACAACTGGGTCCGTTGGGATCGGGTCAGGGGTACAGGGAGGTAGAGACTCGAGTCCAAGGAGTAGGGTCTGTGAGACCAGGTCGGGGTCCAGAGGGAGACGTGTTGGGAGAGACGGAAAGGTCAGAAGTCCAAAGACCTGATTCCGACGGAGAAGGTCCTTCGGACGTCCCTGACCAGGGGTCGGGTGGGTAGTTAGCAACGACCTCGATCATGAGGGGGCCCCTCTGACCACCGTCCCCGTCGACGAACAGTCCCCTTGGTTCCGTCTCGACCTCGATTTCTCTGTGCTTCTCCCGTCTCGTCTCTCTTGGTCACGCCGGGGACCCCAGGACTCCAGTAGAGACAGGGTCTAGGTTAGAAGACGTCCCTTTTTAGCTCAGGATGAACGAATTTTGGAGGTCACTACTTACCTATTCGTCCTACACCAGGGAGGTATGTTACCTTATAATATCAGAATTTTCTCCTCTAAGACTGTAGACGAGGTTGTTCCTTCTTGGGACTCCTGTCATCCGATTCACTTTATTCGGTCAGTGTTCTTCTGTTTATGACATACTAGGGTGAAGGTACTTTAAAGATCTCATCAGTCTGAGTATCTTTCGTCTTACCACCGACAACCTCGACCCCCTCCATCCGACCCCGCAGTGACAAATTACCGATATCAAAGTGAAACCCTACTACTTTGTAAATGCATTCACCTATCACCACCACCAGTGTCATTAGACTTATATAAACTACGGTGACTTGACATGTGAATCTTTATCAACTTTACCATTTAAAATGTAATACTGATAAAATGTTAACAAAAATTTTTTCGGGATGGTGGAGGACACCGAAGGGTCGAGACGGTGTTACCAAAAGTAGTTGTTTTTAAAGGGACGCGAACACAGATCTTCTGAGGGGACGGGGGCATAGGTACCCCCGGAGAGTGAAGAAAGCAGAAACGAGTCTACAGTGGAGAACATAACAGGGACCGGAGAAGAGGGAGTATAAAAAGGAATGACGAATGATTATATAATATAAGAGTGAATCGCAGAGAGTACGTGACAGGGAGAAGATGGGTCCCACATTCGGGGAGTTTCCGTCCTCTAAAACCAGACAAAACAACTGACGACGTGGGACGGTCGATCTTGCTACGGTCTGTGTATCATCCACAAGTCACTTGTGAGACGAGAGTGTGTCTTGTATACGTCGTCGAGGTCACTTTCTGGTTCTTTCCTAGGGTAGGAGGGACGGGACCTCCTACTCGTCCCTCGAGGGTTTCCATGAGTACGAACCCTACTGGGTAACTCTTTGACGGTCGAGAGTCCCAGTTTCAGTCTGAGGGTCCAACTCGTGGGTCTTCGGAGATCGAGACCGGGGAGGGTCTTGGGTCAAGTCGGGGAGGACGGAAACCCGGTACACACACATAGAGGGAGCCCCGGGTTGGAACGTACCAAGGACCTTAGGGACGAGTTTTGACCGGGAGACGGACCTCTGCGAGAAAGAGGAACCCGATCCGTCTTCGGGAGGAACTACGAGGGCTACCAGAGACTCAGGAGGTAAACGACGGGGTGACCGGACACAATATACCGTCCATAATTAGTCCCACAGACGCAGAGGGGGTCTGACCTTCGAAGGGGTCCCGTCCCGAGGCATAACGGGTCCTATCTCCTCCGTGCGTCCGCCGTGACGACCCGTACACGACTTACTTCACTCTTTCCTTCTCTCTGAATTCTCTGAATTCAATCTTTGAACTTTCTTTTTTTACTCTGCATCTGTAGTAGGTAGGTAAGTAAGTAGGGTAGTAAGTGGGTGGGTTGTAAATGACCCGTAGATGATACACGGTCTAATCACAAACCGCCCTATCGTGGGTGCTCGCGTCTACATACCTGTGTCCGTTGGTCCCTCCAGGACTCAGTCCGGGGAGGTCTGGGTGGGAAGGAGGGTGACCGGGAGTGCTGGTGGTTACGGGTTCGGGTCAGACCGGGTGACCCAGGTCGGTTCCCCGAAGGGTCCTTTAACTGTCCGTTCGACCTCCGAGTGGCACTACTACGTCGTTCAACAGTACACTTTACACTGGTTCTCACTTGTCCGGTTATTACTTTCCGACTTCGAGGTTCTTCCCGGAAGTCGATCGGACGGGAACTCCGGGTTCCTGGTAGTTGGAACACCTCACTGGAAGACTGACCTCCGGGTGATCCTCGGTCTTTCAAATCTACGTACAAGGGTTATTAGGAGTGTCGCTGGACGACCCGTTCCCCAGTGACAGAGAAATAATGTTCACCCCTTTGACTCCGAGTCTATTGGACCCCCGGTAACCCCTGTCAGGGGACGGGACCACAACTTCCCTTGGGGAGATACACCGTCTGTGACATTTGTCCTGGGGTGAAGTAGGAGGGTCTCTTTTTCCTTTCTTTCTTTCTATCGTAATTCAACACAGGATGAGAACGCTAGGGCGGACAGTCCGAGAAGACAGGTACCCTAAGAGGTCCGTTCTTATGATCTCACCCAACGGTAAAGAAAGAGGTCCCCTTGAAGGACTGGGTCCTTGACTTGGGTTCAGAGGGTGTAACGTCCGTCTATGAAATGACTGACTCGATGAACTACGATAAATAATAGTCGGGGGCAAGTGTGTCCCTCGATGGGTCCGAGGTGTGGATTCCTACGTTTCAGTCTAAAGTTAGGGTTCCGAGTGACACGTTAAAGGGTTGGGTTTAGACACAGGAGAGAGTGGGTGACAGGAGAACGTCGAGATCTTTCACTCTCAGTGACCCCCGGTAAAGGTCTTTCGGACGAACCACTGGTCGAGTCATCTCGCGACCCCGACTTTCCCGCACACTGTACCCCAGTCTTTTCGGGTGTCGGAGGACTTGAGGGGTGACCCTCCGTCTTGTGCCTTTTCCTGACGTCTCCCTTACAACAAACCCTTCGAGGTAGAGTGTGCTCTGAGAGTGCCTCGAGGACTTTAGTCCCCTATATTTTACAGGTATTCTCCTTTTGGATTTCTTCACCTACTTTTTCGGAGGTCCCTTATTCTTCGGACCGTCCCTACCCACACTCCACAGACGAGACCCTACCCGGACCCCACCCCCCCGTGGGTTCCCAAGGCAAAGGAGGACCAGTCGGGGGGTGGAGCCCGCCCACCGGACGTCGTTCTCCCTAGCTCCAGTGTCTCCGAGAAAGTAGAACCTCACCTGTCCACAGGAGAAGAGTTCTTCACTTCTCCTCCCATGAAGCGACCATCAGGTCACCGATTCTCAAATACGAGGAGGAACGAGTCCCTGATCTAGAGTGTCCGTAGTTACTTTTCTAGGAATTACGACGTTGACTCTGAACCGCGTTGGTTTCTTTAATTGTTATTATTAATTTTCTTCACTGTTCCTCACGTAAAACATGTTTTCAAACTCCTTGACTTACACGGAAGAACCCTACTACCCCCGGACCCGTACACCATCCCTGAGTTCAGGAGGGACGTCTTCTTTACTCTCTAGTCGAAAGTACCTACGGAGGAGACCCGGTCAGGGACACGACCCGAAGGGTTCTACGAGTCCGGTCCGGGACTAGGAGTTCCCCGTGTGTAAGACGTCCTCGATGTTTGTGTGTCTGGTCATTGATAACAACCCTGACCCATTGATCTCGACCCTGACTCGGACCTAGCCGTACATGCCAACGAGTCCCACACGTGGTAAGTGTCTCGGTCCCTAGGATCCCGGGACGTCTCTGCACACCGTGTGTTCCACACACGTCTCCGAGACCTACCTCCACGTGCAGGAACCTCTCCTTTCCGAAGACCCTCCCTTCGCCCCTATCCTAACCTGAACTTGTAACTACCCTAAACGTATCGGTCCCACGAGTCCCCGGTCTTTCCCGTATCCTTTCTCTCAAGACGTTCAGGTTGGAAAACCCCAGGTGAAATGGTAAAGACGTCCAAGGGACATGGTGGACGTGATAATAAATGAATTATAAATAAAAGTTTCGTTGACAGAGAAAAAATGAATTTATTTAAGGTGAATTTTCCTCTGAAAATAATGACGGTATTTGCCTTTTAGTCGTAGTGAACGGTATTTCTCTCCCATTGTCATTTTTATTCGTGATACTTTTGGTTTGTCGCAAGCATTTAAGATCGGTCTCTTCCAACGGACGACTTCCGATGCTCGGAGACAGGGGCAGAGGAGAGTAATAGTCCCCTCTGCCCACTCTCTACCCACAATTTAAACCTCGCCGTAGCCCTTCTCTGAAGGAAGAACTAGTCTTCCCGAACCCTACGTCCGGGTCGACTGCACACGGGTAGTCACCCGTCGGTGGAGGTGGTGACAGTGGTCGAGACCGACAGAACCGGTGACCGGGTCAGGGTGCTAAGTAGAAATCAACCGTGGAGACTCTGGAACGAGCGAGACCGGGTATCTGGACTTTCGAAAGGGTGAGTGGATATGTCGCGTCGTAGAACAGACTAAACGGTCTTGCAAGGGACACAGAACGTACACCCCTCCTGATTGTAGTTAAAGTCCTTGCTCCTCCTGACTTACGCACGAGCACCTTACTTACTGGTTTCTTTACTTACCTCCCGAGGGAAGACCGACATGACTCCGAAGCCTTCACTGAAAGACTCCGTAGTCAAAGGAAGGGTGGGGAGGCGACGGGGGTGTTTACCCTTGCAATGAAAACATAATTTTATTTGTACTTATATAATACCGTACCTTGTGTCTTGAGTACGTAAAACCTACTTTGTCCTCTGTAGTTTCTTTACAACGGGAACCACCCCTCGACAAATGAGAGGTCGTACTCCGCTTGGGGAACAGTTCCTGGAGGTAGGGTAGGTTAGCCTCCGACGGAAGTAGAAACGTCGGAGTCCGAGAAGTCTGGTACGAGACGCGTGACCTCCCGACTACACAACCGTTTTCCCCGTCTCCTGGGTCTCCTTTTTCTCCCTGACCCCCGTCCACTTCAGGTCCTAAATGTCTACATCTACGGAAAAGTAGGTATGTTGTCTGGGGAAAAGTACTCAGGTTCGGGTCACGTCCCGTACTAGGTATTAGGAGTGTTGTTAGAATGCCAAAAAGTGTCCATTTTATTAGATTGTGAGCCCCTGTCTCCTGACACATAGTGTTTCGTGTCTAGGTCATTTACCATCCCGCTCCTGCACTTGGGTTCAAGGTCCTTTGAGGTCTCGGACATAATAACGGTGTGGTCGGGGGGAGGGATTCTATACCGAGGTGAGAAAGAACGACACACTGTGATACATTCATCGAAGTGAAGAGACCCGAAACCAAGGGTGCACACAGTAACCAATTTCCGAATAAAACTCCTAATGTACTTGACACGTCCACTTTTCAGACAAAACCACAAGACCTGTGGCATCCCGGAGTAGGTGAGTGACGACTGAAAATCCCTGTGTGATCATGTAACTGGATTCACCCCAGGGACGGGTCGGGGTCGACTAACGGGTGGGTTATTGTTAAGTCTGACGATTGTTACACGGAGCCAAAGGGGTAGACATTTTACCCCTATTATTGTTGTTGGTGAAGTCTCCGACTACATTCCTAAAAAATTTTAATTAAAAAGAACATCAACGACTACACCAATCAAAGACGATATGTCGTTTTCCTTAGTCGACAACAAATGTAGATACGGGAACAACATTCCTAATTTAGGTAATCGCAAAAATATTTCACTCACAGACTGAGGTTCATACACGAATATTTTTACAAAGGAAAAATAAATAAATAAATAAATCGTCATTGACTTCACTTTAAGTGTATTGTATTTTAATTGGTAAAATTTCACATGTGCAGTTCCCGTAACTCATGTCAGTGGTTCAACACTCTGGTGGTACAGATAAATCAGGGTGTCGTATAAGTAGGAGCGTGACTCGTCAGTGAGGGGAAGGGGGGTCCGGGACCGTTGGTGGTTAGACGGAAGACAGAGATACCTAAACGGATAAGACCCATAAAGTGTATTTACCTTATTATCTTATGCACCAGAAACCCCTGTACGAAAAAAGTGAGTCGTATTACAAAAACTCCAAACAGGTATAACATCGTATGATAGTCTAAAGTAAGGAAAAATATCTCAACAAAGAAATTACTTTATAGAGTGTCTTAGGTATCGTGTTGGACCCTGCGTCGGTGACAGGCTACTTCTTTGACTTCGTGTCTCTCCCACCCCTGAACGGGTCCAGTGGACGGTCCGTCGGGGGTGTGTCGTCCCGACCGTCCGACCCCCGTCCCACGGAGGGTTCCGGTGGTCGTGTATAACTTCCTCTGTCGGTACCTTAATGTTTAGACCCCTCTAAACTCCTCTCACCTTTACAAACCCGTGAACGTCCTAACACCTTCAACTCGTCCAAAGGGGTCACCTTAAGGGCGGAGGAGAAGGGTGTGTAGATCCGGTGTCCCCTACTTTCCCGAACTCTCCCTCTTTGGTTCACGCCCCTGTACGTCCCTCAGTCCCTACCCTACTTCCGACTACCGACACGTCCATGGTAAAGAAAGGTACGAGTGGACGTGTAGGACGTTTCGACCACCCCACTCGGTGGGTGACGTGACTACCGATCACTCCGAGTCTCTCCAACCGCCCCCTCCTCCCCGGTCCTAAACCCGGGCTCACAGACTCGAGTTTCAGGTCCACGCATGGGTAGGAATTACGAACAGTGTCTAACGTCCCCCACGCCTACCTCCTTCGTGTCCCTCCGACGTAGTCGGTATCTTACTCTCCATTGGGGTCCCGGGGTCTCTCTTCGAAGGTGGTTCTTCCCCCTTTTTTCAGACCTTCGTGGGTCTCACCTCGCTCTCTCCGGTCCTGGTCCGTCCCGTCTCGTTCTCTCGCCGTCTCTACCCCCGTGGACTTTCAGTCCACGTCTCTAGTTATCCTCCTCTCTTTGACTCCGTCGTACGGGTCCCTGCGAAGTCTCGTCTCGAAGACCCCTACGGGTCTTCCATCCCCGTCTCTCGTCTCACCGATACGACGGGGGAGGAGGTGGGGGAGAGACGGCCCCGACCGGGTCAGTTTGAGTCGAGGGGAACCCTGGGTCAAGGACGGGAGTGGGGTCAGGGACGATGAGGACGGGTTGACACAGACTCTTTAAGTTCTGACGTCGTCATTTGTGCACCCGAGACCTCAGTTCGACTGGACCTAAACTTTGGGTTCACATGAAGGGTCTCCAGTCGGTTTGAGACGGGTCAAAGGAGTAGACATTTTACCCATAACACCCCTGAGCTCCCCTAGTGTGTATGGACATTTACAGACCGACGACGATAAGTACGACTAAGAGACCCTCAGCCCCCAGAACGAGGTCGGGGCGGAGGGTTTCCGAGGATGGAGGAAAGGGGAGTGGATCTTCCCAAAATTCGGGTTACTGATAAGATCCTCGTTTATTCGGGATCGACTTTTCCAAGACGGGATGGGGTCCCGGAAACATGAATGACAAGAGCGACGGACCCTCCCCTAAATTATCTTTCGTCGTCTCGACCCTACCCCAACCCCCGTGGGTCACGGATGCACCTCAAGACACTAGTGACGACGCCACAGACCCCCTGTGCTCCTCTGGTCGACTACTCAGAACCCCGAGGACGGGGGTCTCGGGGTGGTAGTCGGTCGGACAGGTGGGGAGGGAGAGTAGACGGACGGACTCTGGTAGTCGCGGAAACAAAACTCGTGATAAAGGTGATGACACGCGAGACCGGCGACCCGGAGGTAATCCCTGGGAAAGGACCCCGGCTACTGTCCGCCGTTTGTCGAGGGGTCGCTCGGTCGACATTAACGACGGTGGAGATTCCAGCCTTTACTAAAAAAATTTTGGAGTGTTTCGTTTTGTCTGTGGGATGACGGACGAGAGAGGGAGGGACGGGAGTCGGCCCTTGGTTCGGACTCCAAAGACTCTTTACCCCCCACGTCAATTCTAAGGGGAATCGGGTTCTCTGCGGGAATTGTACGGTCCTAGTCCCTTTGTTTCAAACCCCGAGACTAGGGAGCGAAACTTGAGCCACACTCCGGGGCCTGTAGAGAGATTCGAGGGGTGGTGGTGGGGAGCGGGGTGGTAAAGGAGGCAGACCCCACGGACGACCCCACTGGCACTGCCCGAGACTGTCCTTCAATACCCGGAGAGACACTTCGTCTCTTGGCGTTCCGTCCTCCCCTTCCTTCTTTCGGACGGTTTCCCTCTTCTAGTGACCCCTTTTCCAAGACTCCTCCTTCCTCGAGCACACAAGTTCTTTCCTTCGGTCGTATGAAGATGTGTGTGTACATGTGTGTGTGGTCTGTAGGTCGAGGGCAGAGGAAAGTTCGGGTTTAAGGGTTGTTAGGTACCCGTGAATTTTTAGTCGGGGGCGTAGGATACTCGGGTCTTTGAGTCGGGGAGAGCGGTATTTGTCGGAGAGGAGGAGGTAACCGGGGAGGTCGGAGGTTCCGGATAAATTCCGGGGGTGAAGTTGGACGTCCCGGTCGCTGCGGGACACGGAAGTGGTGAGTCTCTAGGAGGTCCGGACGGGGACGGGACCCTTAGTTTTGGTTGGGAGGGGTCGGATCAGAGTCGTGGAGGTCGGTGTCGGACGAAAAGGCCCATACGGGCGTCCGGGGAGGTTTACTTCGGGGACGGTCTGGGTCTGTCAACCCGTCCCGAGGGACGGCCGGTGGTCTCGGAGGAGAGTCGGGGCTGCCAGGGACCTGTGTCCGTCTCTTCCACGGGTGCCGGGGGTCCTCCAGAAGGGACTGACGTGGTCCTGTGTCGTTGGTGAGAGTGACCCTTGGGGGGTAGGGCTCTGGAGGGAGGAGACACCGTGTGGACGGGACAAAGACCCCGAGAGTGGAAACCAACTTACTGGAGGTAATACGGAGGGATTTGAGTGGGGGCGCCTGTGAGTGGTTGCTGGACGGCCCCTTTCCCTCACTTCGAAGAAGGCTCCTGTGGAGTCCAGTGTTGTGTCTTGTCAGGGGTCCCCATCCTCTTCCTGAGGTCTCGGACCGAGACGTAGTGCGGTCGGGACGTAGGACCCCGGTCGGACCTTGGAGTCAGTGGGGGGTGGGGGACGGGGCACTGTCCTTCCGACGAAGGGGGCTCCTGGTGTTCACCCGAAACCCCCGGGAGTTGTTCGGGGGACTGTGACCTGGTTTGTTACTCCGTAAAAAGACTCCTTTGTTGGGTCAAAAGTAGTTGGTCAGGTTAAGAGTTCTCCTAACACTGGAGGTTTTTTAATCCCTGGTAATCAGATCTGCTCCGGGTCACGGGGTCACCGAAGGGGCACACCGGTAAGTGAGCAAATAAGTAAAGCAAGTAAGTTGACCGTAAAGGACCCACGGACGAGACACACCCACAGTAACACTATGTGTCTTAGGCACGTGCACATTCGGACTCTACAGTGGACTTCTCTCCTCACACACACACACACATGTCTCTCTGTCTCCCTTTCCCGTCTGACTCCACCCTCTCTACTCTTCTCCCTCCTTCGTCTACCTCGTCTGTGTCCTTTTCCCTGTTTCTTTCTACCTCTCACCAGCTTTCTGCCTCTATCTCTAACTTTCTCTGTTTGGGTATCTTTCTCTAAGCCTCCTTCTCTTCGTCCACCCGTACACCGTGGCTACCCGTGACGGTCGGGGGATTAACTATCGAGACTCGCTCCCGGGGGAGGACCGAGATTGGAAGGTCTACGAGGGTCTCGGAGATGTGGAGTGCAGGGTTCCCGTGGACGGACCTCCCCCGACCCCTCCGGCCTGGACTACGTTTCCGTCTCCCATGGACGGACCGGGGAATCCGGTCAGACTATTTCCTGGTAGGTTCGGGGAAGGAGGGGTGACGGTGTCGAGGAGGTCGGTGTGCACTCGTTTATGAGCTCGTAAGTGAGGTCTGAGTCCGAGTCTGTTTTTGTCATCGGGGGTATTTTAGGTCCGTCCGTACTGGGATGAGGGTGGCGAGGGGTGACTACTACGGTCTGAACCTAGGTCTTGGGATCTGAGAGTCGGGACCCGAGAAAGTCGGTCTGACCCGGAAGAGTCGGAAAACCGTAGTGCCTGGAACTCTCTTAGGGTACTTAGGTCCCGTGCGACACCTTGTTTTGTGGTCGGGTGTTCGGGTCGACCAAACCGTTGGTCGTCTCCTGTCTAACTCACCCAATTCTCGACGTTCGACCCGAGTCCGGACCGAGTCGGTAGATTGTAGACGTACAGGAGTCCGTTCAGCGTAGTGGCGGGTGGGGGCGTTCGGAGTCACAGGACAGACATTTTACCCTTACGGGAGATGTGTCTTGTCCGCTCCTGACCTACTCTCCTCCACCCCTTCCCCGTCCGTGTCTCTTTTAGGGGACACTCGGGACCGACCACAAAACCAAGTCTCGGGCCTTCCGGTGACTCTCGATTCGCGGTCCACGGTCTACCTTACGGTCCGGTGGTAGCCGAGGTAGGAGTGGACAACTACCCTCCTGTTTCCTGTCGTGAACCCTCCTATGTCTGCCGCCACAAGGTCTACGAATCTCGAAACCTCTTGAGCCGTGACAAGTCCACTCTTTTACTCCGGGTCTCTCCCCGTTCCTGGACGGTTCGGTGGGTCTTCGAGCTCGTCCCCCTCCCACCTATTTTTGGGTCCAAACTGAGGGACGGGGTTAAGACCGTAAAATTCACCCTCGTCTTGACTAGTTCCTTAGAGATGGGGTTGGAGAATTGTGACCCTCCTCACTTCCGGGGGTGGGGGTGGCACAGGGGTCACACCCTGGTCCGGAGGAATTACAATGCTCGGAACGGGTTGAGTCGGGAACAGGGTCGGGGTAGTGATTTGACGAGTGTGGGTGACAGAAGACGGGTGAAGTGGACAGAGACGAGTAAACCCTTTCTTCCGTCCGAAGAGGAGACACTATGGGGGTCGATTATTGACCAGGTCGAACGTATGGAGGACACTACCCCTCGAGTGAGAATCATTGAAGTGACGGGGTCCTCCCTCACGGGAAGAGGTCCGACTTGTAGTAAGGACGAGGAATTGAGTAGTGTTAAATGAAAATGTATATAAAATGTTCAAGTCAACAGACTCGTTCTCGGGACAGACAGAAGAAGTGACCATACAGGGGTCACCGATTTTCTCGGACGAGGTACCATCCAAGAGTTAATAACTCTATAAACAACTTACTTCCTTCCTTACTTACTTACTAGAGCGTCGGGGACAATCCGGTCGTCAAGGGTCACACTCCTTATCCTCATACTCCACGCTCCCCCACCGGACGTCCGGTCGTGGAGGGTTCATACCACTGGGTGTGAGTACTTACGCAGACACATGGTGGACATGGTAATGCAGGTAGGACGAAAAGATATTTGCTTGATACAAAATTATAGGGACAATCCGAGTAAGATTCGTTAGTATAGACACTTTAGCGTCAAAACTACACGACCAATATAAAAAGGTTAGGTGTAATTTTATTTACGTATTGATAATTTTACATTCTCCAAACAGACACAAGACGGATTTTGGTAGAGAGTCCATCCTGGGTTCGAACGGCTCTCCCCAGAAGAACTTCTTCCCCTACCACCTCGACTCGGGAGGCGACCGAAGCTCCTCCCCCTCCCCTGTGTCGTCACTTGCCCCGGCCCCCCTGGACCTCGTCGTCGTCGGGGAGACGGGTGGGGGGGGAAGAAGTGTCGTCGTCCATAGTCTCGCTAAGACCCCAGTAGTCGACCATTTCCTCACCTAAATAGGGGGATCGTTCTGGTACCGGGGGAAAAGGTAACCTTCTTAGGGTGACCCCCGACCCTCTTCTCCGATGTAGGACCCTGGGGTAATAGGAGTCCCGACTTCGTAGAGTGTACGTGGGGTTCCCCGACCCGGATCCCCAGATGGGTGACGTTCTCCCTTAGTCGGAATGAGTGGGGTCTACGGGTGCAGCACCAGTCATTCCTATTCCTCCCCCAAGCCCAAAACACTAAAAAGATGATTATTGTACCTAAAGAATACTTTAATTTTAATGCACTTACAAATTTTACTGTGACTGAACCATACTTGTCTTCAAATTTAAGTCTGGAATCTGAAGATGGAATAGGAGGAACGGTGGGTGAGGCAGTGAGGGATGGTAGAGGGACCCGACCCGTAACACCACCCGTGGTCCTGTACTCCCTGAGACTGGGCGAGGGTGGCACCTCGGGACCAGTAATGTCACCCCCACCACTCCCGGGTCTACGGTCAGGGGTACGCGGGTCGACCGGGTTTGAGGGAACCCCGACTCTGTGGGAAAGGTATTGTGGGAGTTGTCGACCAAGTCAGGGATTTCAGGTTCCAGTACCGGTTCGTGTTCCTCCATCCGAACGAAGTGCAGGGGAAAGGGAAGAAAGACTGTGGATGGAGAGGGTTCCCGCGGCTACAGTGACAAGTGTGGTTCACAGGTGAGAGGAATGGGTAGACTAAAAGAGTCGGATTCTGTCTTCGATCTTTCAGTGGTTCCGTCCAAGACCAGACCCCCACCGGTCCAAGTGGCGACGTGTCGAGCCCACACCTTACATCTCCAGTAGTAGTGCCCCGGTTCCCGGAGAGGGAGGAGAGACCCTGTGTTCTCGTAACGTTTGCACCCGGGGTAGACCCGAGGTTATGAACGATCCACTCACTGGCACCCGTTCTGGAAAATTGGAGTATCTTAGAGTCCAAGGAGTACTTATGTTAGTCCGGTCCCCTTCAGGGGAGGGGAATCCTAAGAATACTCCTAGTTTACTCTGTTACGGCAAATTTTGGGATTGTACTGTTATATACAAACGAAGGTATATTAAGAGTGAGAGAGAAAAAATTTTTTATAAATAAATAAACCGACACGGTCCAGACTCAGCACCGTACGCTTGGGAACTGACACCGTATGTTTGAGAACCAACGTCGTTCGCCCTAGATCAAGGGACTGGTCCCTGACTTGAGTCCGGGAGACGTGACCCTCGAGTCTTAGAATTGGAGACCTGGTGGTCCCTTCAGGAGAGTGAGAGGAAAACATGTCTCCACCCAGTCCACTAGGGGTTTCGGTTCGTGATTGGAGGGTCCGTTAGACCCGCGTGTGAGAGAATGGGTTCCGGAACCAAAAGGGGAAACACTTTACCCATCTTCTACCAGGGTTTCCGGGACGACCGAACCGGACTCGGAGTCACTAAGTAAATAAGGTGTACGAGGTAGAGGACGGGACCACTAACCGTTCCTAGTGAGAGGGACGTGGGGTCTGGGACGGGTGAATGAACAGTGGTTCTCTGAAGGGGGTTGTGCGGACGACAGTACCACCGTCGCTCAACTTAAGGGTCAGGACGACCGGCGGACGCCGAAGGGAACGAACCCCTTTTCCGACTCCCTCGGCGACTATCCGTTTCACAGTTTTCGTTAACCACACTTCCTGAACCCCTTTTGACGAACACTCCCGGTTAAGGGGTGTCCTCCGGCCCTTTGGGAGTCGGGTCCCGCTCACAAATGCCCGCATTAACTATCTTATTAGTGGTTGTGGGCTCTGTTGCCACTTGTGTAAAAATTGTAGTATTGGAAGCCTTCTGTCGTGAGTTAAAAGAGGTAGAGGGTTGGTGGTTTGATCGGTCGAATAACTACCCCTCTATGGTTGTCAAGCCCTTCCTTGCGTTCTCTCGGTCCCAGTAAAAAGTCACGTACCCGACAAACGGTTTACCGGACCGTCGGGGGTGGGGGAGGGCGTCGTAGGACGACGTGGGAGGACCGTTGTCTCTTTTGGAGTCCTGTCCCTTAGTGAGTTACCTGTTTCCGGGCCGGTTCGGTCCTAGGAACAGACGTAACCCCACATAATTATTAACTTCCACGACCGGATCCCCACACACTCACACACACACACACACACACACACACACACCGTCCCGCTCCCGCCCTCCTACCTGCAAACGACGTCACTTCCCGAAAGACCCGAGGAGACTTCCAGGTGTACGGGTAAGGTCAGCCCTGGAGAAGGAGCGACCGTTAGGTCGTCGGGGGACGTGGTCCGTTAAAGGGTAGGCATGTTCAGAGTAGTCCAACCCACTTATGAATTCCGTCACTGAGGTTCTGAGACCCGACCCCTCGAATAATTTTACGTCTAAGGTCCCAGGAGGGTTGTTAGTAAAACCGGTTACCTAGACGTAACATTGTTTGAGGGACCCACGATCGTTACGTCCTCTAGGTGTTTCTAGGAGTAATTTCTAGGACGGAGGACCCCTGAAGAGACCACCAGCTCGCCAATCCTGAGACACGAAAGGGACATCCCCTGTACCCAAACTAGGGACCAGTCTCTTGATTCTAGGACACACACCACACCGGTTTTTTTAATTTTTCTAGGACGGAAGGTCTGGGGATGACACTTATTTTAGATCCTTCTCAGGACCTCTTCTTCAGATTAGGTCGAAGGACGAAGATTGAACGTGTACCGGAGTCGTTCTAGAGTAGTGGAAAGACTCGACGATCAAGGAGAACCACCTTGGGTGACGAAAGGGTCAACAGGTCCCTCGACCTTCCCTCAGGGACCCCATCCCTACTCGTCCCCTTCCTCAAGGTAGTGTGCCGACCGGTTCGGACGGAGTGTCGACACGACCTCCTCCGTCCAAACCTTGACGGTCTGTGTGAAAGTAACATCCGAGTGGAAGGTCGAGAGACATGTCTGAGTCACTGGAACTCGTTCAGTGACCGGGAGAGATTGGAAACAAAGGAGGGTACAACCTACAGTCGGAATCACTCATTTGTGACCAGTCCCCAAACCTTCGTGGATGGTGTGTCATCCTTCAAGTATTTACAGTCGAGGGAAAGGAGGGTGGACGTGACACGAGTCTCGTTACTCGATTGGGATAGACTAGTCTTTTTTAGTTTAATCGACGGTAAGTGACTTATGGATGAGTCGTATCTATGACTGTTAGTGGAAGGAACGGAGGACAAAGGGTTACAGAGGGATTTTCTGTCCATGGTGGGGGAGGGGTAGTGAGGAGTACGGAAATTTGTGAGGAGACGCTTCACCCGACTCACCTCCGTCGGTCCTCCACCCTTCACTCTGGCTACAGGAACGCATGGGTAGACTGGTACCCGAAAGGGACACTGTTCGGGGCCCCGCTCGTCCACCTTCCGTAATCGGACCACCGACCCGACCCGACCCGACCTTGACTCGACCTCTCGTCGGTGGTTCGCCAACCCCAGTCACCTGAGGAGGGGCCCTCGGGGGAGAAGGTCGGAGGGTGGGGGTGGGCTCCGTGTCTCTGTGGAGGGATTCGGTCGGTGTAAAGGACTTAGTCGACTCCTGTGCGTCTCGGGTCCTTATTACCTTGCTAGTCCGAGGTTAGACGATTTGTCGTTAAAGACCCGAAAAAGTCGTGTGTGTCGAAAATAGTTTAACCATAAGAGGAGGACTTGTGTTTGCCGAATAATCTGTACTGGGTGAATAGGCGGCGCAGAGTGATAGTAATTATTGTCAAAGAAAAACACTAATTCACTCACCGAGACTCGGGAAGGACACCACAATCCGCAGACCGGG
The DNA here is from genome assembly GCA_006410555.1 of Capra ibex. NCBI lineage: Eukaryota > Metazoa > Chordata > Mammalia > Artiodactyla > Bovidae > Capra > Capra ibex. Next base: position 4,151,637 of record SJYO01000233.1, on the reverse strand, counting down.
CCGTCTCCCCGTTGCCACCCCCGAGGAACCGTAGTTGGTGAACCACTGAAACTTGGACCATCACAACCCTCGGTCGTCAGACCTGGGACGTCTCGCCAGGTCGGAGGAACGAAGAACTCCCTGTCTTTCTCGGGATCTCCCCACTGAGTGAACGGGTCTTGACGTGCCACCCAGTCGTTCTCTTCGGTCCGAGGGGACGTCGGTCACGACACAGGAAGGATGGGTTGGGGAGGAGACCCGGGAACGACCTGGAGGGGTCCCACGTCACCCCCGTGATGTCGGTCCCCCCGTCTCGACACGGGATTCGTGCGGACCGTGGTCCCCCGTCCGCCTCTGACGGTGTGTCTCCTCTTGGGACGAACGGCTACTCCCCCGGTGGAGTCCCGGAGTCCTTACTGTCTCACCGTGGGTGTCGGGTCCCTACCCTACTACCATTTGGAGTCTCGGGGTGAGGAACATAGAGAGCCCTGGTTTTTAAGTCCTTTCGGGAAGGAACCTTGTAAGAGGATCACACTCAAGGTTGGCACGGTTCCTAGACTCGTCTCGGTCCTCCCCTCGCCCTCCTCCTTAGGGATCAAAGGGAACTTACCCTCCCTCGGACTGTCCCTCTACTTACAGGACCTTTTTCGCGACAGAAACGGGCTGTCTGAGACCCCGGTCAGAGCCACGTTGGTGAGTGAGTGACACACTGGAACCCGCTCAGGGAAATGGAGACTCGGAACCAAAAGGGTAGACATATGATTTCTAGTTTTATTGGGAAGGGGATAAAATCGTGACGAGGTCGGTCCAGCCATCTTTAATCTACTCCCTATTCTTGATAAATTGGACCAGTCCTTCTTCCCACATCCCTCAGTATCAAGGAGTTTTCGTCTCTGGGACTCTTCCCGAATGAGAGGGTTCGTTAAGGTTGAGTGTGCAGTGCGGGGTCATTTCGGAAGAGACTAGAGAATGGTGGTGTCGGGAATGAGAAAAGGTAGTCTTCTTTAGTGGGTCAAGAGACGGGAAACACGTTTGGACAGGGGTCAGGACCCGTATGTAACGGGTCGTACCCACGACGTCGGAGGGACCGGTCGAACCTTTGGGAACATCCCTTCTCTACCTACCTACTCCGCAGAGGTAAAAGTAGACACGGGACCAGGAGTATGTCCTTCCTCAGGTGGAGTAGCTCCGTCCCCCTCGGGGACGTCGACGGCCGGAGTCTGTTAGGTTGAGACGGCGGTTGAACCCGAGGAGACCCCGACCTTCCTCGAAGACTGTGAGACCGTCGGTCACGACCCTTACGAGTGAACGAGGGGTCGAGGGTCCCACCGACTCAACTCTCCAGGGTAGAAAGTCAGAAGGCCCCAGTTTCTACTCCTACTCTCCCCTGGGATGTCCTCCTACCGTCCCCCGAAGGACGGGTGGGGATCTCCGTCTGTTTTCGAGGTCCGAAGGGAGAAAGGGAAGGTGTGGAGGCGGACCTTCGTCGTTACGGTTGATAAGGTCGCAGAAGTTCCCCGAGGGTGGTTCGGTTCTACGGTGGGTGGACTACCCCACCGACGTCGGGTCCGATGGTCAAGAGTTCTTCGCCCCAAACAGACAGGGGGTTCTGGAAAGGGTCACCCCGTCCACCTCTCCCTTCCCTGTTCCTGTCGATGTCCCAATTTGGGTGTTTCCCCTTTCCGTCTACCCGTCTCTACACACCCACTCTTTTCACACAAGTGTTCACACACATAAAACGGTGACACAGACGTCCTTCCTCCCGTCCGTTCTCAACACGAGACCCACGGTCGACCGTCCCACACTCGGGAGGCCGGCGCGGACGACACACACATCACCCGTGTCTTCACTCCCGCTAGGCCACAGACCTCTACATACTCCCATCCTCAACACACTCTTTCGTCGCTCACACCGACACACAGGCACCGACCAGCACTTCCACATACATAGGCGCGCTCACATCTCCCACCCTTTCCTCGGGAGGCGCTCTCACCGTACCCCCACGGTGGGCCCCACGTGGGAGCAGGCGTCCTCACCGGTCGTTCGGTCCCGGCCAGGCGTCTGGGCCGTCCCCCGCGGGGGGGAGCCTGAGGGCGGTGGCCGCGGCGCCCGAGCTCAGGCCCCTGCCGGTTCAGCCTCGGCGCGACGGGTCCCACCCCAAACCACCCCTTCAGGCGCCCCCGCCGCTGGGTTGAGTGGCACCGGCCTCTACACTAACAGGGTCCCGCGCACCGGCCGCCCGGCGCACCGCGGCGGCTCAACGTCCTTTTCACGGTCCATCACCTCCCGCGGGTCGCGGTGCCGCTCGCCCCGGGGGTACCACGCGCGAGCCCGGCCTCCCCCGCGGCGGCGGAGTGTAGCCCCGAGTCTTCTGGCGTCTGGAGCGCGGGAGGCCGGGGACGGGCCACGCCGGACCGACGGGCCGACGCCGACGACGGGGAAGCGGGCGTCTTGGGCCAGCCCGGGGCCAAGGCCGGGGGCGGGCCGAGGCCGGGTCGGGGCCGACGCCCTTCGCTCGCGTGCGGGTCGGCCGGCGGAGGCTGACGCCCTGAGAAGGGAAGGCGCCTTCCGGTGAAGCGAGCCGCGGCGACGGCGGCGTGGGGGAGGGAGGGCGCGAGGGGGGCGGGCGGGTCTCCTCCTCCGCCGCCGCCGCCTCCCTAGACGGCGAACTAAATAGTAGTTTCAAAACGGGTCCGACCCTAAAAATTTCGCCATGGGCGTTGAAGAGGGCCGGGCTCTCGCGTTCAGCCCCGCTCTACCCCACCTCCTTCGGTGGGATCCCTGGCCTAAGGACGGCTCGTATTGTGATGACCAAAGTCCTTGACTTTACGAGAGGTCACCCTATTTCTCCTTTTGGTTAGCTGGTCTGGGTCGCGCGAGTTTTCCCTGAGGAGTTGAAACGATCGACCCGCCACGGCTCCAGTCCCTCCGTCCACCCCCACCCACCCACCTACCTCCACTCCCCCTCCACCCTTCTTTTGGACCCGACTCCGTGACCTCTGGACCAATCTGGACGGACGGCGTCCGACACACTAGCACAGGCTCACAGATGGGGTCAGACTCGAAGTTCCAGAAGTAGACTCTTCACCCTTATTTATCGACGGAAGTCCCTAGGACCACTCCTAATGTTTTAGCACACACATTTCGCGATTCGTATTTACGGCGGGAGCACCATCTTCGAGTTATCAATAATGACTACAACAGGGGGAGAGACCCTGAGTCAAAAGTACAGGCACATCACCCACATTCATTCCGTCCGGTCAACGACCCAGAGGAAGGTCGAATCTCTCCGACTCGGAACACGTCACCTGACCTAGCGGGGGAAGACCTGACGTCCCGAGGGAGGGAACCTGTCTCCCCGGATCTCCACCACCACTTGCTTCGGTGAAAGTAAAGGTCCTCGTCCTTAGGGTCCTCTAGGAGGCTAAGGAGGAGACTGACAAAATGACCCCGACAACTCTGTATTCCGCCTGGACACCGAAGTAAATTTTCTTTTGATTCGTGCAATTTAATCTCTGCCTCGAAGAGGCTCCTGGAGTCGCTCAGACCCCGGTTCAAGGACGGAGGGCCCGTCCTAGAGAGGATGAGAGTAGGGAACACGAAGTAGTCCGTAGCAAGGCCCGTGTCGGGATGGGCGGCGCCAAAGTCGTGGAGCCTCCTCCTGTCGCAGGTGGGGCTGTGGGTAGAAAAGTTGGAGTGGGTGGCGTGAAGAGCCTGAGAATCTACCCTCCCAAGTCGTGGTACCTGTCTGGAAGACTAACGGAGGGAGCGGGGGCGGCTTACTCTCAGTCTCGGTCTCTTCCGGGTGTCGGGAGAGGTCTTGTGTGTGTCCTCCTAGGTCGTAACACCTGTAGTGGGGTTGAAACTCTTATTCCAATCTCGGGCTCCCTGTCGAAAGGAGGAGCGGAGGCAGAAATTAAACAAGAGAGTATGGGGAAACGTTATTATACCGCCTGTTGTGTGGGCAACCCCGGACACAAGAGGTCGTTGTTATGCCAAATAAGCTTTGGTACCTGTCGTGGGACTTCCCAGCGCGTTAATGCTTATGACGAAGATGTGTTGACTGTCGTAAGTGTCCTGGCCACAGCGCCGCGACGGAAGTCGTAGCGCCTGTTTGGGGCAGCAGTAGATCGAGGAAGGGCAGGTATAAGAGACCTCATTCCCGAAAAAAAACCCCCCCTCCCCGGACTAATTGAATGGATAATAAAGGGAGGGTGCGTCTCCATCATAAATAAATCCGATAGGACCTTACCGGACCGCAGAACCTGGGATACTTTTGCAAAGGAGTAAGTAATTAAGTGAAATAGGAGGGAGGGTCACTTTACCAAAGGTAACGGGAACAATATTTCTACCGCTTAGAAAACAACAAACCGACGTGACCCAGAATCGACACCGTCTGCCCTGGAAACGAGAAGTAACGTCAACACCGTACACCTTCGAAATCAACGACCGTACACCCAGATCAAGGGACTGGTCTCTAGTTTAGGAACGGGAGGACGTAAACCTCACACTTCAGAATCGGTGACCTGGTGGTCCCTTCAGGACTTCGACTCTTAGAAGTTCTAGTGTATCGTCGACCACGATACTGACTTTGGGTCCTGAGAAAATTAGGGCCGGACTTCGGAGAGGTCCTCTTATCTTACGGTCTTTACCCCGGGTTTGGGTCCCAAAAGAGGAGAATTTAAATTTTAACCTTCCTTCGTCCGTCTCCGTTCCCGTGTCCTTCTCTCCCCTCTCTTCTCTCCTCTCTTTTGTTCTCTACGACGAAAGTCTGACGTCTCCTTGCTCCAGTCTCACCCTGTCGCCGGGACGGGAATAGGTGACTGACTGGACGTCCGTGGGAAAGAAGAGTATCAGACACGAATCAGCACAGGCTGAGAAGCGTTGAGGTACCTGTCCGAGGAGACAGATACCTCTAAGAGACCCTACCCCAATCTAGAACATTGGGGACTTCAAGGAAGTTCCTGTCTAAAGGTCCCTAAATTATTCAAACTTTTCCGACAACGACATTACCAAGACGAGTTTTCGGAGGTTACCGGAACAGACAATCTCCTTAGACTGTAGAGACCAAACGTAAGTTCCAGAGTCGGAGGGAAGACGAGGTCCGTGGTAGGGGGGAGACGTGACGGAGGGACGTGGGTTCGATCGCAGTGGCACAGGAATGGTAAGGGACACAAAAGGGAGATGTGTGTACGGAAGGGGAGACAGATCGACTCAGAAGGTAACCGGTTCCAGGGCAGACTTAGGGAGTGTCCTTCTGTACGGACGACCGAAGAGGGTTAGAGACTCGGAGACAACCGGGTAATGACAAATGGGTCACAACACGATGTTCAAATGAATAGGTTGAATTAGGAGACATGATGGTTCTGTATATCCCATCTTATCACACTAAAATTCACACCTTAGATCAAAAATTAGGACGGTGGGTGGGTGATCGACACACTGAAATCTATTCAATGAATCGGAAAGACACGGACTCGAAGGAATAGACATTTTATTTCTATTATTACGGAGGTAGTGTTCCGATAGTATTCCCAATTTACTGAACGATGTACCTTTCGTCAATCTTGTGACGGACTTCTCTCACTTTCACCTTCACTTTCACACTCAGCGAGTCAGTGCAGTCTGAGATAAGTTGGGGTACCTGACATCGAGAGGTCCGAGAAGCCAGGTACCCCAAAAGGTCCGTTCTTGTGACCTTACCCAACGGTAAGGGAAGACGTCCCCTAGCAGGGCTGGGTCCTTAGTTTGAACTCAGAGGATGTAACGTCCGTCTAAGAAATGTCAGACTCGGTGGTCCCTTCGGGTCTTGTGACGGACAATAATAATAAGTCAACGAGTCAGTACAAGTTGAGAAACAGTGGGGTACCTGACATCGGGTGGTCCGAAGAGGTAGGTACCCTGAGAGGTCCGGTCTTATCACCTCACCCAACGGTAAAGGAAGAGGTTCTTGTGACGGACCGTGTTTCATTTATCATTGTGTATCTTTTATGTATCGGTATACGAACGACGACGACGACGACGATTCAGCGAAGTCAGTGCAAGCTGAGACACGCTGGGGTATCTGCCGTCGGGTGCTCCGAGGTGGCAGGGACCCTAGGAGCTCCGTTCTTGTGACCTCACCCAACGGTAAAGGAAGAGGTTACGTACTTTCCCTTTTCACTTTCTCTTCAAACGAGTCAGTACAGACTGAGAACCGCTGGGGTACCTGACGTCGGATGGTCCGAGGAGGTGGGTACCCCAAAAGGTCCGTTCTCATGACCTCGCCCAACGGTAACGGAAGAGGCTGTATCGGTATATGTACGACCGATAATAATAATAAATTTGTATTCATTTGTCCACAAGTCTCTCCAATTTATAGAAGAGGTCACAGAGTGTTCTGTTAACGTCTCACACCATAAAACTAAGGTCTCGACTACGAGGACCGTATTATGGATTCGTGTAGATCAAGTTAGGTGGGTCGAATCCTTCGATTCTGGGTCTCTACTACTTACTTAAGGAGTCTCAGTGTGTCGGTTGGTACCGTCTTGATCTAGGAGTCGGGGGAAGACAGACAGTCGAGTCCCGAGAGAGTGTTATGGTACGACGGACCCGACGTAAAAGACGTCGTGGATTTGACATGAAAAGTCAAATATTTAGTGTAAGCGTGGGTACGAGAGTATATTAAATACGTTGTTGGGGACTCCGGTGATAATAATGGAAGGAAGAGTAATATTTTATAGATAGATGAGTAAACCGACGCAATCCAGAGGCGCCGTTACCTCAGAAACAACGTAGCACATCCGAGAAAGAAAAGTCGCGTCCCTGACAGAGCAACACCGTGAGTCCGAGGCCTCACGTCCGAGTCATCGACACCGCACACCCGAATCAACGAGGGGTGGTACACCCTAGAATCAAGGGGGTGGTCTCTAACTTGGGTTTAAGGGACATGGCGTTCTACCTAAGAATTGGTGACCTGGTGGTCCCTTTAGGGATGGAAGGAAGAAAATGTCTATTCCTTTGACTTCGAGTCTCTCAACTTCATTGGGCAAGTTGCAACGTACCCCTCCGTCCCGTTTCCGACTTACACTTTCCTGCTTAGGAGTCGGGGGATAAGGAGGAGACACTCTAAAACGGAGAAAAGACGAAACGCTAGGTTCACGTCTGACGTCTGTGACACCTTCGATTTTCGGATGTCCTCCGGGTTCCATTTACTTTTGGCAAGGTCCTTTGTCAGAGATCCTTAAGCGATCCCGCCCGCCGACAAAGGGAGCAGAGTGAGACCCTTACGAGGTCCTCTGTCATTCGAAGGGTAGGGACCTCTGTTAATTTGTTCGTAGATCACCAGTGCACCTACGGTCCTCCGTTTATAGTGTCGATAAAGGTGGTGGGTTTACTCCGAGTCTTCCACTTATAGTACAATCCATAAAGTCAATCCTTTCCGTGAGAAAAATTTCAAGCGGGGTTCGTCACCTTGAACGTGACAGGGGAGGGGGAGTACGTTCGGGTGACCTCTCAGGGACCGGAGGGGAATTGAGTTCCTCCGGCGGGAGGGGAAGGAGGAACTCTCCACAGTGAACTCGTGGTGCCGAGACAGTCACCATTGTCGGCATTCTAAACAGGAAAATTAGGTCTTAGTTATTGTTTAAAGTAAATTTTTATTTAATTTGGTCCGTAACCTTTAGTAAGTGACACACCCTGTCCCGGGAGATACCACGGCAGATTTACCGAAGGAAGACGAGTAGATAGTTACGGTTCTCCCCCCTTTATGGATTCGGCGGACTAAGTACCTCTTTGATGAACTTACATAGTCAAGGATTGTTACTCGTTAACTCGGGACTCAACGTGGAAAATTGTGTGGTTATTGTACACCTCGTGCCGAAGTACTCTCGAATAGCCTCTGGGGTGCCAGCGACCGAACCTCCCTCGGGTAAATATTCCCCCTTGTTACCGAGGTCATACATCGGTGGATTAAAGGTCTTACGTAATGACTCGAGTCTCCTCGTCACCTTAAGATAATTTGAGAATAGACGGTACCCTCCCATACTTTGGCCTCCCTTTTAGGTCTGAGCCGTTTCTGAACTGGCCTTTCCTGACCCTGACTGGGATCCTCCATCCACTCGTTTGGGTCTCCCCTTCCCCCCGTCCGCCCCGGGACCTACCCATTTTTATACACGTAATTATCTCGAGACCAAAGGTCGCTAATGCAAATGTAGTCGCTTATTTTGAACCGTTATTTTGTAGCCTCGACGCAGAGTCTGTCGTAAAGGAAAATGTCAGACCACATAAAGTAAGTAATATTGTCCTCCGTTCCTCGAACTCCACAGGGGTGAAGAGGGGGAAATTAATTTAAAAATTTAATGACGGGTTCTAAACCTATTTCCTTTTCTGAATATCGAAACGTTTAGCGGTAGGGTAGGCTAGCGTCGAGGGTAGGGTAGTGTCACCACCGGGACTGACATGGTCTTAGGTTATAATAATTTCACTTTATGACACCCGTAACGGACGGACCCGAGACCAAACATTTTCCTCTACGTTTAAACCCTCTCTTTTACCGAGTTCGAGTCTTTTTCACAGGACCCAAGACTCTGACCAAAAACGGTAGTGGAGTGACACACTAGAACCAGTTGAAGGGGAGAGACTCGAACTGTTCAAGGGAAAAGGGACGGACTGTGTAGGTAGACCTCCGAAAATCTTAACTAATCCCCGACCCCCATAGGGGGGGTGGGTCACGTGTGACCCTATAGAATCCCTCGAAATTTTTTTATTATTATAAGTCACGTGTGTACGATTCAGTGAAGTCAGTACAGGTTGAGAAACGGTAGGAGACCTAATATCGGACGGTCCGAGGAGACAGGTACCCTAAGAGGTCCGTTATGACCTCACCCAACAGTAAAGGAGGAGGTCCCTTAGAAGGGTTGGGTCCCTAGTTTGGACACAGAGAATTCAGAGGACGTAACCATCCACGCAAGAAATGGTGATCGTGGTGGACCCTTCGGTATTGTTACAAATCTAGTGTGGGGGTTCTAAGACTGGGTTGACCAAACCCACTCCGATGAGGACCCATAGGTAAAAAAAAGTTTTAAGGGGTCCACTATGGCCACATGTCGACCCCAACTGGTGTTGACCGGATCTGTGTTTTAATACATTATAATTAACTAAAATCTGACAGACCCCTCTGACCAACACGGACGTGACCTGGTCCAGGGTGAGGACCCTGTTGGGAGGATCAGACCGACCCCCTCTAAAGACCCCTAGACGGCTGAGTGGTTCGGGGTTCACATCGAGCACGTCCCTAGGTCACCCGGTGTCTCTCCTGGGGTTGTCCTACCCTCCTGACCCCGAGGAGGAGGAGGTCAGAGACTTAACTCGGGTCAGTCGGAGAACCCCACTCCCCCGATGGACGGGGTCGAGAATAGACGTCCCATCACGACCCGTGACTGAACACTGGAGGAGGAGGGTACAGACCCTGCGAGGAGAGGAGACTACTGACTAAAGAAATAGACAAGGGGTTGTTCGACCGGAGACGTCAGTCCGGTACAGGGTGAGTGTACTCGGAGGTCTAAGACTTTGAAGAGTTTCTGCCGACCGGTAGAAACTCCGTCTGGGTCCAGGAGGATAGTCGTATTTAAGACTCGGAAGTAGAAGTAAGACGGAGGGAGTCTTGAGTACCCGGTGCATCCTTCGGGGATCGATCCTACTCTGGTCCCCGTTCTCCTCCAGTTGACCGGTCCGGGGACAGAAAAGATCCGACTCATTCGGGTACTTCTGGGAACCCTGGTGAGACTCCAAAAGGAAGATCTACCATCGGACCCACCTGGTATATCTCACTTCTATACTAGACTGTGAGTCTTAAATTTTATCAAGGTAAAAAAAAATTGTCTTTTCCGAGTAGTTCCTAGTCCTCCCTCCAAGTTCTCCCTCCCCTGGATACGTATGGATTCCGACTAAGTACAACTACGTACCGTCTTTGGTTGTGTTGTGACATTTCGTTAATAGGAGGTTAATTTTTCTTTATTTAAAAGTCTTTCTTAGTCGGTGGTAACGGTGGAACATATCTACCCCTTCGACTCTGGGTCTCTCCCCACTTCTGTTCGGATTCCGGAGTGTGTCTCCTTCACCGTCTCGGTCTGGTTCCTGAGTCCCGAGGTCCGAGGTCGGTCCCGGAAAGGAGGGGCACAACACTCCCCTCCTTGGAGACGTTGGTCCGTCGAGGAGGTCTCCGCAAGGGGAGACCCCCAAGGGTTTCCCCCGTGGAGAGACTCCAGGCCTCTTGGAAGGCGAATCCGGAACCGGAGACTAAACTTGGGTTCGGACATTTGACACGAGATGGTTCCGGTCATCTTGAGTGTGATCTACGCATAGACACAACAGGGTCGTTCCTCGGACTACTATTAGGGGTAGTTTCCGTTAATTAACGTAGTCTTTCTGCCCCAAGGATCCCGGGAAGTGGGACACTTGACCCACGAAATAATTTGTGCTGTCCTGTCGTCCCAGAGACGGTTAAAACTCTGAGACGAACACCCTCACAAAATTTTTAGGACTTTACTGAAATTACCACACCAATTACGGTCAGATTTATATGGCACCGACACTCATTAATCGATCTGGTTGCGACAGGTCATCTTTAGTTTATACTCGACGTATACTTTAAGGTTAGACCCCCCTGAGGGAACCACCAGAGCACCGATTCTGAGGCGTGAAAGTCACGACTCTTGAGTCCAAGTTAGGGAACAACCCCTCGATTCTAGGGTGTTCGAAGTACCACAAGGTTTTTTTATTTTGATCGCCTATTTCTTGGACAGACGTTTCGTTCTCTGTGTCCTCTGTGTCCAAGCTAGGAACCCAACCCTTCTAGGGGACCTCTTCCTTTACCGTTAGGTGAGGTCATAGGAACGGACCCTTTAGGGTACCTGTCTCCTCGGACCACCCGATGTCAGGTCACTCTACTTTTCTCACCTTGTGCTGACTCGTGTGTGTATATATGTACGCACACACACACGGACGTACGAGTCAGTACAGACTGAGAAACGTTGGGGTACCTGAGATCGGACGGTCTGAGGAGACAGGTACTTTAAAAGGGTCGTCCTTATCATCTTACCCAACGGTAAAGGATGAGGTCCCCTAGAAGGGCTGGGTCCCTAGTTTGGACACAGAGGACGGGACCGTCCGTCTAAGAAGTGGGTGGTGACGTAGTGGACCCTTCGGTGTATGTACTGTTATTTATTTATTTATTTTTGAAGATCATCGGTGTTATGTCTTTTCATTTTTCTTTGTGGCGAGTCGCCATTCCTTAGGTGGACGTCACGTCCTCTGAGCGTCCTTTATACCCAAGTCAGGGACCCACCCCTGCTAGGGAACCTCTTCTTTTACCGTTGGGTGAGATCATAAGAACGGACCCTTTCGGGTACCTGTCTCCTCGGACCACCGACGTCAGGTACCGTAACGTTTCTCATCCTGTACTGACTCGTTGATTTGTTGTTTTTCTTTGTCCACTTTAATTATTCTATAAAGTACATTATGGGTTCATAATAAAGTTACCGTTAGTCATATTTTGGAATAAGTACTCGACGAAATGTAAGGGGGCACGCATTCGGCAATCCTAGACCACGCAGAGAGCGTGACTACCGTACGTAGACAAACCTGACAAGGGTAAAGATCAAAAGTCGTCGGTGAACATCAAGATCTGAGGGGATCGTCTGTTGTCTCTCGATCTGGGGAGGTTCCCCTCCGGATCCTGAACGTAGAGGTGTCTAGGGTGTGTCCTTCCCTCGTCCGGGGATGACTCGTGAGTCCGGGGCCCTAGTTACAGTGATTGGTGGGGGCTGTATAGACCTTTGATCCACCACAAGTGGGATAGAATGCTGACCCTGTTGACTCCGAGTCTCTCCGCTTTCCTGACCCGACTTCAGTGTGTCACCGATCCTGGTTCCAGGTGATGGGGTCCGAAGACGACTCCGAGTCGCTCCACCGGAGTGTGCTCGGGGCTCGGGAGTCCTCAATAAAGGGAGAGCAGAGGGGAGACCCAGTGTCACAGAAAAATTCCAGAGACCGACGGCCCGTTTCCCTCGGACACCTTCCCCAAACGGGTCGGAGCAGGACTCGAGACCTGTCTACGTTCTCGACCCGAAGGGGAACCTCACCAGGTCAAGAGGCAGCAGGAGATCCCCTCAGATCTTGACGTGCACCGCTTCCTCTGATCGGGGCCCTAAAGAAACCTTCCTTCCTACGATTTCGACTTCGAGGTCATGAGACCGGTGGAGTACTCTTCTCAACTGAGTAACCTTTTCTGAGACTACGACCCTCCCTAACCCCCGTCCCCCTCTTCCCCTGCTGTCTCCTACTCTACCGACCTACCGTAGTACCTGAACTACCTGCACTCAGGCTCACTTGAGGCTCTCTACCACTACCTGTCCCTCCGGACCGCACGACGCTAAGTACCCCAGCGTTTCTCAGCCTGTGCTGACTCGCTGACTTGACTTGACTTGACGTGTGGTCTTTGCCCCTGTCAGGTTTATCTGCACACGGTAGTCACGGTCTCACCGTCGTTGTCTTCCCGGGAATAGTGTTAAAATTAATTCGTCAATCAACACGTTACTCGACGGATCCCAGACAGAGGGGAGGATCTGACACGCGAGAATATTCCGTTTTGTTACAGTTAGACTAAAAGGTGGCATAGGATTTCTGGTGTGTCTCGGACGGGGTCGGTTGTCGTGGACACCCAGACCAAGAGAAGAAGATCTTGAAGGAGGTAGGGTTCCTCGGACTATCGAGGTCCCCCCCGGGGAAGGTAGAGACTGTCCGCGTTAAACTAACTTTTCCGTCGGGGTAACGGACCTGAGCTCGAGGATGAACGGGTAAATGAATGTACATCAAACCTTGTTCAGTGAATTCGGACGATTGAGAGTTAAAGGAGTTGAGATTTTACCCTTATTTTCTCGGGTAGGGCCCTGAAAGGACTACCGGGTCACCAATTCTCAGGAGGACGGTATGTCTTCTGTGTCCAAGTTAGGAACCAGGCCCTTGATTCCAGAGTGTAACGATGTCCCGTTGATTCCGGGACACGGTGTTGATGACTCGGGTGCTCGACGTTGAGGACTTCGGGAGTGTGGATGTCGGGTACGGGACGTTACTGTCTCCGGCGACGTTGATCTCTCATCGGGAACGAACGGTGTAAATCTCTTTCAACCGTGCATCGTTCCTTCGGGGTCGTGTCGGTTTTTTATTTATTTATTCACTTGTTTATTTTATAACCCCCTTTTTTTTTTCTCACCGGGTAATCTTTTTCTTCTTTTCGGGTAGAGGACCCCAACAAAATCCTGGTCTCCCTTCCTGTGGACCCCTCGGGAAACAAGAGACGACATAGACACAATTAATGGCGACTACTGAAATAACTATGGGCGCCCCGAAGTCACCTGGGAGACCCCGTCTCTTCCCCTGAGACACGGAGAGTCTATAAACTTCTGTCCCTGGTCCGGGGGTACAAGAGAACAAACACGGGAGTCCACAGGGGTCGTGGGAGGTGGTGGACTGACGGAAACAAACGAAAGAAAGGAAGGTTCATACAGACCGCACGGACGTGACCTCGCTCAGGGTTCCCCAGGGATCCGACCCAGGTACGACCACTGAGAAGGGTCGCGAGTAGAGGAGTGAGTCCGGTTCTGGTCCGGCGAGTAGTGTGGAGTGTCCTGTGTAGTCTGGACCCGACCAGTGCGTAGTGGAGAGACGGTCATAGGAGGGACAGTAAGGGAAGGGAGGGGCCGAGGTCGGTGTGACTAGAGAAGCGACGAGGAGTTTGTAAGGTCCTTGTGAGGACGGAGTCCCGGAAACGGAAACTTCAAACACCGGGTAGGGGGGGAGGTCTTGTGTCAATAAAGTCTGGAAGGTCAGAGACTATTTTACAGAGGGGTTGGTAAATTATATTTACCAATAAAGTCGGGAGTGGGGAGACTTCGGGGACTGAAAGACAGAAAGACTTGCCACTGGTAATAGACAGTGTAATGTACAGATAAAGAACTGAGAAATGACGGGAGTAATGTCACTTTTGGGGCACTCTTGTTCCCGTCGCCTACAGAACGAGAGGTCGGACCCAGGACCACGTCTCACCCACGAATTCTTGATTAATGACTTGCTTGTGTGTTTACACGAAAAACTTTGAACAAGCACGACCAGAGGGGGTGCCTGACCCTACAAGGACTCCCTCCCCGGTTCGATGAAAACGAGTACTGAAACGAGGACGTCCCGGTTCGTGTGTCACCCGGGAGTCGGCAATGACAGACTTACCTGGACCTGTGTGGTGTGGGGCCCTTCCCCATATTGGAGACACGATAGTACTGGGTGTCGACAGCAAACGGCTCCCAGATCTTCCACAGTCAAGTATACAGTTCACGAATGGACAGAAAGGTAGTTTAGGAGGATTACGACTTTCTATCTATAAAGTATGGGTAAAACGTTTACTCCTTTGAGTTCCGAACTCTCCACGAGATCCAAAAGATCGACTGTTCACACCTAGACCCTAGGGCGAACCGAGAAAGACTAGAGGTTTACCCTTTATTATGAACGACGCGTCCAGGACTACCCGTACTTGGTCCAGTGAGAGAAGGAGCGTCAGTGTCTCTGGGACCCTCCAGGGTGGTGCCTGTAGAGACGAAAATAATAAATAAATAAAAACCGACACGATCCAGAAGCAACGACGAGCCCGAAAAGAGACCATCGTCGCTCGCCCCAGGTGAGAAGTGCCACCAGGTGCCCGAAGAGTAACGCCACCGAAGAGAACAACGCCTCCTGCCCGCGCTCGGTCGAAGCCATCGACGTCGTGTCGTGAACCCGAGTCATCAACGCCGTGTGACCGAATCCGCGAGACGCCGGACACGTCAGAAGGACCTGGTTCTTAGTTTGGACACAGGGAACGTGACCGTCCGCCTAAAAATAGGTGTCCTGGTGGTCCTTCAGGACTGTAGGGACGAATTTCTACTCGTCGGACTCTGAACCGGTAAGGAAGACGAGAACCCCAACCCAGGGGAGGTAGACCCCCTGGACCCTCAGCCTACGCGGGCCAGGATCGGTCCGGGAGAAGGGGACGTAAGATTCAGTGGGGACCGTCGGTAGGAGAGACGTGGTGTCAGGAAGGGTAGAACTCTCGTCCTCCCATATTAAACCAGAAGTGATGTGTCGGGAAGGTCTAGTTGTGAGACCTTACTTTACTCCTGAACACTGAACTGGTTTCGTATGTAAAGGTTGCATCTAATGAAATCTATGGACCCGACAACAAGAGGTGTGACTTCCTTTACAGGAAATTTCGGTCTTGAGACCACAACTTGGTTTCCTCACCGTAAGATTACCACTTTAAAGTCCGTTCCTACTTCCATCCCTGTTTAGAACCGTTTGAACTGGGTCCGAGGACCCCGACCCTGCCCCGTCTCCCCGAAGGAACCCCCAGGGACGGCTTCACCTTCGGAGTGGTCCGTAGGGCCCAGAGAGTATGGTTACTAGATAACCCTCTTGGGCCACCTCCACGGCCCATTAAGATAAATTTGCCGACGTTGGCCGAGGTCCCAAAGTGCCGTGAGCGGTTCCGGACATTTAGTACGGTGTCGTCGAGTCCCTCCCCTATTTAAGGGAAGATTAAGTCCTTATAGAAATCGACACTAGAACTTCCGTCGCATCGTAGACCCCCTCCCTCACGAAAGTCGCGGACCATCTGTCACCGAGTCCGAATCCGTTCCACCGTCGCTCCGGGTTGAAGGTGGCACCGACGAGACCAAACCACCTGCAAGAGGTCCACCCGAGTCGAGTCCACACCTCTTCGACTCGCCACTTCCTTCGACTACCAGTCCGGAGTTCCGGGAGTCCTCCGAAGGTCGAGGTGACTGTGGTCTCCAGTCACCTGGTCCGGTACACCGACGACCATCCCGACACTCCTCCCATGTCGGATCTTGTTCCTTCCCCGACCCGACGGGACCAGACAGGTCGGGACCAGAGGGGGTCGAGACGGGACTGAGAATAAGCGGAAATTTCTCCCTGTGATTGAGTGACTGTCCCTTCTGTCACAGTTCTCCCCCCGGACGTCTGGTGTGCAAAAGAGGACCCACTCAAGTAGTCGGAGACCCCCTGTGTTCAGACCGAGACAGTCGGGACTGGATTCGTAAAGGGACGGATGTCGGGTAGAGGGGAACTTACCGAGGGTTCGGGTCGTGCAGGGTGGAAGCGGTCTTAAGGATAGAAGGGGAGTTCAGACCGGGAGGAGATTTGAAGGACAGCGTCCTCGTCAGGGGTCGGTGGGGAGATAGGACGGAGACTCTACCCTAGCGAGAGGGGGCCCTCTACCCTAGGTAGGATCGGGAGGGTCTACCCTAGGTAGGGGGGTCTCTACCCTAGGAAGAGGGGTTCTACTCCTCTTAGGAATCTCCACCTTAGGAAGAGACTCGAGACGTGGGGCTCATTTGTAGAAGACTTGGGGAAGGGGATGAATTTTGAGATTTAGGAAGGGTACGAATCTCATTTTGGGTTTGTCGAAAGAAGACACTGTAGTGATGGGCACCCGAGGGGGAGTGAGAGGGAGGATCGGTGAACCGGAAGACCTCCAAAGATATTACATGGATGAGGGAGGATGGTGTGAAGGGAGACGGTCCTTGTGAAGGTGTGGAGAGGGTCTCAGACCCTAATCACGATGAAGGACCTCCCCAGGTACCAGGGAGAACTCCCCAGGAATCGGGGAGTGGGGAGAGAAAACGTCGGGACGGTGGGGTTTGACCCGAACTCGTGGGTTCCCACACCAAACTAAGAGGAGTGAGTATAAAAGACTCGGATCGTGAACCACTTAGAGGAACTGGCTTATTCAATCCCTCTATTGTCTATGTATTTACTTCTCGACTGAGAAATCGAACCCCTCGGTTTCTACACCGGTTTCTACTCCGTCCCCCCGGACTAACGACATCCCCTCGGACCCGGAACGTGACTGGGGTCGAGTGACACAGAGACTCCATAACCAGGGAGAGACACGGAGTCAAAGGGGTCTTCTTACTCCCTCAACCCACTCCACTGGAGATTCCAAGGAGGAGTGGGACTCAAACCCCTTCCCCAGACACAAGACCTTATGTCTTCCTTCACCTGTTCACTGGTTCGGTCCCGGATCTCCACCCCGACCTCCCTCAGTCCAGTGCAGGTGAATTCCTGTTTACAAGGGTGTCAGTCTCGACAGGACGACGGTCTACCTACCGGAGTCCTCCTTCACTCGAGTGGTAACGACCTCTACACATTCGTACCCCACGACACCCCTTCTGGGGGTATGACGGACCCGCCGACCTGTGTACTGGTCCACGCGTCGGACCTTGACCCTCTCTGCGTCTGAGATCTGCAGTCAGAGTCGAGGTAGGAATAATCGACACACTGGAACCCGCTCAACCAATCCAGAGACTTAGAGGGTCTCGTGAATTAGATCTTTATCTATATCGGAACTGGAACGTGCCAAAACTCTTCGATGTATCTCGGACCTCGACACATTCACAAACCATTCGCAGTCGTAGAAGAAGTCGGGTCGGGCGTGTAACTCCTAAATTGAAGACCGACTTGTGTCCTGTTCGATCGTCGAAGAAGGACTCAGGTCGTTCCGGACCTAGGGTCAAGGTCTCAGAGTACCTCACAAGTGAACCCGGGAGTACGGTCCCCCGGAATCAGAACTGGGACCTCGGATCCTCTTTCCGTCGAATCTGACCCGGGGAGTGGTGGGACCCACGGGGGAGGTCTAAGTGACCGGTCACCCAAAAAGGGAGAGGGGTGGAGGAGGCAGGGGAGAGACGTTCTTCGGGGTAGGAAAGGTGCGGAGGGTTAGTGCCGTTTGACGGAGTAGTTAGTACAAGAGAGATTAATTGAAGATTAAATGGAGAAATCAGTTTAGATAAATGTTAGTCTCTGTTCTTTTGTGCGTCGTCGAGTTCCACGCCTGTACCCTGGTCGAGACCCCTGGTACCTCCTAGGTAGTCGGGATCTGGTCCTACTTTCGGGTCACTCCCGACTCCCGAGACTCCCCGTCCCCACCCCCATGGTGAGCCCGGTCACAGGCCGGGTGTTGTCAGACCGTAGGTCGGGGACCGTAGTGGAACGTAGAGGGTCTCCGGAAAGGACGACCCACGGGGGTCGGCGTTTAGTGGTCGACGGGAACGGGGGGAGTGAGAACGCAGGGGGAGAGAGACCAAAGAGACGGAGTGACCTACCCTCGAGGGGTACCTGTCCGTAGGCCGGCGAGTGACCGACGCACCGGAGTCTTTTGAGGACCTGTTGAGACTCGAAGACAGAGGTCCAAACGTGTCACTCCCCGTTTTGGTGTAACGGGTGGAACGGCCGCCCGTTGTCGGGCGGGTCGATACGGACCTGGGACTCGGGTACCACTACCTGGTGTCTGGAACAAACGAACCAAAAACAAAGACATAAAACCTACAAAATTTAAAAAATTTAAAACTTGTTTAGAGGTTGAAGGTCTTTCACTTTCTCAGTGAGTCAACACAGGCTGAGAAACGTTGGGGTACCTAACATCGGGTGGAACCGAGCAGACAGGTACCCTAAAAGGTCCGTTCTTGTGACCCTACTCAACGATAAAGGAAGAGGTCCCCTGGAAGGGGTGGATACCCAGTTTGGGGCCAGAGGAAGGACGTGACCCGTCTAAGAAATGGTAGCCTTGGTGGTCTCTTCGGGCATCTCTTTTCAACGCCCGCACCAAACACTATACGGTAATGGAGGTTTAAAGTCACACAAAAGATTTCTGTATAAGAATGTATTGGTGTCATATTGGCCTCCTTAACTCTCTAACCACACCTTTATAGTGACAACAGATTCGAGTCGGTCCCGGACTTAAAATTCGGGTGACACAACCGACACACTGAGACCGGTTCAGTGTCCCGGGGAGACTCCGGGGAAAGACGTAGATATTCCCCCACCAGTACCATTGTTAGAGTAGAGATAGAACGTCCGGACGACGTCCACACTTGAGTTGTTCGGCGACCCACTACCCATCTTTTATCGTACCATCTCCCCCACCCCATGACGGGGTAGAGATACGAGGTTCGTCTTTCCTTTCGATTCCCCCTGGTCATTGAACGACGTCCAGTGTTTCGTACTTTTGACTCCAGTGTCGGGACCTTCTAGGACCGGACCTTCTTAGTCTTGGGACCCTACCTCCTGGGCTCTGAGTCTTTCGGGTCGTTGAATCCGGGATGCTACTCCACCTTCTACCACGTAAGGGACTGCCAGGTCACCAATCCCCCGAAGGGTCCACCACGACCACCATTTCTTAAGGGGACGGTCACGTCCTCTGCGTCCAAACTAGGGACCTAGCCTTTCTAGGGGACCTCATCCTTTACCGTTGGGTGAGGTCATAAGAACGGACGTTTTAAGGTACCTGTCTCCTTGGACCGCCCGATGTCAGGTACCCCAGCGTCTCAGTCTGTGTTTACTCGTCGACTCTCGCGGTCACCAATTTTGAGTCGCGATAGTGACGGACCCGAACGTAAGTTAGAGACCAATCCCGTGATTCTACGGCGTTCGACTCGTCGGACCGGTTTTTATTTATTAGTTTCCACCTTTCACCTCTCGCCTCCCCGTCCACTCCCCATTACTAATAATTACCACGTGGTTATTATGATTGTCATTGGCTACTCGTTCAGTGGAACCTCTCTGGAGAAGACCCCGGACGCCCTCTACCCCCACCTCCCTTCGACGGGGTTGTGGTCCCCGTGGTCCGACCAAGTACCCTGAGAGCCTCCCCGGACACTCGGTATAACACCCCCTGTGGATGAACCGGGACCGAGGGCCGGACAAACGAGTGTCTTCTGGGGGACGAGGAATAAGTGCACATGTAGGTGGGTGACCGAGTAAGACAAGTGCGAGGTACAAGGGAGACGGACCTTGTAAGAAGGTCGAGGTGGGAACCGACGAGGACGGGTGGAGAGTCCAGAGCCGACCTCATAGTGGAGGAACCTCCCCGGGAGGTCTTGGTAGAACAAAGGTCATCTTGGGGGAGGGGGGTGGTTGTGTGACAGATTAAACGAGAGTAAGGGGCTACACCCCTTACGTCTTTACCTTAGTCTGACCCCAAGGCGGGAGTGGACGAGTATTGGACGGGTTACACATAAACCCGTCGCTTCGGGTCGGAGGACGTGGATTGTGATGACTACCCCTGTTTTAGAGGACCTTATCGGGAGGACCCCCCAACCAGTTTCCTGCTCGTCACGAGTCAGGATAGGTCCTGCCTCGAAACCCCGGTCCGCTCACACCCCAGGTCAGGTTCGAGACGGGGTTACTGGGGTTGGCCCTGGACTTTACGGTGAAAAGGTGCCCCGAGACTTCCTCCGAGTCTCTCTCCCGTTACGAGGTCGGGCCACACGTGTCCGAGGTCAAACAGAGAAACACCCCCACCACCACATACTTGGGGTCGGCCCCTCGGGGAAGGACCCCTCGTCCCTAGAATAAGTTCCTGACCCTCTCCGGACCCCAGACCTCTGGAGTCCCCCTACCCCGTTGCCCCTCCGCCGGGACGACAGAGGGACGAGACGAGTGTAGAGATAAAAGGACGGGCGCAAGGAGTAAGGTCGGACACATTAATCCACAGGTCCCCACAGAGGTTGAGACAAAGCTATCTTAAACGGAACAAATTAGCCATTGTCCTACCGACGGAGACTGTCGACAAAAAGGGTCTTTTTTTTTTTTCCGATAAACCCTGCTCCACTCAGTCCTTCGTCGTCTTTAGCCCGAAGAACCGAATTTAAGTGGAAGCAGTATCTGAACGCCCGCTGGGGTCACGGACAGGGAAGAGGAGGGACCCGGAGTCAAACGGGCAGACGTTTTGCTCCCCTCAGTCTGTGACACTGGGGGGAGTCGACCCTGGGACTCTGTACCCCCGACCTCCACCTCGGTATCGCCTCGACGCCCCCACCCCCCGACGGCTCGAGTGTAATGAGCGCCCCTTCGGTCTTTTCTCTGTGAATTTAGGTTCCACCGCAAAAATAGAGACACAAGAATTAACATTAACGGTAAATTAATCTAATTACTATTAATTATTGTGCTTATTACATGACAGGAAACAGACCCTGTTACTGTTACGGCTAGATGGCAGGACTTCGTCTCGACCTGACGTGACTCGGGAGGGGAGAGGAGAGGGACGGCAGAGGGCCTGGGGAGGAGGGTTGAGACAGAGGGAAAAGTGTACACGAACCGTGTGACCGAACACTGGTGGAGACCCGTGCAACAAGAGGAGTAATACTGACACTTCGCGAGGTCCCCAGAGCCCTGACCAGATCCGTAGGGTTCGGGAGGGAGGTGGGACGCCTTGTACCTCCCTGGGTAGGTCTCTCCCCTGACTGTGGACGACCTACCTTCCTTCCCATTCACTCCCCAACCCACCTACCTACCCACCTCTACCTATTTACGTAATTACCTACCGACATCGGAGGTCGGTCCCTCCACTACCTCGATGGGCTGGGGGATCCCCTGGGTGGAGACGAGAGTTGAGGGGAAGAGAGACTGGTTCGGGTCGGGAGAGAGTGAGGTAGTGTGGAAAGTCTAAACAGAGGAGAAGAAGTAGGGGTTCCAGTGGTGGGGACGGACTTCGGTGGTCGTGTGACCGGATCTGTTGTCATGGTTGTCCAGGGGACGGGAACGTCAGAGGACTGAATCGGGAAAAGGTGGGTAACACGGGGTTTGGTCTTTCGGAAAGTCTGAGTACCTGCATATACTGGACGGACAGAGACCGACTCTTGGGGAGGTGTCGGGGAGAACCTGAAGGTTTTTCTCATGTTCACGAACCGGAACCGTGACCTTGTAAGGAAAAAAAAAAAAAAAAAAATTTCATAAATAAATAAGTAGTCTGACGTGACCCAGAATCACCGCCATACACCCCAGAAGCTAGGAGCAACGGTACGACCTAGATCAAGGGACTGGCCACCCGGTTTCCTGTCCTCCCCCGGGACCCGACCCGTGGCGTCTCGTCTTTACCCACTTTACGTCGGAGGCGGGAGTTCGTCGAGTGTCCCGTGCACCCCTCTACCCCCGAGTTCCCTCCAAGGGACCCCCTTCCGTCTCTCACCCATCTTCTCCTTACCCCTCCCCCGGGAGTCCCCACTCCCGTCTCACACACCAAGAGTCAGGGTGACGAATGGTCCGAGACCGACTACCCCCGACACAGACGGAGACAGAGAGGGTACTCCGGTCCTCGGGGACTTCCGTTCTGAACATAAGAACGAAGGTCTCTCCCTCGATCAGACTTCCGAGACGTCCCCAAACCCCTGCACCTTTCGTCCTGTCCAGTATCTCTTCCTTCCGGCACCTGTTCCCGGACCCCACCCGCTCGTAGTCACGCCCGACATCCATCACCGACCGACGACAAACAAGGGAGAAACAAGGATCTCCTAGAACCGACTTCCGAAGGGACCACCAGGTCACCAATTCTCAGGTGGAACGTTACGTCCCCTGTGCCCAAACTAGGGACCGGACCCTTCTAGGGAGTACGGAGCCTCGTCGATTAGGACACGTGGTGTTGATGAGTGCGGACACTCGCACTCCCAGGAACGAGGTGCTCTCTTCGGTGGTGTTACGTTTTGGGGCTGAGTGGTGTTGATCTCTTTCGGGTGTACGTGGTTGTTTGGTCGTGTCGGTTTTTGTTGATTGATTTATTTTAATAATTTTTTTGTATTTCTTAGAACGGAACCTACAAACTACGGGAGTACCCAGACGAGGAAGTAAGACCTTCCATCTTCATTTCTACTGAGTCGACGGTCAGGTCACCCCTTCCACTCGTTCTTACGGGGTATTCTATGTCTATATCCCTTCTTACTATGCTGGTGACTGGTCGCGCAATGTCGAGAAGGACACATAGTCAAACAACGACCAGATCTGTCACTCAACATAACATATCGTGCTAGTAAAATGTTCCCCCCTTTGACTCCGAGACCGTCCACTTCACTGGGTAGGTCCCAGTGTTTCGACCCCTCTTCGTCCCGATCTAAACTTAAGTCAATCGGACAGAGACGATTTATCGATTCGCTATGTCATCCCCAATTGGCCCGAAGGGACCACCCAGTCACCAATTCTTAGACGGACGGTTACGTCCTCTACGTCCAAGCTAGGGACCCACCCCTTCTAGGGGACCTCTTCCCTTACCGATGGGTGAGGTCATAAAAACGGACCTATTAGGGTACCTGTCTCTTTCGACCACCCGATGTCAGGTATCCCAGTGTTCTCAGTCTGTACTGAATCGTTGACTTATCGTTTTCGGATAGAGATCGTAGGAACGGGTCACACCCAGGTGCCCCGGTCGGACCACTTTAATCAAACATGAAGAAATGTAAATGGGGTTAATATCTCTCTGAAAACGAACGTCGACGATTTTCGTTCTTGTACAGGAGTCCGGAACGAGGGTTCTCCCGGTCTCATTCCACCCCCAGTCCCCTCTCTTCTGTCGGTCGGGTCCAGTACAGGATGGTACCGATGAATTACTCGAATTAACTATTGGTCCCCGGGTCCGTCCGACGGTCGACCCAGACACGTAAACCGGTCCGAAGGACCGGCATGTGGGGTGAGATCATAAGAACGGACCTTTTAGAGTACCTGTCTCCTCAGACCACCCGACGTCAGGTACCCCACCGACTCTCAACCCGTGCTGACTCGCTGAAGTGAAAGTAAAAATACGTAACCTCTTCCTTTACCGTTGGGTGAGGTCACAAGAACGGACCTCTTAGGGTCCCTACCCTCTCGGACCACCCGACGACAGATACCCCAGCGCGTCTCAGCCTGTGTTGACTTCACTGAATCGTCGGACCGGAATGTGGGTGACCGTCCCCCGGTTCCCCCCCCCCGGGACTCCTCGAGGTCAACACACTCGCGACCGTCGGTTCCGGTCGTAGTCACTGGAACCCGTTTAAGGAACTCGAGAGACTTGAAGGAAAGGAATAAACATTCTACCTCCACTCGTACCGGGGAACCTCCTACGATGTCCCTACGTCGTTCAACGCCGTAGGGTCAGGATGGTGTAAACTTATTTCGTCTTTTTCGAACGTTCCCTCTGACCTCTGGACCTGAGAGGAGACTGACAGTGATTGACTCCCCCACTTGGTCTAGGATCGAGAGAGACCGGAGTCGCAAGAGCAGACGTTTTACCATGTTAGACAAAGAGTGCCTACACCCCTCCTAAGGTCCTCAGTCCGTAAATGAGTCAAGGTAGTACGACTGTGGTCCCATCAAAACCTCCCGACCCGGACGTCTAGGGCAATCTAGGATCCTGTAAGTGGATGAAAGACCCCCGGAGACAAAAGAGTAAACTCTTTGTAGACTGGGGTTTCAGACGAGAGGGGGTCGAGGCAACAAGGTCCTCAAGTCGTCACCTAAAAAACAAACAAATTACAAATAAATAAACTGACATGGTTCAGAAGGATTCCCCGAGTGACCATTTCTTAGGTGGACGTTACATCTTCTGAGTCCAAGTTAGGGACCCAATCCTTCTAGGGGACCTCTTCCTTTACCGTTAGGTGAGGTCATAAGAACGGACCTCTTAGGGCACCTGTCTCCTCAGAACGTCCGATATCAGGTATCCTCAGCGTTTTCTCAGCCTGTGCTGAATCACTGATTTGTCGTCGTTGTTGTTGTTGGTCCAGAACCGACGTCCTACACCCTACACCAAGGGACTGGTCCCTACCTTGGGTCCGGGGGACGTAACCCTCCCGTCTCAGAATTGACGACCTGGTGGTCCCTTCAGGGTCGTTACAACCAATGACGAAGGAGACTTTGGGTAGAACAGACGTAATTTACACCTATCGCATTTTAGGATCACAGGTCCCCGCTCCCGAATTTCCAACCCCCCCCCCGTCCTTAAAACACGGGTAAAGGGTCCATTCCTCTCACTCCGGGGACCTAAAATTACCGTCCAGTGTACAGGGACGGGTGACCCCAGAGCCCGGACAAGTTCAGTACCCCGACCCACCCCTTCGTGGTCTGAGAAGACCTGGGGTCCTTCCGGACTCCTCCTCCTGGACCCAGACCTGAGAGGTCCCTCACCCCGACACAGACGAACCTTACCTCCGTCCCGGACCCCCAACCCCCCCCCCGTCTAAATAACGTCGGTAAGGAGAGGGGGACGTCGCGGACGAAGATTACTTTAAAATACCGTCCACCTTTACTATGCTGAGGCAGTCGGGATTTTCGTAAAGATAAATAAGTAATTTCTATAAATATATGACTCGTCGAGAACCGGTCGGGGTGGACTGAGGACGACCCGGCCACTTGAACGAGGGTCAGGAGTCACGACCCCCTTCCGAGGTGGTCCACCCCGGGGAGTGACGTCTCACTGGTCGACCGAGACGGAGCCGGTGTGGGAGTCGGGAACAGAGATTGGACGAGGGAGGAGAACCAGGTTCCTTGGTCTTAGAGGAGAAGAACCTAGAGGACGGAGGTGCGACCCGAGGTGTCACACAGGAGGTAGTTTGGAAGTTTCCCTAGAAAAGCTTTGGTCTAGTGCAGGGAACGTTCAAGTTTTGGGGAGGCACCGGGAGGTTCTCGTGGACGGGGGAGAGACCGGAAAAGGGGGTGGTCGGAGACGGAATGTGTACCAGGTGACACTGAAGAAAACCGACAAAAGACTTCGTACTACCACAAGAGAGAGACGGGGTCCTGGAAACGTGGATGTGACAACGAATCTGGGAGAAGGGAGTCGAGAACCTGACGGGGTGATGAACCGTAGTAAGTCTCGAGTCGAGTTTCCGTGGAGTACTGTCTCTTCAAGGGTCCGGTGGGCAGGAGTCCTAACAGACGATAGATCAGAGGTAGCGAAACGTGGCTCACACGGGGAACTATTACGAGCCATTAGTGAGACACAGAAACAAATGACAAATAACAGACAGGGTACTCCTGCACTCGAGGGCTACCCGTCCCTGTTACAGACAAAACAAAGGTCGATACCACTAACAGGTCATTCACTACCCCCTCTACCCACCACCATCGACTACTTGTGGACCCATGACACTCGACCAGCGTCTACACCTGAAGGGGTCCGACCGTGGAGTCAGGAGTCTACTTCCTCTCGGTTCTAGGACTCTCCCTCTCTACAAAAGTCCAGAGTACCTCCGATGCCGCCCCCAGGGCCAGGGACAGGGGACAGAAGACCCACAAAGGACCTACCCGCCCTAAGGACTCCGGGGACCTCGACCGCGGACCGACCGACCTTGGAAGGAGTCGACACTGGTCTGGCTCAGTGACCAAAGACACCTGGGTTGAGACCACCGAGAAGGGGTCGACGAGGGATCCCGAAGTTCTCGTTTCGGAGAAGGGTCCCCGACGTCCGGAGGGTGTCGGAAGGGCGACGGGATCCCCACCACCGGAGAATGGACCCAGGACCCACGAAAGACCTACTGGGACACTCCAGTCTAGAACGAACTCCCCAGTCTTACCTCCGAAGTAGGGTTGGGTCCCCTTAGACGAAGGGGTAGTGAGTCCTTGACACCTCTGAACTTGACCTTGTTCGACACTGAGACCTGTTTGCACTGGGGACGAGAGGGTCCTTCAGTGGGACGTGTACCAAGACAGTCCAAGACGGTGTCTCTCCTCGAGTAAGTGGGGGGCCCCGTCGGTTGCTCCATTGGCACCTTGGGGGTGCAGGGGTTCCCGGGGTGTGGTACGTCAAGGGAACCGAGGCTCACTACGGGACGGAGAGGCCGAAACTCTGAGTGCCGGAAGGATCCGAGGGCACTTTCAGTGAGTTCTGTGTCACTACGACGGCCAGGGTAGAGAGGGGTAAACAGGACGGTCCAAACCCCGGGGGAGTGGAGACGACTTCGGGTAGTGACGAGAGAACACTGTGGGACAAACCGGTGGTACCCCCACGAGTTTGACGGAAAGTTAGACCTCACGTATCAGGGTCTCGGGTCGTGCCCCGGACCGTGTCCCGTCCACGAGTCGTCTGCAGAGGGTCCTCTACTGACCTTCCTCCGTTGCACCCTACTCCTCACGCCTCGCCCCTCCACGACCTACTCCCCACCCTCGGCCACCCGTCCGTCTCCGTCTCTACCACCCCTTCCGCCCGATCCTCGGAGTGGGTTCCCACGGACTTCCACCGAGGAGGAGGGACGACACCACCCTTTCGGATTGGAAGGTCTTCAAAGGGAGAAAGACCCTTCCCGTCTGTCCCTCGGACCGGGGTCCCCGGGGGTCCGTCCACTCACAACGTCGGTAACGAGTCTGCCGTACACTCTTTGTGTCCATCTCTTTTCCCCGGGACGTCCCGAAGAGTCCCGAAGTCAGTACCCCGACAAAGAGACCGCAAAGACGAAGGTCACCACGCTATTCCGCCCCGGGGTAGAGACGGTACTTGTCACACCGAGACCCCAACTACTCACATCCGAAACCTTGGTGAAACGAATACAAGGGGAGGGTCGAGACAGAGAAACATTCGGTGACTAGGAGAGTTAGACGAAAGACGTAGGCACTTTACCCAACTACTAGTTTTCATGGATGTGGCGTCCTTACTACCAAGGTGTACGAGTAGACTCATTTCGTGAATCGAGTGTGTATCGTTCCCGAGGTACTCGTGTCGAGTGTACCGTGAGTTATGTAGGTGGGAACACTTTGTGACTTACTGAAGTGAGTATTCTCTTTGCGTTTAATTCTGTTGTTTGAGACAAGGGACAAGTCTGTCCGTCTCTACTTTTGCCGATTGTCCCCGTGTCTCTGCCGCCCCAACCCCCAACCCCACCGGGAGTGCGTGTGGTGACTACCTTCCTCCCGTTGCACTGTTAGGTATAGTGTCACTTTTTGCGTGTAGGAGAGACTGAACCGTTAAGACGAACCCTTAAATTTGAGTGTGTACACACTTTACTACAAGATATGTTCCTACAAGTGACGTCGTAACAGTATCGGTTTCTGGCTTCTGTTGGATTTACAGGTAATTGTCCTAATTGATTTAATAGCATGTCGAGACGGTACCTCGAGCCGATAATTTCCTCACCCACCACCCACCCACCCCATGAGACACGTAGCCCACTTACATCTCGCTTTTCGCTCCACGTCTTGTCTCTTGTCCTCTACGGTGGGAAACACAATCGATATAAAATTAAGTGAACGTTTGTGGATTCTGGCGGAGACTTCCCGATGAGGTCGAGTAATCGCGGCCGACGAACACCCCTCTCCGACCCCACCGGGTCTCTGCGTCGACCATCCCTCTAAATACAAGACTTAGGGGAAGACATGGAAGACTTCAAATACGGTTCCCGCACACAATCGATTAGTTCCCTTTCCACTGACCTCCTCTCGAACGGTAAAAGGACCGTGTCTATTGCTTCCGGGTGGCGACGCTATGGTTGGTGAAAGGTACACATGGTCCCTCGTCCTGTCTAACTTTTTACACCGAGGCGAAAACGGAGATGACACCTCATTCTTTTAGATTAGTTCTTCAAAAACGGAAGTCCTTTCGCTCAGAGCAAAGGGACAACTGTGATTTAGCTGCGAGAGCCATTACCGTCCTCTACGGTGGACCCGTGACCACGACGACACCCCCACTGACTTCCTACGGACGGTCGGAGGGACTGTTACGGAAAGGGGGTCTATTTCTTCCTTACGTCTGACGTACGTTTAGAGAGATTTAATCTGTGTCGGGCGGAACGGCGGCGACTTAAGTCCGTCTGGTGGTGTTTGTCTCGTCGTTCGACGTTTCCTGCTCCTTTTATTTTAGAAGTAAGGAAAGTACTTCTTTAAGACCGATTGCCACTTATTTCTTTCACTTTTTTTTTCACAATCAGTGCGTCAGCACAGGTTGAGAAACGCTAGGGTACCTGACACCGGGTGGTCCGAGGAGACAGGTACCCTAAGAGGTTCGTTCTTGCGACCTCACCAAACGATAAAGGATGAGGTCCCCTAGAAGGGGTGGGTCCGTTCCTAGTTTGGGCCCAGAGTACGAAACATCCGTCTAAGAAATGGTAGACTCAGTGATAAAATAACGGTTCAAATCTACCCTTTTCCTTATGACGAGTGATCCCACGTTACAGGACGTGCGTCGATACTTGTGTTCTACCTGTACTTCCCCAACAAACTTCCCCCTCGAACCCTTCTGGTTCTCACCGTCTTTGTTCTTAGTTCAAGTCTTGGTGTCCCGTTTACCCCGGAAATAAACTCGGGTTCTTCAGGAGGACCTCCCCGCTCCGACGAGTCACTCCGTCTCAGAGTCGGCACTCGTCCGAGTTCTCCATCTTGGTCCGGGGTCCTCGGATACGCACTTATTTTAGTCATTACTCCCCGAAAGGGAAAGAGGATTCAGAATCGGAGCTCACGGTCCAACAATTTTTATCGTCTCAAATCTCCAAAGAGGAGTAGGGCAGAGGAACAAGGGGGTCGAAGATCTTGACATGTGAGAAGGACTAGAATTCCCTACTATTTAGTGTAAAGGGGATGGGAGGGGGGTGTTTTGACGACCTCTTCCCCTGTAGAAGGAGTAAACTTTCACTTGCACACACAAGTTTGAACTAAAAGAATGTACCTGAACAACCTGTTTGCTTTAGGGTCCTCCGCCAGGTTGTATCCATCGTCCTCCTGACATCACCTCCCTTACTCACGGACCTCGAGATGGGTAGAAGAGAAGAAAATTTTATAAATAAGCCGACGTGTCCCACCCCGAACAAAGGGCGTGCACTCTAGAAGTTAGAAACACCACCGTACGTACTAGAAAATCAATGTCGTACTTCCTAGATCAACGGATTGGTCCCTAGCTTGGACCCTGGGGCCGTAATCCTCGCACCTCAGAATCGGTGACCTGGTGGTCCCTTCAGGGGTGGAAGAGAAGACGCAACCAAAGACTACGTGAACATCGTTCGGACACCGAGTCCCATCTTCGGTCGTCTTTCGCCGATCTGTCTTGGAGAGACCTTCCTATTAGTCCACTGGGGCCGACGCAGGTCCCTATCCCTCCTACGGACCCCGCCCCCCGCCCTACGCCCCCTCTGAGGTGACGCTTGAAGAACAATTTTAGACTTGAAGACATGGTACCTATGCTTAAACGAACACAAACACGTACGAGTCGACAGACCGAGAAACACTGGGGTGTCTGTCTCCTCGGGTAGACACTCGGTTCCCTAAAAAGTTCGTTCTTACGACCCTCGCCCAACGGTAAAGGAGGAGATCCCCTAGAAGCGTTGGGTCCCTAGTTTGGGAGTAGAGGACACAGAGGATATGACGTCCACATAGGATACCGTCCACTCGGTAGCCCTTCACGGAACATGTTCGTAATGGACCCATTTTTCTTTTAAATTTTTCTTTTCGGTTTCCTGATTACTATATTTACTTTTGGAATCAAGTTTTTCAAATTCTAAGACTTGAATAAATGCTTTGTCTTTGTCTGAGTCTCTATATCTCTCGTCTGAACACTAACGGCTCCCCCTCCGCCCCCTCCCTTCCTACCCAACCCTCGGCTCTTAGTCGTCTACGTTTGATAAGGTATTTCCGACCTATTTGTTGTTCCAGACTGTCATATCATGTCCCTTGATGCAGGTTATAGGACATTGTCTGGTATTACCTCCCTGGAGGGGCACCAGGTCACCAATTCTGGAGGGGAAGGTTACGTCTCTCACACCCAAGTCAAGGACCAACCCCTCGATCCTAAGGGGTGCGGAAAGTCGGTTTTTTGGTTTTGTGTCTTGTTTTCGTTATAACAATGTTTAAGTTATTTCTGAAATTTTTGTCAGGTTAGTTTTTTCCTCTTTTCTTATACTTTTTCTTATGGGGGG